>JAWQFL010000005.1:572310-673106 GCA_033442365.1 Creolimax fragrantissima
GTGTGTGTGTGTGTGTGTGTGTGTGTGTGTGTGTGTGTGTGTGTGTGTTTGTGTGTGTGTGTTTGCGTGTGTGTATGTGTGTGTGTGTAGCGTGTGTTTGTGTTATATGTGGTGTTACGTGATAGCAACTATTGCATGTGTGATTTTGCAATCATATTCGTGGGTTATTTAATGACCCAGATGTATACTCAGTCGGGGTACTTGGGTGGCAGCACGACCCTAATATGAGTTTGCCCTGCATTTGCCCACCTCAGTTTTGGCGGTTTGATTAAATATGTAATAAATAACAATGCTCACTCATGCACACATGCACACACGCACACACACACACGTACACACACACACGCACACACACATATATATATAGTTCTATAGATGTATGTTTACAATCATGAGCCACAGGCTTACGGTTGGTATTCTGCTTCACCAGAGCTATCGTAATGTGTACACAGCTGGTAAGAGTGTTCGAGTACAAGCCCAGAAATTTTGCCATACAACAGTAAATGCAATGGGTTTGAAGCGCGTGCGACAAATTAGGACTTCGCAACTTTTCATGAGAACAAGCAAAGATGAAATTGTCGATGCGGTATGCATTACCTATTATATACACTAGTGAAAACGTCTTTAGCTATATAGATAATACACCACACACAATTCACAATGGTTTGTGGGTAGTGAGTGCTATAAGCACAGTGCGAGTATAACCTCAATTACATCATTGAGCTATGCTCAAAAGAAAAAGTATCAATTTCCTGGTCAGCAGTTTTTCATGAGCTCATGATTTGACCGGAGAGATTATTAATTGAAGAATTGATTTCCCAAGAGTACACAAATGCGTGCTAGTGTTGACAACCATACGTTTGTTTTCTTGCACACGTTGATAACTTCACATCATGTATATCCATTGGTTCCAACCAATCCTAACTTTCACTCATTGTGTTTATGTATCCAGACTGTTTCAAGTCATAAACTGCTGCTCCGAGCAGGTTACATAAGACAAACGGCGGCTGGTATTTATGTTTTGTTGCCTTTGGCTCATCGAATGCTGGAGAAGGTACTGACATGGAAAATTCTACTTCTAGTTCAGCTGCGTTTGTTGCTGACACTCTCGCGCGTACATAAACAGTAAAGAGACTTGACAGAAACAATTCCGTCTCTGTGTTCTTCTCACACACACGAAACTACACTCGCAAAAGACGTAGGCCAACCCCCTAAATCCAACGAACGCATATACGTACGCCTCACTATTTGTCCAACCAAAATAAGACGTCATTGATCGTAGAATCGATCAGTTTCTTCAATATCTAGCCCCCCCGTTACACCTTACCTCTATCGTATAAGCATGTGTATTACAACTCGCTTAGGAACCATATCTATACGTATGATGCGTGTAGTACATATATTGCAAGTTTTTTACATGCATGATGCACACATATTGTATTTGTTCGTTCCTTTTTTCCACAAGATTGAGCGCGTTATTGCCTACGAATTGGACATCCGTGGGTCATCGCGGGTATCTTTGCCATGTTTACACCCCGCGGCGCTATGGGAGAAGTCTGGTAAGCTCCCAGCGCACTCCCTAAAATATTGGCCATGCTGCATAGTAGTATATAGTAGTACACACATACAGCTGCTAGCCAGTCGGATATATGCCAGCCATGTAGCTATACATACTAATAATTCCCGCTTATCACTACGTTTTTATTCATTTTAATTGCCCGTGTGCGTCATACTCGTGTGCATGTGCACACGTATGTATGTACATGTCGATCACACGGATGCACAGGACGATGGGAAGAGATGGGGCCTGAACTTATGCGTTTAAAAGATCGCCGTGACAATGGTTACTGTTTAGGTCCCACACATGAGGAGGTCATCACAGATTTAGTAGCCAGCGAGTTGCAAACGTTCCGACAACTCCCTATCCGTCTTTATCAGATCGATCGAAAATTTCGGGATGAGATTAGGTATCTTTTGCACAAAGTTTTACAGGTATTCGCTTACACGCACTACCAATAGTTTACCAACGGCGTAGAAAATTCCGACTTCGGGCTTATCATCACACATACACACATACACAGCACTCTATTTACTGCATTTCTTATTGTCGGTCCATGCCCTATGTCAGTATTGCGTACACACAATCACACGTATGCCGTCGCTGTAAAATCGGAACTATATGCACGCATCACTATATCGACGTGCTTGAATATTAACTCACATTTGCAGCTTGTTTCATGCTGTATTACTCACTCTTTCATAACTTAACAGACCCCGCTTTGGACTGATTCGAGCGAGAGAATTTTGGATGAAAGATCTGTATTCCTTCGACAAAACGTATGTCTTGCTACGTTATTTTGCGGTAATATAACAGTCATATATTCAGGCGTAAGTGTGTTGTTTTCGTGTGATACTGGGTCCATATCCCAAATGTGAACTATGGAATACGTTCTGCAACCAATGTTGGATTTGTAGCTCTTATAAATCCAGAGAAGCTTGTATATATATACGTATGTACAAGAGAGTATTCCCTTATACGTATATATAGATATATAGATATACATATTAGCTCTCATGTGTCGTATTTGCAGAGTCGAAGAGGCGAAGTCCTGGTATCACATTATGCTTGAGACCTACAAAGGCATTCTCGACCGATTTAAACTACGCCATGTGCGGGCGCTGGCGGACAGTGGTACCATCGGTGGATCACTTTCGCATGAGTTTCACGTGATCTCGGAGGTATTTGCAAAATTTTGATTAATGTCCATGCACATTTGTAACATTCGTGACCACGCCATCGATGTATTGTAACATATCAGACATATTTCACTACATGATGGGATTTTACTCTTGTGCCCATACACCATCTCTCTCACCACGAACTCAACTATCGGAAACTATGTGCATTTGCGTACATACCACGCTACCTTTTAACCTTATAGATGTATTCTTGCACATCTGACATATTTCAATCTTGGTAGGATTTTATGTGTGTCCATGCATCACCTCTCACAAGTATGCAACGATCGGAAACTACGCCATTTACGTACATATCACAATACCTTTAATGTATTATCTACGTAGTATTTTGTTTGTTTTCTCTGGTATTCCAAAGTACACACTGAACAATGTGGTATCTGTTTTTCGTACTAGTGATGATTATAGTAAATTTAATTGTGTTTATTTCGTCCCAATAGTGAACACCCATATTAACGTATTTAAGAGATATACGACAGGTTATGTAAACAACTAATGCATACGTACAAACATATTAAACGTACGCACGTATCTATGTTAGATGATAAATGTCATTATGTAAATCTTATTAGATCGGAGAGGACAATATTGTGTACTGTCAAGACTGTGGGTATGCGGCCAACGAAGACATGGCCACTGGGGAAGTCAAACCATTCGACAAGAATACGTAAGTAGTAATATTCATGTTCTCATAGCTGATTGTTTTTACACGCACCATATCCATCTAATAACTTGTACTACATATATGTATATACCCGGATTTCACATTGCAGCCCAACGATACTGCCTCTGCGCTTTATACCACACGCTGTCGATAGTGAAACATTCAAAGCAGTAAAGGCTGCAGCAATGCTTCCCTACGGTCGCACACTTAATACTGCTCGCTTACCAGTACCTGCATCCGTGAACGGTCGATGGACAGTGTGCTCTAACTGGGAACGTAAAGAACTTGTTTCTGACTCGTTTTCTACTTGGTTTGTTGACGACAATGTACCCGATGCGGTTTACATTGAGAACATATCGAAGTAAGAAGGAGCTGCTCTTAATTGTGCGTTTGTCGTATTTTGTGATGCCATAGTAGTGGGAGCGGTAAACATATTCTTAGCTTATTTTCAGCTCTGATCCGCTATCGTCTGCTTTCGTACCTGAACCCTAACCCTCTCCTTTCATATACGATCACAGCATGCACGCATTTATTGGGTATGATATGCGTATGTTCCGATATTTAGATTTGTCTATTCATTTGTTTGAACCCTCATATATGATTTTATATTTCTCTTTCGCCCTCGCCTTTGCAGACATAGCTCGGATATCACTCTCAATTCGGCCGTTATACAAAAGGGACACTACTGTCTCATCGAATCTGATGATAACTGCTCCATATGTTCTGGGTGAGTACAAATGTATTTTCAAACTTGTGCAATACGAATATTGGTACATATGCATACGTGAAAATGCCCACTCTTCGTTTGTAAACTAGTCATTTGCCTCAATGATGATGGTTGCATCGGATATCCTGAGAACTTTGTTACCCATTTACGAGCATGGATACATGCGTAGAAAATCCTGACACAATGCAGACGAAAAGTACTATTTAGGCAACCCATTTTTCGAGTATATGTGCATTGAAGTGTGATCTTAAGAAATAGACGATGTTTTCACTTGGATTTCATCTCAAAAGATAGGATTCACGAGTAGTTTCATTCAATTTGGTTAAGAACACGATCGCTACCTGCTTTTCTGCAATCTAGTGTATAGCGTCTGCGCTCTCTTAACCATCTTTGTTTGAATATCAATTTCATGTTTTTTCTTTCTCCAAACAACACGTTTGCATATGTGATGGAATAGTGATTTGAAGGTGAACAAGGGCATCGAAGTTGGACACGCCTTCTATTTAGGAACTAAATACTCCAAGATGTTTGACTGTACATACAAAGACGAAAACAATCAGAAGAATCTTGTAGAAATGGGCTGCTATGGCCTTGGTGTCACGCGCATCATGTCCGCTTTGGTATGTCATTCACCAAATCGATATCCACAAGTATTTGAACTATATATACATTCGTACAAATGTGCCCATACTACTATGTGTATATAAACTATTACTTCCATTCAACGTCCATCACATATCGAGGTTCGAATTCTTTTCTTTACCCCGTTTTTCGTGGCAAGTATTTAATGTATCTTCAAGTTATGTTCATATTTATATATTACACATGATTTAATGTTACTCTTTGACGCAAGTAAGTATGGTTTACGTCCAAAATACTCATGTGTTGCTCAAAGCGCACCAGTAAGTTGTATGTAATGATCAGCTATTTCAACTACCCATTGCTGCGTAGACTTCATATTGAAATTGTATTTTCAACATTTCAATATCCGTATCAATACTTCTCACATGTGTAATATTAATTTCTAGGGTGGTTTATGTGGCAGGTGGTCCGGTTTATAAATTCGCTTTTATATGTTTTATTCTCTTATCATACTTGGTTTTAGATTGAAAACAACCATGACCAACGTGGTTTACTTCTGCCTGAGATCGTTGTTCCTTACCTGTGCTGTATCGTGCCACTTGGCAACATGAAGAACGGAAATGCTGGCAAACTGCTAGACATCGCAGACGTGTTGCATCTGAAGTATGCGTCGTGTATATAGATGTTTGTAACATAAGAACTCTCCCGAACTACTCCCGACATATATACATGTAACTTCACGCACGTGTACAAGTATGTTCACGCCACACTTAATTATTATTTTTACTTGAAAATTTGCACGCACATCGTATATGTGTTACCATATATTGATCAGATGGCATCGGTGGAGGCTGACCTACCGATATTTTCGTACTGAACAATCATTTGTCACTATCTTCTATGTTCATACGAAGAACACAAGATAAACTGGATTCGAATTCTAACATACAATACACGATAAATCATATAGAGAGCGATAGTGAAGAACTATACAATGATTCACGAGCGAATTTCACATATGTACTTTCTTGTTTGTTTCTCTTATTCGTAGGCTAGTTGAATCGATCCCGGGCTTGGATCAAGAACTTGTCGTCGATGACAGGTACCAAGCGTGTTATGCTTGCGTGTTTCGTTATATATCAACAACTATTGTTAAAGTACTTTCTACACGATCACGTAAATTGGACATATCTACTAACTTCAACATCAAAAGCTGTGAATGCCAGGAACATATTATCCATACACGTTGGTGAGACAATTAAGATTTTTGCAAGTTTTCAATCCCCCTATTTACCCAGTACAAATTCCTGGTCCTATTTTTGACTGAAGAAAAAATTGTAAATGTAGAGCTTTAATACTCGCATACATATTCTGATATTTTTCTAGAACAACGCACGGCACAGGATCTAAACTCGCAGACAGCGAACTCGTTGGTTATGCAATGAGAGTAGTTTTAGGTAATGATAAACTCCTGCTGTGGAATGAGAATCATGAGAGCATTGCCAAAAGTCTCGCCGATGACGTCATGTTTGAAGTGTCCATGGGCAGGGAAAAGCGCAGTATGAGCCTCACCGACCTAAGACAGACACTGGCCGTATCATACGCGAAAACCTTATCTTTTGATGAAGTTTAAGAATAGGAGTGTGTTCCAACACCATTAACACGCGCACATACATATATACATACATACACAAGCTTAGTCAACAATTATCATGTCGGTGAATTGTCTATGAGATTCAGTACATCTCAAAACTAGTTGTAAATTCTAGTCTTTCAAGTCTTATGGATGGTAGATGGTTCGGTAAAGCGCTGCACGTTTAATGTATTTACTCAGCGGATTGTCCGAGCTGTCAGAGAAAGACAAATATTATACTTTAAATATTCTCCATGGTGTTTAAATGCTAAAAAGTGAGAACTGCGTCGTGTTAGTGTAGTGATTAACATATTATAATAATGTCTACAGAGATGGGTTAATCAATCCACCCGTACGTATTAACATCGAGACATCTCCTTGTCAGAATGTTAGTTCATTGCAACTAATAGTCTGTGGCTAGACGTGTGCATTCTACGCAATGAAATATTTTCCTGTAACTCCTACGTTCGTGATGATAGATGTTTCAAGTACATGAGTGTGTGTATTTAACATTCCGAACATAGCAATGCATACAGTACACAAATGGGTGATGTGAGAGTGAACAGTCATGTGATGCATGGATCTGTATAATATGAACACAACATTAAGAAATTTTTATCAGAAAAAATGCTCGCACTGAGATATAAACCTTTCTCTCTTCGACGCGTGCACACGTCATTGAACCATACATAGGGCAAATCTAATAACCATGTCTAGAGACTCGCATTATCGACACTCGTGTATGCGATATATTTCAATCCATAGATCAGGCTTCATCGACTACGGGATACAGTCTCTTAATGTACCGTTAAGTGAAAGCGTGCGACTCGTCAGTGGAAGAATAAACGTTTGAACAACCACCATCAAATAGTAATAAGAGCAAGGGCACAAACCATAGCAACCAGAACTGGCAACGGAAATATAAGCAGCGGAGGAAGTACCAAGGAAGAATCATTTACATACCGCCCAGCAAGGCAGACGAAGCCCGCCCGCGGCCTTTTGAGTTGAGCCCTCTTTCAGTACACTCTTTCCCAACTGACAACACTCAATGTGAGTCAGTCGGTCGGTCTCTAACTCTAACTGGAAGGGTCATTCCAACTGTGTGTGTATGTGGTTGGTTTACCAGAGAGAAGGCCGCCCCCGCCCTTAGGAACACAACTCACTATACGATGTGTAGAATATTAATTAGGCCCTCCGTTAGACTAGCGGACATGGCGGGCCATGTCTAGACGTCCCGTAATAAAAGCTGAACAGCAATTCATTAACAGCACCATACGTAGCATTCCATCCCTCAAAGAAGGGACATGGAATGGTGGTGATCGGTTGGCCTTAGTGATTTACCCTAACGCCGTTGCGTAAGTCGTCCCTGATTCCCATGAGACTTTTTAAACCAATCCGTTATGCATGTGACTCGAGGGGGAAGGAGGGCAGGGGATGGCGGCAGTAACAGACAAAATATACTTGGGATTATATGTATGGTCTGCGGCTAACGGTTTACAACATTACCCGTGGACCTAGACCAGTTAACCTGTGATTGGGTTCCGCCAAATTTTAAACTGCAGAGCAGTATGTCATTACGAGTGTCAAACGTGTTGTCACCATATACACATGCATACATACATGCACATAATGACATATACATTCTACAACGTTTTAATCCCGTCCATAAACACCGTACCACTTGTTTTTGTGTATCGGGTATTATACTGTAAGCGATTGACGGGGGTTAAAGGGAAGAATAAAAAGAATAGAGTGAGAAAAACAGCAAAAGGTGAACGAACGCACAGGGATGAAACCGAGCTATTGGTTAGTGCGAGTGTCACATCCTTCTTTGACACGACATCAATGATCGTGTTCGGGTGGAGCATTTGTATTGACAAGTATGACATGTAGGTAATAGATAAAAATAGATACATTTTATGTTCCGTGGAGAGACAAAGCCATAAATGAATAGTGGACAAATAAAGAGTGATATTAAGTCAATATAGCCACTTTTTGTAATAGACAATTAAAAGGATATTGACGGAGCAATTGGGTCGCTGAATAGCCAACCATTCATTCATTAATCAGTCTAATTTTTGACCTGTTTCAATGGATGTACGATGTATTATACGTTTTTTTTTACATTTTCGTATGTCATTCATGGGATGCGACTTGGCGGGGGGGGCCGGGGGGGGGGCTGGTGGGCGACCTGGAGTATATTTTATCAGCAATTGCGGTTCTGATGGGCGAGTCGGTTTGTGGGCGGGAAACCTGAAAGGGGCGGGGAATGGAGGGCAAGATATATAGGGAGGGAGGATAGAAAATAGAGACGGAGGGAAGTCCCTTTTTTCTTTTTTTTTCTTTTTTGATGCTTGTGTTTTCTTGTTTATACTTTGTTTTGTTTTTCTTTTTTGGTTAAAATTTAATTTTGTTTTTTAAAATATTTAAATTTGGAGTGTTTCTCTTTTTCTTTCTTTTTTTTTTTGAGGGGTGGGAGGATGGGTAGGGAGAGAGAGATTGAGGTGAAGAGGGGCGCGGGTTGAGATCGTTTGACAGTTGTGTTTAGCGGGAAGTGTCAATTGGTACAGACGGATCCGAACGGCTCCATCTGCTGCTTGCTGAGTTGCAACCCCCTCAGAACAGTTTTGTTTTTTGTAAATGAAGGTAACCGTTGGCATACTTGAACCATTATCACACACACACTTATACACTCATATATACACACACACACATACACATACACATACACATACACATACACATACACAAGTAAAGGTTCCTTAGGCAATCTATTAACTATTATATCGTATGATCGCCTATCATTCTCCTCAGTAGACGAGTTCGGAGGCTGAATGTACGGTTGGTCGGTTACCCGGTTGTCTACTGTACAAAAAGTGTGTTGGAGTCGCTAACTACTGCTTATATATATATGGGCTGTTGAGAAGACATCGTGCGATCACAAACCGGCAAAGGGAAAGACAACACCGCTAATCCGTCCACTAGGTCAAGTCTATTTCCTTTCATTGGTACTGTATGGCACCCCCCTGGAACTACGAACTCATAAACCGCGAAGTTCACAATATTTCAATTGAAACTAGAATGATCTCTGCCACTGATAAGCGGTCTCTGGGCATGGAGGCACCAGTCTTCGAATGCGACAAGGAGAATAAAGCACCCCAACAGCATGTTGAGAAGGGGCGTGTTCAAAACCGCAAACCCTTTCAAGGACTCCTTGACGCCTCTGCGTCCGTCTGTAAGTCTCCTTCGCGCCAACCGTTGACACAAACGGTTGCCCCCACGAACAACGGAAATCGAAAACACCATCAACAACGACAAACATTAAATGGAGTAGACAACCGGGTTCAGAATGGAAATAGCTGGGATGCATACAACTACGACGAGCACACTTGCTCTTTGGCCCTTATTAGTCTTGCTCAACAGGTACGTTGATATGGTTTTTGATGACATTGCTATTTTTTGTTTGTCAATTAGAGACCAGTCACACATTTTTCCTGAATGTTTATAACTTTTTCTTTACCAGGAACCCATCACCGATCATACGACGAGGGAAGAAAACATTGATTGGGAAGTGTCGAACCAAATGTACAATAACGGTCAGAAAATATACCGACCCCGTAAACCCGCAACAACTCCGAGCGCCCTCAGAAGCAACCCCCGACTCTTTAATCACTTAATCACACCCATTAGACCTAAGAAACTCATTCCTGTCCGTCAACATATAGCCTCTGCCGTAAAGGGCACGCCTCGCAACAACTCCAGCATAAGGACGACAACGTGCTACTCGCCAAGGCGTCCACCTGTCATGCTACGCGAGAAGTTTTGCGTGACTAAGATGCCTAGACATAAGGTCAAACGACCTGATCCTCGCCAGAGGCTTGCAATCAAAATATACTTTGCGTGAATGAGTATTGCATAAGAAGAAAATAGTCACGACCGTTGTAAATTCGAACAACAAATATTGAGTCCGGTCACCTCGATCAGCATTAGCAATAATTTAATTTTGACCTGTCTTTTGTACATCAATTGTAAAGACAAGGAGCAATTAGAATCGGTAACATAATAAGGCAGTTGTAAAAGGTGCTTACTTACAACAAGCTTTCGTAAACTTCATGCACACATACGCGGTGGTAGGTTTCTGTCGTTGAGTACTGTATAAAGAAACAAGTAGATAAAATGTAATTATGTAGAATACAAGGATGTAGTCGTCTTTTCTGTTACTCATTGTATGAAGGTGGAGCCTTATACGTGAAATGTATACGTTGGGGTAAGCAACTATTGTGAATGGACAGTAAATATAATACGGTAAATAATTTGTAATATTGACAAAATTTGTTCTCGCACATTTCGGCTTCACAAATCATGATTATTGTTTGCTTTGCAAGAACGAGCTATGGATGATAGATTGTAAAGCTCTACGTGCATATATCGGACTTAAAATGACCATCAAAAGTGGAATATAATGATCCGTTGGACATACGAATATAGTACAATCAAAAGCCATTAGTTTTTATTGATATTGTACATGCATAATAAAAGCATACACACAATTACCAGATGACAGGGAGTAATGCATACTGTATAAGTCTTGAGCTGTGAGTTTGTGTAGAAAACTTGGTAAAAAAACTGATACTAATTCAGGATTGTATGTATGGCATTTTTGATTGATGTAAAATTATTCAATCAACTACAATGAAGACTTCAATTGTACTTCGAACATTAGTACAAGTTGCGGTTATGTATATATGCAGAGAACTATGGTCTACAAATATTTCACTTGAGCAGACGACGTCCCCGCTCTCTTATGCGTCTGAACAGGATTCAAGAGAGTATGTTGATGTGAACGTTGAGCTGGAGGTGGTACGTTCGATCCTAATGAGTCTATCACAATCTCATGGTGAAAACTACCGGTAGCAGAGAACGCACACGGTGAATATGTCACTCCCATTGTGTTGAATCCTTTGACAATATTAGGATACATTTTCTCAGAGTTATATACTGTGTCTTCCTCGTATTCATCATAGTTCACATCGGTGTTTTGCCGTTGAGCTTTTTGTACCTCCTCTATATTTTCAGTGAGTGTGCATTGCTCTCCAAATAAAAGTCCATTGCTCATACTACTAAGTGCATCCTTCACTCGCCCGGAACTGTCCATCTTTACACGACGGCCATCCCTTTTCTTACCCAAATCCCTATCTTTGCCCTTGCCCTTATCCTTGTCTTTGTCCTTGGCTTCAATATTGACTAACATCTTTGTCCTCGCATTTTTTATCTTCCCAAGATCACCCCGCATTCGTCTCCTTAAAGTCCTCATAGTAGTGAACAGTTGGAACATCCAGTGCAACAGACTGACCACCAAGACTACGTAAACCACAGAGGTGAGAATAACTACTATCCAGTCGGTAGCGTCTGCATCTGACGAATCAGACCCCACAATTAGTACCGTTTTATCACCTTTAGCATCTTTTTCGTCACTTGCATTCGGTTGCTTCAACGGTGTCGGTGATACTTCTTGATTAATTCGAGTCGCTTCTCCATTACTCAACAGCTCAACGTAATCAACTGGACCAACAACAAGGTCATTGTCTAGCACTGCGCGGAACTCCCTCACTACAAATTGTTCTAAATTTCTGTAAAATACAACGTTAATCGTATATCCCAAGTCTACCGTTTGTCTGACTGCAACAGGCAACAAACCTTGTGTGAAGGTTTCACCATCTCGTGCAATATATCTGTATCTATAATTTTGTGAGAATTTCCCTAGATGGTCGACCGTGGTATTCTCAGAAAACCCTAGAGTGCCCACCGACTCATACTTGTTGTTTTGTCTCAAGTCAATATCCACAAGCGTGTTTGCTAAGTTCAAAAAAGACATCTTACATTCTGCCTCACCCACAACTCCACTATCCATGCCATACAGTAACGGCCGATCACTCACACTGACGTTCCGATATATGAACCACACGTTCCGTGAGTCATTGGAGTATAGATTTACGAATGTGGTATTGATCACTAGATCACCAATGCTTGTATCTTCATTCACTGTCTTGATACTGACAGGTAGATTCTCTACGTCTTTATCCAGACTTTCAGCTTGAATCAACATTCTTTGCTCAAAACACAAGGGCTTACTTACGAACTTTGTAGGATTAGTGTCAAATCCGATTTGCACGACCACACATTTGAAGTCGGCTGTAGGTATTAATAGATTCATAAAGTTGAAAGCCCACCTCCCACTGACCTGGTGCACAAACATACTGACGAGATTCATCAACAAAAGGATATTGCTCTTGCACCCCATGTTGTCAACGTACGTAAAGCGTATATAATTTCAGAGTAGCTAATATAAAAGCTAACTTTGCATCATACTTATCAAAGTTGTGTTGACCATAAAAAGCGATACAAGTGCCTTTCAGTAAAAAATCGTACAGAAAATGGATTGATTCAAACACAGCTAAATGTTGTGATACTGAAGTTTGTGTACATTTATAGGTGTCCGCTCACTATCAAAGGTACTACGATGTAGTGATGAGCGTTATGATGGTAGGAAAGAAGGATAAGAGAGTCTACATGCTTATGTTGGTCTGCTATGAAGGCAATGGTTGCGAGGCACTACTTCACTGTTCTTTGTCTGATAATGAAGATAATAATGTATGAATATATGCGTATGGCTATGGAGATAAGCTTTTAACAAATATCACATTTTAACATAACGAAAATGTTACATGTACATATAAGTACGTTTTTATTATGTAGCCTTGACAAGTTATCTTTGTTTCCATTGGTAACTTTGAAAAAAAGAAGACAATTTGTTTGTATATGTACATAATCATCAATTTTACGTAAGAATGTAGATCAACCGCGTATCAACCGCGAAAATGTTCAATGTAAGTAATATGATTCGACCAACACAAATTCAAACAGTTGTCTGTTAATATAACCCAATAATAGCTACAGTTTGTTAAACTAGAAAGGAAACTATTTTGTGCTGCTCGGGCGTGCTCAGTACCCGAATTCCATGGCTGTATTTTCCTACGCCGGAAGGTGCGGGTAATCTTTTGAAACTATCATGCTGGTATAGTTGATTGCAATTATTCATCTTCAACGAGGAATTCTGTGAGTGCGTTGAAATCGAATTCCATATGCAATCGACCACAATGAAATGGCCGAGTTTGTAATGGGTATTACAAACGAGTGTAAAGTACAGTTACCGTAGCTTCGCATGACTATTAGTATAGCTTCCGCGAAGACTTCGGTTGGAGTATTGGAGTTAATAATTGAGCGGGAAAGAAACAATGGAGATCACCAAAGAACAGGTGGTATCAAATTGAAGACCTAGTGAATACCCTCTCTACTTGTGAGAGATTACAGAGTTTTACCCGAGTTCCATCTAACATTTTCACTCTGCTGCTACTTCCAGTACTTGCAAATCTATCTACAAAGTGAGGGCGATAACTTTGTATTCAATTCATAAACGAATCCATTCGTCAAATGAAAAGATAACTTTAGCGGAAATTGGAAAGTCGAACTCACATTATACTTTCAACATACATGGCCAACCCTCTCTATTTAGAATTTAGCTTTTCGTCCTATTATAAGCTATGATATAACAGGGTGTGGATGAGTTTATACTTGAATATGGGCGCTTGTCTGAATTGAATTTTTTCAGTATTACGGAGAGACTTCTGTCTGACGAGTAGGCCAACCTTCATTTCTGACCGTGTACTCTCTAAATACGAAAAGGAGCATTCCACCGCCTCCTGTACAAAAACCCGTACACTCTAGAACATGCAATTTACACGAGTATCACATGAAGACTTCCAGTAGACAGTGCAACTAGAGAAGTGCACTTCAAACAGCACTTGATTATTTCGTTGTTCATATATTTTATAAGGACAAAGATGAATCAAGTTCGAACTACAACGATGTTAGTTTACAATACACACAGAACGATTCTTTTCTATAATCACTTACTCCGTGGAAACATAACATTTCTCATTTAGATGGATTTTCGTAACAGAGTTCATATTGTCAACATATTTGATCATTTAGCCTGCATCGGGCCCTCGACGCTAAGCTACTACTTTCCTTCGCCTACGCGATAGGCATTTACAATGTAGCTTACTACACCTACATGAATTCGGATATCTATCAACCAGACAAGAATACAACTCTAGCGCATGACTTGCCTTGACGGGTGAACAAATGAAGTGGAATTTTCCCTCCGATCACTTGAATTGTTACTACCCCTACTAGCATATTCGCTGATTTTACCACTCGGTCCACGGGCATATTCAACTCCACCGGAGTATCTATCATCAGTGCGACCAGACGTACTGCCTCGACCATACTCGATCGACCCTCGACCACCACCACCGTACGTACCCACAGCAGCAGAAGTTCGTACGTAATCATTACGAATATCTCCTCGAATGCTGTAGCTATCCCTGCCAGGTGGGCCAATACCTGAACCGCTCTCACGCGAAGAATACCGAGATTCGTCGCGACTCGACCCTGATGGACGAGAATATGAGTAGTCCTCCCTCCGAGAAGGTATCGGATTGGCGAGGATGGGTGACTTCGACCGTCCACTACTACCATATGACAACCCACGCGCATCCGCACCTCTGTCACCATATCCAGACGTCAAGCTGTGGGAGTCTGCCATACGTCCACTAGCACCGTATGATGCCGCTCTACCACCATCTCCTCGACTACTATACGCAGCGCTACCTCTGGCATCATTGCTACCGTACGCATGCGATGAGCGAGCGTCGTCGGGGCGGAATGAAGCAATATTTACATTTCCACGACTCGTGCTCTTCGTGCTACCGCCGTTATAATCACTCCTATTGGGGATGAGGTGGGGTTGGATATGGTTTAGTAGGAATGTTTTCCGCTATGCTATAATCCGTCCTCAATAGACAAGCGGATTCCACCGCAGTACCTTCCGCAACCCATTTCGGCCATATGAAGAAAATTAACACTATGTAGAATATCATAAAATATTTCAAACACTTTCCGAGTCTATTGCCATACATTCAACAACACATTTCTATCGTCACATTAACCTTTTTTACTATCTGGGCACGACAGACTGCTGTGACAAATCCTGATGCAATGGTAGGGGCCGATGCCCCGCATACCTGGAATTATATCTATCATCATCTCTCGTCGGCTCTCGTGACCGATCGTCATAATCGCCTCTACGTACACTTCCGGCTCCTGCCGTCGCAACTCCCAACCCCCCCGATGATCGTCTCGCACGGCCCATATCGCGCTCGGCAGAGTAGTCTCTCAAATTTCTGTCTCTGTCTCCGCCAACACTAGCCACACCCCTAACAAGGGTAGAGCTGTGGTGGTCGTATCGGCTCTGGGTACGCCCTGAGATCGACTCCCCTTCCCAATGACTGTCACCCCCACCTCCGCTTCGGCTAGGAATTGGATCTAAGACAGGCGCAGGTGCGTATGATATTGGAACGTAACCACCACCACCACCACCACCACGGTAATCTCGGTCCTTGTCTCGACCACTACCATTTGTGCCATATCTGGAATCATTTATCGTGTTCCTATCCAATTCACTACCGAGACAGTGTTAGGTGGTTTTGTTTGAAAAAGTTAGAAGCTCATTTTAAGATTGAGTAAAATTCACCCCAACAATAATCGTAGATTTTTTTTATGCACACAAAGGTTATACAGTCTACCTTTCATTGAAGGCAACGCTTAAAGCGATTAAATTACTGGTTGCATTAACTATAAGACAAGGACTTATGCTATGTAGATACGCATATAATTTACACAAAACACTGTTACGAGCCTCCTTACTATATACGGTATATAATGGTATCCAAATTTTCTTCTGGAGTAATCAGGGAAGTATGTGTGTGGAGCAGGCACAAAAGAGATTGTGTCTTTACCTTTCATAGCGACGACCACCATCTCTCCGCTCAGCCCCATAACCTCGATCATCTCTTCGGTCACCACCATAACCTCGATCATCTCTTCGGTCACCACCATAACCTCGATCATCTCTTCTTTCACCACCATAACCTCGATCATCTCTACCCCTACCACCATAATCCCTTTTATCTCCTCCGCCAATACCACCTCTACTATCGTAGCGATCGCTTCCTCCGCGATTATCGTATCTGTCACCACCCCCGCCACGACTATCGTATCTGGCACCACCGCCACCACGTCGATCATCGTCTGCTTGTTCGTGTCAATGTATAGGTGAACGGTCAATTGCACTTAGAGGAAACGACAAAAATATAATAATTGGATATACCTACTTTACAAAATAACGGGACTGTCAGATATTGTAATTTGAGAAGGAGATTTTTTTAAGCACGCAGAGCTCTAAAGCAATGTCAGCATTAGCATGAACTCGATCGTCACTCAGTCCCCTTTATACACAAACAAACTAGTAAAACTACTTGCACATACGTAGCACTCGAAACATACCACGTCTTCTAACAGGGGAACGACTGCGACTTCTTCCTCTACCCCCGAAGCCTCCTCGACCACCGGTACCACCAGGACAATCACGCGAGATGTGACCTTCCTTTCCGCACGAGTAGCAAGCACCACGAGGACGCGGAGCTTCAGGACATTCACGGGAAATATGACCTGTTCGACTACAATTGTAGCATCGCGTGTCACCGCCACCGCCACCGCCACCTCCGCCCCGTCCATCTGGACAGTCGCGTGAGATGTGGCCAGTGCGGTTGCATGTGTAACAGGCACGATCACCTCCACGCCCGCCTCCTCCCTGAGGGCAATCTCGTGAGATATGTCCGTGTTGGTGACAGTTGTAGCATGCGCGGTCGTCGGGTCGTCCACCACTTTGACGGGGCTCGGGACAATCCCGCGAGATGTGTCCAGTTTTCTGGCAATTATAACATGCTTGGTCAGTACCACCGCCCGCTTTCCTGGGCTTAGGGCAGTCGCGAGAAAGATGGCCTAAACCCTCGCAGTTATAACAACGCTGGCCATCACCACGATCTCTGCTGAGCTCACGGTCATGGGTACGTGAGTTACCTGACCTGTCTGTTGACCATTCGGACGATTGATTGTCACACTTGTTTTTGTACGAAGAACTGTCTCCGTGTAGTGTATCGTCACTGTGGTTACGCTTCTCGGGTTCGGAGACATCGTTCATATGCTCATCTTTCTCATTGTCGTGACGAACGGCGTCCCGTCCATCGTTGTCCCTGCTCAATTGTTCAGCCGGCATGGACTCGTTCGACCTATTGTAGCACGTTCGTTGATTGTTGTTTTGTGTTTGTATATGGCGCATACGATAGAATGACACTGGTAAGACAAGTTTTTTTACAGCGCTCTCGATCACCTATCTATAGCAAGGTCCAATTACGCATTCCTTTTCCAAAAACCAAAAAAATGAACCGACATGCCTATCCACTTTCAATAACCTTCGGCGTTTGAGAGCAGTATTCAAAACACAAAACAACTTCCAAATCAATCACTCGTGCAGCGCTACTAATAGTGAATTCAACTAACAACCCTTTTGCAAGCATTCTTTCTTTCAATCAACTGTCAATATCACAACGCCCAACTTCACAGCTAACGTTTCAACCAAAGTCACATCCAATTCTAATAACCAACACCAACCAATCCTATGATAAATACCAGCTGGCTTTCAGTGTCAATTCCTTGATCACGTGTCCGTTGAGCTTCTTGATGGCCTCATCTCCTTGTTCACTGTCCATAAATTCTACAAAGGCGCTCTCCTCGGGGTCCATCTCCATACGAACGAACTCAATCTCGTTCAGGAGCTCAATGATGTCTTGCTGATTTACAACACCAGTCGAGCCCAAGCCAGAAATGTTTACAATATAGCTCACCATTTTGTTATATACACTATATATATTTCGTTATACAAATAGATATCCCAGACTTAGAGTGTGCATTGGATACATGCACGACACAATAGGATTGACAGGTGAATAGCTGTTGCAGTGTGTTTTGTTTGAATCGTCAAAAACTTTTGTTTTGAATTTGTAAGCTCTTCGTTTCCATGTGCAGAAACTTCTGCAGTCAGTGTGAGTGACTGAGTGACTGAGTGACTTGAGTGTGTGTGTGGATGGATGTGTGTGTATATGTGATGTAAATCAGCGGAGGGCGAGGTTTGAGAAATTTATTCAGATGGAATATGAATATGTTAACCAGTTAATCACCTCAATATATCATTTATTTAGAAGAATAAAAATTATATTTACTAATATTTATTCAACAGGTTTATTCGTCAGCTTCGTTCTACCAACTAACTGCGAGGTGTAGGTATAATTTCAACGGAAGTGAAGTTCGGTACAACTAAACTATATTTGTTGGTAATTGTAGTAACTACTAACTCATTGTATAAAGTTCGATAGTTTCATCAATATATAACAACACAACTTGTAGCTCATATTTGATATGCAGGGAGGAAAGACATGCTATAGATCAGTTAGATAGCGTCCATGAGCCCAAATAAACATATTTATAGCCCATATTTGAAATGCAGGAGATTTTAAAGAGACAGGCTTTATTGCAGACGTGGGTTGATTATGCAACTGCCTGACCTTTTGTGGAGTAGGGTATACAGACCGCGTAGTGGCGACTTTATTGATCGCTGCTTGTGATGGATGTATTCTGTATATTGTTTTAGATAACTAGTTATGATACTGCTGTTAAGTTCAAACTCGGAAAGTAGTGGTCCAAATGGGCTATGTTGAGTGAAGCTAGCAGTGTTGTTGATAAGTTAAGCGAAAATGAGTAATCTGACAAGGTAATTGTAATGCTTGCAGGGACAGTGGATGCTACGTCACAGAAAAAGATGGGCAATTCAGTGTCAAAGCCGTCTGTCATGTTAGCCTGTTTTATGAGTTGACCTCATCCAAACGGATGTGGTCGTATGCACGCGCCTCTAACAGATGATACAAAAGAGTCGGAAGTATGTAAATTTCCTCCACATTTGCTGTGAAACCATTCGCTACTGGGAATATGATAATATATACCTCGAGCTCACAATTTTTTGGACAGTCCCTCGCATGATGGGATGAAAACCACAACGGTTTATCTTGTCCTATTGCAATCAATATTTTACTTTTATAAAAGGCTGACTCAGAGCGCCAAAACCAACTACAGCTTTCTTGATACAAGTTATTCAGGGTTTAGTAATCCCATTCATCTTAACTTGGAAATAATAGTGAGCAAGAGAGGTAGTTCACATCTACTCGTTGATATGAGGATCCAAGAAAAAAAAGTAGGATAGCTTGGATTAGTCTTGGAATGGTTTGCCAAGTTTCAATTCGCGTCAACGCGTACCTGCGTTCAGACTCTACCTGAACGCCATGGACTGCTACAGACGCGTGCGATAACGAAGAATTATCAAAGATACAATGCGTTTGTCCAAGTTCTCCAAACGCGTAGGTTCTGACCCACACGTAATGCTCGACAGTTTTATTGTCTTGTAGCTGGTGCTTTTCTAGTGCAGAGTCCAGTACCTCATAGTTCGACGGCTATACCAGTCTTTATGAGCTAGACTTTCATACCTGATAGGCACAGTTGCGTATACAACTGCGAATACACTACACTTAGCTATTGCCTGTTTAGCGTTCGAGAGGGTCCAAGTGCGCCGTACTTATGTACAAGCGCATCAAAAGGGGAAGGAAACGGGGTAGGTGTGAGTGTTTTATGATAACGATGGGTTAACAGTTCTAGAAGTTAAAGCAACTCGACTCAACCGATACTATAAACGGCAATAACACAATCACAGGTACATACATATTGACAGAAGTCCGCAGTAACCATGGTGACCGCCGCGTGTCCGTGGCTGAGCCTTTTCATGAGGCACTTCAAGTAAGTCGCAGTCACATACAACGTACAGGTGTATAAATAAGTTACTCACCACCTGGTGCTTAGTCATTCAATTCTTCGGAGACGAGGGATTTGCCTTTGTCATTCGACACTGTACTCGCACATGAAGTTTACATGCACCAAACACAGGCTCTTTTGTGATGGCACATATGCATCTTCAGTGTTACACGAACAGTCTTTCAGAAATTCGAACGAAAGGTCTGATAAACAATATATGACTTGGGCGCATGTCTAACTCGTTCAAACGTGACTGACGGCCTTAATTCTCTCATGTATTACTGTGGTTGGTGCTGCTAAACTTACGCATAGGGGAGGTTCTAGTGGGTATATGCAATTTGCAACTATAGGCCTTGACGGCAATCCAGGTACCGTATATCTTTCAATGCATGCCTCGTATATTTTGATGTACTTGTACCGACCATAATACTGTTCGAGTACGATGCTTCACACAGGTTGTTTGAACTTATTCAAAAAATCGCGTCTATATGCATCTAAAGTACAGGGACGTATATGTACGTAGTATCATATAGATAAATATAAATCACTATTAGAACATGTCGTGTGCTAATTCAACGTAACACAAGCACATGTACAAACGGAAGCATGTTCATCACGTAGATATTACAATATATACACCACTATTAGAATCATGTGTGCTAATTCAACACAACAGAAACACATGTACGCACGGAAGCATGTACGCATCAACAGAGAGCACAGTAGTATAAGTGCAGCATACGGGTAGATGTAGAAGTACCTATTTATATCACGATCACGTCTACTTTGATAATACATGACTTCAACCAACAATCTCATACATAAACAGCAAATCGAACAGTAGTGTGTCGTGGTATGTTAAAAGTACCACAACAAGAAACACACGATGAAACTACAAACTTTGATGAGAGTCGACCTATTCTCAAGTTTTGTACTGACCTTCGTAGCCAAAAGATTCTAGATGTAATTGAGAACTCGCATGTGGAGGTGTGCTGGTATGTCAGCCAGCCAAGAATACAGGTAAATCTATAAACACAAGCATATACGATCTCCTCGGCGGATACACAGTTTACACGAAGTATACACTTCGTGCCCGTGTATTTACACTTGCTAGCGTAAAGTTAACTCTCATCGTCTCCTACGAAGTTTGCTACTTGCACCTACGCGGACATTTTCACAATAGAAAGTGAACACTATATACGTGAATAACCAAGAGTGCCCGTATTAGCTAGGCGGTAGTCACAATCATCTGTACATCGTTCCGCGGTAGTGTGTAGCCTGCTCGGTTCATTGGCATATGCACATACACACCAACACTTGCTGTCATATAGTTGAACATGCATACACTTGACCATGCACCTGTACACTCAAGTTTGCTGTTCACTCGTAGTTGAGTTCGCAAATACATACTTCTCTCTACTATATGACTCGTCAAGTTTTCAATATGTACTCAAACTTTTCACGCAATGAACCAGTTTCGCTTTTCTGGTCGTGTATGGTTGGTGCCAAGCCCCGTTGAATATCTTTCAAATGACCTTGGTGGGAGAGTCACCGCGATAAGTACACTTCCGGACACCCTGCATGGAATACATTATAAGTGGGAAGACGTATGTGTACATTCCTCGCACGTCTGTGTATTATGCTAAACACCTACGATGTTCATCAAGTAACTCGCGTGTGTTCATCTACGATGTCATAGCAGCACTTGTACATATTGTGCGTATCTTATGTATACTATTTTCTTTGGTGGGCCACAACATTAGTATACTTCCCAGTAGGACCTCCGTGCTATGCTGGTTAGACTCGTATGAACGTATACGTTTGAATGATTATATGAGAATGCGCCACTGAACGTGTAATATTAAGTGTGAACATACCATCGCCTCAACCATGTTCGCCTTCATATGTGATGCATAATATCCATCATCCAGGAGCGTTTGGTGCTGTGGGAGCAGATATCATCACATGCGAAGGAACAGTTTGGTCGGTCTTGCGAAGGCTATTCACATGCTAAAGAAAGGTACGTATTTTTATCTCGATAGTATCTGATAGACTTACTTGACAGAGTTGTGCATGATTATATGTAACATGTTTACTAATCATATAGTACTTTCTTGCATTCTCACAAAAACAACAAATGCGCAAATGAATCAGTCTGCCGTTGGACAATACAGGGCTTCCGCACTTTGTTCTTGTTCTGTTGGACGTGAGTCGTGTGGATGTTCTGGAGCTTTTGGAAGACAGACGTACCGTTTATACAATAAACGATCATGACAATATGTGGAAAGCCGAATCCGCGCGACCCTAGCGCTTGAATAAATAGTCACAGCAAGTAAATAGTACAAACTATTCGTCTAGCTTCTTTACGTTCACTGATCTCCTGCACTATCATTTTGATACTCTCCAACGAACCGAATTATAATTCCGCTCACAATACGAAATGCAGATGAATACGATTTATTTGTATAGGAAGGTTTTAGAATTTCTTAAGAGCGAATTCAACATTGGTTAATAATATATGCCAATACCACAGTACTTATTCTGACGCATGCGTTGAATCACAACTTGACACTTGGTAGCCTACGTTGCGTGTTGTATAATAAAAAACATGTTCACAGAACCCTATTTGCAAGATCTAGTTCTTTTCCGCCAGAGACGCCTCAATTTTAGCCAGTACGGCAAGCATTTGTACGTTCTCTTCTGCAGTTCCAATAGTAATACGCACACAGTCTTCACAGTACATCTGGTCACCGCGGTAGCGAATAACCACACCTTGAGCAGCCATCTGTTTGTACACTATTAAAACGATTGTTTGTGATTCTTAGCCGACTATTGTGTACTTCCAACACAACATACTATAAGCTTGCTCAAGACCTTGAGTTGAGTCGTCTACCCACAAAAACCACACATACGAGCTATTATCCTCATATCCACTATGAATACGTATACAAAACAAAACAATTAACATGTAATACAAACGCATGCGACTATAGCTTCTACACCTGATGTATCTGGCAGGCAAAAGTGAGACGTACCCACTCAATATTCATTTTTCAACGTTGCAATCTTCTTGCCACCATGGCTAAAAATGTATAATATACACAAACATACAAAACCACTTCGAAAATATAGTCTTTCTTCAAAGCAATTCATCTATACATGTAGTGGTACATTCAGAAATTCTGGAATATATTATCATGGGACAAGATAATCACGTCGATATACACATACACAACCTACCTTGAAAGCTATTGTCAATCTTAACAAGTAGAAAGTTTGCGTCAGACGGATATATCTTGCGTACACTCTTTAGGTTTCTTAGTCCTAATTCTACCAACTCACGCTGTTCATGGGTACTCGCCACGTGAGATTTCATCTGAGGACTATTTTTCATTCCCTCTGCATAGTATAAATATACACACGAATGGTTTTGTTTGAGTACGTTGCAATTTTCTATTCTATGTGATGTATCGAAGTTGAACGTGAGAACTGATGGTGTGATCATCACAACGTATCATGGACGCACAATCGCTTATAACCGGTTCAGCGTATCAATAACAATAGGAATAATAACTAATTGTATACAAACCACATATACGAACACATATATTTTATAAAACGGGATAAGACAACCACCTTTGACGTGACCTCGATCATCACTCGCCATATTACCAAACAACCCTCGCAAAGGTTCACAAAACACTCACATACATTTATTCACATACCAATAGCCACCTTAGAGGTTAACTTGTTCACGTTATACGGTGCCTTCACCTTCATCAGCGTATCGACTAAATCTGCATTACCAAACAACATACCCAGCCGGATCCCTGCCAAGCCGAATGACTTCGACAAAGTCTGTAGTACTACTAAGTTAGGATATTCTGCAATAAGTTCACATGCACTAGTGTCGTTCAATGCATAATCAATATACGCCTCGTCCACAACCACAAGACCAGTTGTATATGCTTTAAGTAGCTCTACGATGCTTTCCCGGGAGCAGCACTTTGAGGTGGGATTACCAGGAGAACACACAAAGATAAGCTTCACTTCTGGTGTGACGGCTTCAAGCATCTATTGTGGATGTAGTTATTTGACATAGAGTGGGTATTACCGGCCATATATAGACTTTACCACACATACGGGCAGTAATATTTTCATGCGGTGACACAGTGAAACAAACAGAACTAGGATGTAACGGTTAGTATACTGAAAACTACTGCACTGTACATTTTACAATTCAAAAATGTAGGCTTTACAAAGGTGATTACACAACATCAAGGGATTAAGTGTAACTATCATCCATGAAGAGAGCTATGCGCACGCATAATCGCGCATCTGTGGGTGAAGGGTACACATGAGTGTGTGCATGAGCATGTATGCGAATGAGGGTAGTACAAGTGAGGCAATATGGGTGCGACGAACAGCACAGGATTCGGTGTATCATTGAGCTATGGAACCGTATATAAAGCAATCCACAACCTTCATGAAACTTCAGTATAAAACCACATACAAAGTTACGCGTTGACATACATACCGCGTCTACCCGTAACTCGAATTCCGGTGTCAAAGGAACGGAAACTACTTCGAGATCGTTGATGTTTGCCGAAACCTTGTACATACCATATGTAGGAGGGGTGATCATAATCTTGTCCTTGCCAGGTACACCCAGTACACGCATAAGCAGATCAATTGCTTCATCACTACCCACTCCCACAAAAACATGATCAGCCGATACACTTCGAAAGTCCGCTGTATCGTGATAGGGTTGAGAAATACTTAGCAGTTAATAAACAAGTGGCCTGCGAGCGAACACCTTCACAATTTACGACAACTTTACGTGAACTTAAAAATCCTTTCCGTATATGATTGGTCAGAACAATAATATATGCTACAAGCGCATGGGTATTCAATCCATTCCGGATACATGTATGGGTGTATACATTTGTCAGAAGAATTAGGTATGATACAAGCGCATGCGAATGCAGTTGTGTGCAGTGTGATCACAGATTCACACTGTTCGGTTCACCTTCACAGGGACTAAGCAAACATAAAAATACCCGTCAAGAATGTATAAAACAAAAATCAAAACTACTTACCGATTCGAGTACGTAGTTCTAACTGGTGCGGATCCGGGTAGCGATTCAGCTCTGGAACATCACTATTGAATGGAGGTCCATATGAGTTCTCGTTAGCGTCAAGCAAAACACCTGCAATGAAGTTGAGAAAGGGAGACAGTTTACGCTATTTTCTCGGGTGAAATTGCAAAAAGTCTTTTTTTACAAGATCGTGTCCCACGAATCTACAAATGGTATGCATCAACAGTGGGCTATATAGATACGGAGTACGACTGCTTGAACAATGTATGTTTACAGTAAAGTGTAGATTGTGAGATGTGAGAGTGCATGCACAAAAGTTTTCTCACCTGAACTGTAATCATCTCGAGCACATCGGTATGGTTTCAAATTACGTACATTCGGACGAAGTAGGCTTTGTAGATCAAACATTATAACTGCCTTAATAGCTCTACTTGTGTGTACAGAGTGAGCGTGTTTGTATATCGTGTTGTATGGAAATGGAGATATACATACATGTATGTGTATGTATATATGTTTGTGTGTGTGTGTTGTGGTGTTCAAGTGACTCAGTCACTCACTCCGCATGACCGATTGCACTGTAATTTGATTGGCTCGGAAGAAGGAGCTCCCACCAGCATTTCTATTTATAACACTTCCATAGAAATATAAATACCCCGGTGTTGCCCAACCCAATACACGCATCTCTCTTGCACTCAATAGATACACATCTACACACAAAAAACACAGACACATATATACACGCGTGCACACACGAGCACACACACACGAGCACATATATACACACACATACGCACAGGCAAACATATTACACACAACGTACATCACTGCGCGTGGACACTTGTACGTACGTAAACACACCCACCTACACAAACGCGCACACATACTATCCTCATCGACAAGTTAAGAAAATCGGAACGCTATTATGAAGATTGATGTGGATGGTCTACCTGTGTATTTCCCATATGATTTTATCTATCCTGAGCAGTATGAATACATGCTCGAGTTCAAACGTGCCCTGGATGCACGCGGTCACGCAGTGCTGGAGATGCCGTCAGGAACAGGTAAACTGATGGTTGACTATATACCAAATCGTATACATCAGATTTGTGTAGTTGTGTTCGTGTGTACGCTTATGCATGAACTTTTCTTATCATTCTTTTATATATTGTGTATATATACATATATATGTATGGTGCATCAGAGGTAATGAGATCTCTTGAGTGAAAGTGTGGAATTTTATGACAGCTTTGCTGAACGAATACTATACATCCAATACAAAGCGCTGCACAGTTGTTTGCACACCCATGCACGTAGATGGATGCATACACCTAGTAACATTACCGTAAATATAAATACACTCGTATAAAGTTACAGATTTCTAATTCCCTGTATACGTTTGTTGTATTGCAAACAGGTAAAACCATTACAATCTTGTCACTTACCGTGGCGTACCAAAAGGCCCATGCTTCTTTGGGCAAGATAATCTTCTGTACACGTACAGTACCTGAGATTGAGAAGACATTGGATGAGTTGCAACGGTTAATGGAGTATTGGGCCGAACAAACAGGCCAGGAACAAAAGATATTAGGGGTAGGATTAGCGTCCAGACGGAAGCTTTGCATACAACCGCAGGTGGTGAAGTTAGGTGAAGGTAAGGCTGTTGACGCTGCATGTAGACGTATGACTGCGTCATGGGTTAGAACCGCGGCTCAAGAGAGAGAAGGAAGTGAAGGGCTATGTGAATACTTTGAAAATTTCGAAGAAAACGGAAAGGTATGTACATTATCTACATGCGTCTGTGCGCATGTGTTTTTATTTGCACTTGATCATATGTTTGAGAGTCATATATATTATTCGCCACAACAGTAGGGAACGAACATTACTTCAGAAATTCCCATTTATTTTCTACATATGATACCACACGCGTTCGTACACATACGTTGCGTGTACAACTATGCGTAGTTTTTGTTCGCAGTTGGCCATATTTGTACTGTTGAATATGAGAATGGCGTTATTGAAAGTAAAGATGTTCCAGCTCGATGTTTACAGTGTTTTAGCCTTTCGCGTTGCGGCCGTACGTCCACATCATACTTGTGTGTGCGTAGTGACTGTGGCCTGATTCATCATGGTATTATATATTACATTTGTGTCTGCATTCAGTCGCTGCTTGTTTAAGAAATACACACTCCAAATATGAGTAGCGAATACCTTATATTTGGGCCTAGTACAAGTTAATCGGGATAATGACTACAGCACAATATTGTGAACGCATTGGTGTTGAAAGAATTGTTTCACGTTTGTCATGTTGATGTTTGTGTGTGTTATGAGAGGCAAAACTGTCGTGCCGGGTATTTACACTTGGTATATATCACAAACAATATATCCACGTTTACTTTGTTATAGGAAGCACAACTGCCGTGGGGTGTATATACGCTGGATGACTTGAAGGACTATTGCAAGGCCGAAAAGTTCTGTCCTTACTTTATGGCACGTCGGGCAATCACGTTTGCTAACGTTATTGTGTACAGTTATTACTATCTATTGGACCCAAAAATTTCTCAGCTGGTTTCAAGGTAAGCGAGTCATTGCGCACCGGATATATATGTGTATTGTATTTGTTGTGTTCGCAGAGAAAGAGGGGGGTATAAGGTACGCTTTTGGCATCTTGAAACGGTTTTGTATGTATATGCGTGCGTGAGTTTGAGTGAACAAGAGTCCACTACGTGTGTGTGTGATGTGGCCGCTTGATACTAAAATGAGCCCGTAATGAGAATACTTGTTTGATGTGTGAATGCGTATGTGTGTACCTGTTTCATTTTAATAACCCACAAACGCAGAAAAAAACTCGAGATGTAATTGAGGTTTAGTCTGTACTGATCCCTGTATAAGATGACATCTGTATGTTGTGCTCTGCACATTTGTGTGTTAGACATTAGCACTTTTAGACCTTGTTTTGCGATTACTATTTTGAGATAACATATCGCTATACTGTTGATTCGATGTATACAGAGATCTGGCAAAGGAGAGTGTAGTAATCTTTGATGAAGCCCATAACATTGACAATGTGTGTATCGAAGCTATGAGTGTCGATATCACTCGTCGTACCCTGGACACATGCACGAGTAACCTTAACACTCTAAAGCGACGAGTTGATGAGATCAAACAGAAGGTATTGCAATCTTTGATTGAAAAAGAATACGCTCTGAATATGTGCGTGTGCATAATTATCAAATTGTGCAGTAATCGCATGTATGGATTGAATTCCAACTTGCACAGAAAGGAATGCGTCATGTGTATGTTGAAGCTCACAATTATGCCCAAATCAGTTGAAGTAGTTACACGTATGGATAGGCTATATTTTTTGGGTGGTAAAACCTTTGTACTTTGACACATAAAGCGTGTGAACGCGCACACACAGCACATACATGCCTCTGTCTCACTCGTGCCCACTGTACCCAACATATACGCACCGGTACGTATTACATGGACTCAGTACGTGAACATACACAAAAACTATTCTTGCACCAGGATGCGCAAAGACTCCGAAATGAGTACGACGCTCTAGTTCAAGGCTTAAGAGATCGTAACAATGATAGAATACAGGATGTGGTAATGGCAAACCCAGTGCTACCAGATGCGATGCTTGAAGAAGCAATACCAGGGAATATACGAAAAGCAGAACATTTTGTTGGCTTTGTTAAAAGGGTATGTAGGTGTATTACTATATGAAAGAATGGATTGGTGAGTGAGGCATATATCACCGTGAATGTTGATGTAAACACGTATACTAAACGTTCATCTGCTGTAAGCACATACACACAGAGAGGAGATGATCACACACTCGCACTAGCACACACAAATGCTCCCACTAAACCTGCATACACAACCATATACCTGCAGTTTGTAGAGTACTTGAAAGTACGTCTGTCAGTGCAGCGTGTGGAGGCCGAGAGCCCACTTATATTTTTACAAAACATTCAAGCGGCTGTTGCTATTGAACGCAAACCACTGCGATTTTGTGCTGAACGTCTCTCTTCTCTGCTGCGTACTCTGGAGCTCACTGACTTGGCCGATTTCAACACCCTCACCCGTGTGTGTAATTTTGCTACGCTTATTGGCACATACACAGAGGGCTTTAGGTAAGGCAGCGATATCACATATACGTATACTCTGATGTGCCGTTGTTTGATCTCTACCAGCACAACATTGTTTTGGGCCCATTCCTGTTCAACACTTTTGCTCGTCCATGTCATGTAAATGTAAACGTTTGCTTCTTTGATTTTTACGCAGAAGATCTGAAATAAGGATCTAACGTGAAAAACATGTATTTAATCATCTCTCTGTATGTGTGCGTCTATGCAATGATGCGGTGTCTGACGCATGTTCTTTTCCGCCTCTTACATATTTTCTCGCTAATGTGTACGTTCGAAGGCCGCAAAGTTGCTTGGTTTGCCTTCATAAAAATTAGAAGTTCGACCATTTTACTTCGATCTTTGAATGCACTTGTGTGACATTGCAAGGGTGGGCCAAAGTAGCCGTGAGATGGTGTGATTTCTGTGGAGAGAGCGATAGATGAATAGAAAAATAGGGCATTTATGTATATCTCACCGAAAGCATGGCTTCCACCAAATTATCGTTTCCAACCTTTGTGCACGAACACAAGTGTTGACGTGCGATACACCCATATATATTAGTGTGAGTCGTGTTTCGGTTTCATGTCTATACACTCAATAATCACCATCGAACGGATTGTATATTTTTCTTTTATCTTATCGAAAACATAGTCTTATTATTGAACCATATGACGACCGTGCGCCAGCAATTCCGAATCCTATCTTACACTTCAGTTGTATGGACGCGAGGTACTTAGTTCTTCTATATATTTTTCAAGTAGTGTGACGTATGTTGAACGTTTCTTGTTTGTTGTTTTTATGTTTTGTCTCTGTTTTTTCTGTATGTTTTGCGTTTGCGTTTATCTTGTTTATTGAATTGTTGTTACCGCTCATGTATACATATTGGGGTTGCTTCTAGTGTATTTAAACTGTGCCCTCAATGAAACTTATATTCGATCGTGTTATTCATTTGAAGTACATGTAATATTGGGCATGTACGAATGTGCATTCATCGAAATATTCAAGGCAAAGTATATGTACAATAATATTCCAAGACATGTCCATACCTTCCCGATTCCATGACATACAGTATAGCAGTGAAGCCTATATTCGATCGTTTTCAGACAGTATTGGTCACTTCAGGAACTTTATCACCATTAGACATGTATCCGAAGATCCTTAGTTTTATTCCAGTTACTGTCCAAAGTTTCAAGATGTCCATGCCCAGACATAGAGAATGTGTGTTACCGCTTATTGTCACGAAGGGAGATGACCAGGTACGTTTTGCATATACAAACGTTCAGTTGTTCCGATTTGTTTCTATTGTTGGCATGTTCACGAGTGTGTAAATGTATGCGTAAATGTGCAAATGCCTGGGTGTACTCTTAAAGCACCCTTCAAATTCTTGCTCATGTTTTACGTTTTATGAGAATGTATTTGTCAAAAAGGGAGGTTCTGAGCACACGTTTTTCTGAATTTTTACGTGTATCTTCATCCCAGTCATTTACTGTTGGTGCTAGTCATTGCAACTCAGGAAGGATCACGTACTTCTACCCATGTGCATGTAGATTTGATTCATATACCGAAGCACTGTGTATGCATGTAGTCACTCTTTGTTTCGCTTGCTAATTAAACCAAGGTATCTGTATCGTCCAAATTCGAGACAAGAGATGACATCTCCGTGATCAGGAACTATGGTGCTTTGGTTGTTGATATGGCGTCGACAATTCCGGACGGCATGGTTTGCTTTTTCGTTTCTTACGTGTATATGGAGGCCATCGTGGGTATGTTTCCGTATGTGTGGGTGTGAATGTATCACGATTGTATCATCACACATATTATACACATCTTACATATACAAGCACAACTCTTCGTTGTTAATAAACACCAAATTCTTCTACCAAACTCCTTCTATCGTTCACCTTGTACGACATTTGAAGACTGCATGCAAGCGCCGTGTTTATGTGTATATCTTGTTAACGTGTCATAAATAGTTGTTTCGTTGCTGAAGTGGTAATGACAGGACTAGAGCATGCGATCATGCATGTTGTAAGGCACATGCTGATCAGGCGGAGACAATGGCATAAGCACCCGCGCACTATCTACACATGTGAGGTTGCAAGCATGAATGTATTGTCCATGCTTCTGTGCACTCATACACATTGCACACACAAATGCATACAACGCATCACATATTTCCGTAGATTCCCATACACGCATACAAACATAGGTATACCTTCATGTAAACACAGATACTCACATATTCTCACACTCAACTTCATTGACGTGTTTCTTCTTAGGAGCATGGCAAGAGCATGGAATTTTAAAATCTCTTTTAGAGCATAAGCTTTTATTCATCGAGACGCAGGATGCGGCGGAAACTGCACTTGCGTTGGAAAACTACCAAAAAGTGAGTAGTATTCGGTGCATACACGAATAGATCATCCGTGTCGAACCTGTCGCAAAAATTGATTATAAGGAGGAATCCTCTTGTACATATATGATGACTGCAAGTTTCTATAACATCTAATGGGCACGATTATACAATGTTCAACATACTCAAGAAAGCAATTGTCGAAACCCGCATGGACGCCCACGAATCGCGAAAACGCTCACATGCACATGGACATACCCATGCACATCCACATAGATCCACATCCATACGCATACACTTACAGATGCATACATACGTCTGAATGCTTCGCTAACATAACGTACGTAAACAGGCGTGTGAGAACGGCAGAGGCGCAGTACTGTTTTCCGTCGCCCGAGGCAAAGTTTCCGAAGGTGTTGATTTTGATCACCACTTTGGTCGTTGCGTCATCATGTTTGGTATTCCATTTGTCTACACCGAGTCTCGTATCTTGAGGGTATGGTAACTATGAACACATGTGCGCACAAGGAAGCTCGTGTTCTTTGCGAGAAGGAGTACTATACCTGAAGGTATATTCATGTAAGGAAAGAACGCAAAACTCATACACATGTATATATGCATTATCAATAGGCACGCCTGGAATATCTGAGAGACAAATTTCAGATACGAGAATCTGATTTCTTGACGTTCGATGCTATGCGTCATGCTGCGCAATGTGTCGGGCGAGTACTCAGAAGCAAAACGGACTATGGGGTAATATGCTTTGCTGATAAGGTATATTTAGTCCAATCCTTATGGGCATAAATTCGCTGCTTGCTATGACGGTCAAAACGTTTGCTCTTATCCTCTCACAACATACACATATATATTTATATATTAGCGCTATGCACGAATGGACAAGAGAAATAAGCTACCTGGGTGGATTAATGAGAAAATTGACGACCGTAACGCAAATCTTGCTACTCAAGAGGCTGTTTCTGTGACGAGACGCTTCTTAAAGATTATGGCACAACCTTACGAGCCAGTATGTGCACGTAGTATATAGTATGTATGTATCTGTGTGTATTCGTGTTTGTGGACATGTGTATATAGCACGTTTGTGATATGTACATATACTTGTCTATCATACAGGAGGCTTATCTCTGTCTGTTTGTATGTTACATATGTTTACCTGTAGTAGTGCAATGTTAATGTATATAATATGCATGCACATGTGGGATAAGACAATGTACGTTCTTTTTATCTGTACGTATTAACTTATTGGCAACAATCACCACTCGGAATTATATCTGAACGCGTATAATTGATTGTCTCTTTGTCTTCGTACTTGTTTCATTCGATGTATAGGATGACCAGTCTCTGCTTACCTCTGAAGATATCATCTCCAAAAACTTTGCGTCACAAAAATACACTGCGAAGTAACGCGTATGTAAAATATGTAAGTATACGTAAACACGTATTTACAACCGAATTTAGAGCAAGACGGATGGAATGAACATCTCGATCTTGTGTAAAGTTCGTAATGTCTCTTCCACCGTTTGCAAATATACAAAATCATTAGGCGAGCAAGAAATATGCCAGACAATTCAATCAATAGTTTTGATTGTACACAATATATGAGAAAGTAAGATATGATCTGCTCGAGCTGAACTTGTACGATAAATTGGTCAAGATTTTGTCGTAGCATCGGGGACTTTCAAATTTAAAAGTTGAACCGACCTTTGTATGCATCGTCAATTTATTTTTCAACTTTCGTGACTTGTCGGTTATGAATTGACTTGCTTAATGGTGTCCAAGAATTTACTAACCAAATAAAGAAAGATCATCATAGACTCAAGTGAAATGAAGTCGGACAATCGATGTATGCCAAGCACCGTAGTGTCAAGGTGTCAGAAATAATTTAAGTTGCTCATTCGTACAAAACATAATAAAAATCATAGCATAAAGTAACATGTTGAACCAACGGTGGACCAGCTTGTCTTTTCTCTCATACAACATCTGAGACAATGTAAAAAAAAAATTACGTTACAACTAAATTCAAGCTAAGAAGTCTGTCGAATGTATGTCGGCTCTAGCGGACTGCATGTACAATTTGAAATCGCGTTTTTATCAGTTATTAACTCCAATAGTTTTGCTACAACACATGTAAATTGCTTAATATACATGTGCTAGTTCAGCATTGCTGTGTACTTATGTTTCGGAGCGCTTACCCCCGTTCTTATTACAATTAAGACTACGTACCCAAGTGGCCTTGCCGTACTTGTGAATGCCTTAATATGCATACCTTCGTTATACATGTGTATTCAAAAGTAGTCTACTTGCAATCTTAGTATGTACTGGATATTTAAAGAATGTCTCTGACCTCGTGCGGTTGCTTTGCAAACGAGTAATATGAGCCCGACGGTTTTCCTTGATCTGTGTATGGTCGTCCGTAGTTCTGCAGTACTATTTTGTCTTTTGAAACTACGTCTGAGCATGTGGGGTTGACTATCATGTCGAAACCACGGTCATTATGTACATACAACGTATCTTCCACACATACGTAGTCGAATGAGTCGGCTGTATAATTGGAAAACTGCGATGCAAAGAAGCAATAGATTTTTTGAGAGCACATTATATAACCTTGTGTCATGTATATGAGATACATAAGCACACTATCAGCACGAATATCTATTCGACGTATGTAAGAACCATCGACCCAATCGCATATGTATACACAAGTTTGTCTGCTGCTCAGCCAACAAATATCTACTCACCAAGTAACGTCACATGTTTTCTTAAACCAAAAGTTAAAGTGAGCGATCACATCACCGATTTTTTTTTCTACGCGTCCACCAAATGCTCCAGATCAATCCATCACAAAACATATGAATATATCAACGAAGATACGATGCCGTACAGAACACACATGCTCACATATTTGTGCATGACCCACGAAACACATCTCATTTTGTGTGTTGTTTCTTATCATACTACATCAATAATATCGAGTGACAACAGAACCAAACCAGCTCAACAATGGATTCATGCTACAAACTTTGGGTAGACACTCTTAAGCAAAGAACACACAGCCATACAATGCACACGACAAGTTCCTGTGATGCATTATGTTTGTATGTATAAACTTCACGACCTTGTACTCATGGATGCACACGATGCCTGTGAAACTCATATGTGGCACTTTGAAGAGGTATTTGTTGAGGTATGTCATATACCTCACACTTGGACAGCAAAATTTAAATCACAAGTGTATGTATACACTGCGCGTAATAGTAATACACCTTGAAACTCAACATGCACACCGAGATGTAAACGACGTTGCATGTCAACGCAATTGCATAATGTGACTTCTACCTACCCAACACATATCTAAGTAGAAACAATATACATACCTGCATATGTAAACGGCGATACTTGTTCACACATTCTGCATGAATTATATCGTAATCCACACCTCTTTGCTTGTAGTACACAATAATATCTTCAATCGAAGTAACATCAGAAACGTCATAGGGTTCATTCAACGATAACACTTGAACAACGTATTCCAAAGGGAAGAACCTAATATCCAGATCATACTTTAGTAGATTTATGTATGCACAAGCACGGTTGCCTGTGCGTAGATGTAGTGCAAAGATGCTATCCATACATATATATATATATGCATACATGCATACCGCAGATACTCCTACATACCTGTTGTGTGTAAAATGTCTATTCTCTAGAAACTGAAACCATTGAAACGGCAAGAAAGGAGGATGCATGTGCTGCAGATGTAATTGAAACTGAGAAGGGGGGTAGTTGAACCCTGAAATCCCAAAATCGTAACCATTCTCATCCTTTGAACTATGTGGATAGATATGTCCATGCATGTGTCCAAGTATGTGTACATACGATTGATGTTAATAATCGAATTTTCAGGCCGAAAGGAAGGGCAACAGCAACTCAACATCTCAAAAACTTATGTCTAGCAATTATATCTTTTTCGCATACGATTATAGATAGCCTTAACAAACGAGTGCTTGTGTAATTGTACTGGGTATGAGTGTGTAGCACTTACGCATGCGTGTCGGTATTACCTGTACATGTGTATATCCATATGTATATTGTCCGCGCATTCGTACTTGCAAAACATGTGTGAACATATAATTACAGGTATATTTGTGCAGAGTTTTAGAAACAAGTTGACCAATGCATAACATATACAACTAAAATTTAACCAATACAGCATATATGCTGAGAGCATGCATGTCGGTCTGGCATGTATTATTCCGCTCTGCTAAGACATGCTATAAAGGCTAACACTGAAAGCATTGCAACATTGCATGACACGGAACTTGTATGTGTGCATTGGCATGAATGGAATCACATGCATATTATCCGTACATAGTTTGTTCATACATATCATAGCGAGTGAGTGTGATTATACCTAGAGGTCTGGTTCCTTTCCTTTACTTCATCAGAGATGCACTTTTGAACTGAGTTTGACGAGTGTGAATGCATCTCACGAACAAGTTCGAGACCAGCCTGATAAATGAATGAAGAGCGTTTCATGTCCGCAAGTGTAAGAAGATACCAGGACAAGTACAATCCCTCGGTATACAAATAGATTACGGAGGTATGTGCATACGTAACGTCGCCTTCCTTCATCGATTTGATATTTACCATGTGGGCGAGATGGGGTTGCCACAGATTTTAAGAGTATAGGAACGTATATCCGAACACTGTATATGTATGCACTTGCATTTGAATGCAACTATATGCATATACATACGGGATGGGTGAAAGGAAACTCAATCTTCAAATATCGCCTAGAACGTCTGGTGAGAACATTTCGTATGCTCATATATATACACACACACAGAATGACTATCCACATGCTTGGTTATATATCTATATAAACGCACATCGAGTAGTATACTTGGATGAGGACGAAGAAAACTAATAAGACATAACGGCAGGATATTTAACACGTATGCTACGCTTATCAAGTACAGGAATAGACAAACCCATGTTGTACGATAAAATCACACTTTTCAATTGGTGCAAACAAGTACCTATATGTGTGCTAATACCTTCGGATTAAGTAGTAGATACCGCCAATCAGGCAGAATAATAGACGTTGGAATACAGTTGAAGTGGTAAGGGGTGAGGGCTAAAGGATCGTCAAATACGATGTAGGAATTATCCTGCGAAAAACATATTATTTATATGAAGATGCCTGTTAAGTGTGTTGATGTTTGTCATTTTGTTTGCACATAACCATGCATCTACGAATTTGAGAGAATGCGACGTATGAAAGTGTATACTAATGATTCAAGGGAATGTTCAATATGTGAAAGTGTGTCCGTCCAAGTTTGTAAGCTTTGCAAGTGTGTGGGGGTGGAATCAGCTTTCAAAAATTTGTGCATGAGTGAATCAACATGTAATTTTGCAATGGACCAGTTAGTAGCAATCAGTAATGAACGAGAAATGCAACAGCATGCATACCTAGACAGTAATGAATGTGACAAATATATATGTCTGTACGTGGGTGAGCGGTGTGTGTGTGTGTGTGTGTGTGTGTGTGCGTTTTGCATATCGTTCGAGATAGGTTGGGTCTGAACTTGACTGCAAGCAACTCCAGTTGTGTGACAGGGTTGTGTGGGGTAGTAACTTGCAATAAGTGATGTGCTCACTCTCAAAAATACCTCATAACGAAGAGATATCGAGAACGGAAATGGACCTTTAGCAATGCCGTATAAGAAACCTGAATTAGGTATACAATACAGTACATCAATTAAAAGTTGAATATCTATATATACCTCTTAATCCCACTAACAGCAATAATCCCCAACTCGCATTGTTTTACTTGTATGTTACTTATACTGCAAAGCACATAAGTCCAAAATTGAAAACGGTTTCTTGTCTTATTATTCTTTTCCTTCGCCTCATTCACCTCATTCTTCTTTCGAATAACATGCGTACATGTATGTAAAGCTAGCACAGTTGCGTATTGACAGTAGTAAATAATGAACAGGTAGCCGTAATTAACAAATGCAATGCAATCTTTCGTACTTGCAAATGGATATCTACACGTTTGATCAAAGCTTAAAATTTCAACCCAAGATCTACAAGGTCACACCCTTATACTCAAACGCTGAAAATACACCATTCACGATCAACTCTCACGTGCTCATTTTTCGATTGATCGTGAAATGTTAATCCCATTCTACACACACATGTGCAATTATACGTACGTACAAGCATACACTGGGTTCCATCATTCATAGATTTGTACAACAATAGAACTCTCAGTTTTCCGTGATTTACCTCCGAAAACGTTGTTCGTGAATGAGATTTCCACATTCAAAATATTGGTGCCGCATCCATTACAGAACGGCAGTGTGAACGCGACATTCTTTCCACAGACTGGACAACGTTTTACCTGTCACATGTGTATATATTTATGTAATAGTGAGTGCGGAGGAGAGAGTTATGTGTGTGCGTGGCTGTGTATTTGATATTCATGCAGCAAACAGACATCTTCAAACGTGCCAAACATATTTGCAGGCCTACATGTAGGCCACCGTTATTGTACAACAGTACTCAAACTAACACCCGCATCGACAAGAATATGTTAAACCTTGCGACTTGTATACAATAATAATGAGTCTAAGCTCATCCCTCTCTCGCTGCTACGCACCCACATATACACAGTGCACGCACCTTGTTCTTTAACAGCTTATATTGTGTCCATTAGAGCCGGATACCACTATAGACTGATTATTACTTGGATTTTTTAGTCTTTTTAGCACCGCAGTACACACACCTTGTTTTTTAACTGTCTCTGTAAGCGATCTGTTTGGTCCGGATGTGCACGTATAAAAGCATCTGAGTCACCATCGAATGCGGGAGATACGGAACCTCTCACTGTGTTAGAATAGGGCCATGGTAGATGTTTCTCGTCATTATTAGCACCACATAGATATCCTTTGCTTGCTACTTTTCCTGTTTCTGTATTGACATGAGGTTTATGAGATCGAATAAACTGTGCGTCTACGTATGTGCAACCAAGCCAGTAGCCACATGTGCATTTACGAGTACAAAACACACTGACATATTATCAGGATGTCCAATGCAAATAATAATATGACACATATATGTATTAGTACACCCACAAACTGCATCTTTACAGGTCTTTAAAGTGCCCACGAACACTTTTGTAGATGATAAACAAATACAGGAATGCATTTTCTCCAGTACACGCATAAACGCATGATTCGACCTTGTACGAACCTGGAGTTTCAGCTGAAAATGCACCGTATCTCAAAACGTCTCTCAGTATAGACACACGCGAACCGTCTTTGGCGACGCAAGGAAGTGACTTGGAAAATAACGAAGTCATTGTACAATGTAAAACGCCGAAGGACTAATTACAATTTTGCTTATTACAGGCTTTTGAAATTCTCTGCCGATGGAATTATTTAGTTGATGAGCAACAGATAAACGAGATTAGAAGAACGAACGCATACAGATAGTTGGCCATCAGCCATTCAGATGGTCGACTCAATTATTCAGGCCTTGTAGTATATGTTCAAGGTATTGTATTATGTATATATATATTTGTACATATATATATATCTACGGAACGTGCATGCTTGTAGGCTGTATACATATCTCATACACATATATGCATGCACCTGCGTGAATTATTTCATGTTCGCGATTAGAAAATCCTAGATATATGTTCATTAGGGGTATGCCGGCGTAACAATGCCAATTCTCCAACGTAAGGTTGCAACTTGATTGTGTTGGTACATTCTGACATTGAGTCGGAATTCACTGACCTCAATACAACGAATGGTCCATCTCAGTCAAATCTGAGCCCAGTCACACTTCTCTCTAGCGTTGATTGCGGAGGGTGAAGACACACCATAACCTAACTGTACGCTCAAACAATACAGAATCAGAGACCATAAGTATTATGCCTACGACCGACTAGGAAGAAATGTAAATTTTCGTGTTATTCTTAATGCAGTGTAATGACAACGGGTAAGTATGTATGTATGTATGCACGCATGTTCCTGTTCTATGGTGTTGAAAACGTGAATGAACAAGACTCACTTAGATCCCCAAATACTAGAAGTACAAACACGACATTTACTCACCCACACCCACACACATACACACACACATACATACATACACGTACACACACGCGCGCGCGCATTGCCTACATACATGATTAATGTAGGGTCTGGTCTCAAATATGGACGGACGAAGAGAATATATTGTGATGTTTGTAACCAGTCAGCTGATGACAGATAACACGAACGATTTGAATATAAAAACAAAACCAAAACAAACAGAGAACAGTGGTGAAATGTAGTAGTTGTACCAGAGGTTGGGGGTCTGTGAGATGTATCTTATATGCACCCATTCTTTCCATGTAGTTACCATAACCATCGAACCGTCTCCATACTAGCCTTCAGTGTACTAGAATCAATATAAGTGAATCGTTGTGCGTAAATATTGGTGTCGAGCCTTAGAGTCCATGTTGTGAGACCGATCAATATGGAACTCCTAACTTTGAAAGTACATGTAAATACTGTTTATCTACAATTCAAGAAAAATACCGTAGCCACACGCATTCATAGTTTGAATGTTCCTCAAAAAATAAAATATGTACCGTGACCAAACCTTGTTGTACATATATTCGGACTCGATCGTTCCTTGTGAAGTATTGACACGGGAGGAAAGATATTTGTGATGTACTCTGAAGGACTTGTTAAATCTTGTGTAAGACGAGAGAAATTCAGTTCTTGCCTCAATTAATATACTTCATTCTTCTTTTTCGTATTTTGTGATTACACATGCTAGGAAAACATTCAGACTCTTCCCGCTATAGACCTTTGAATGACGGACTACATCGACATTGCTGGTGATAAAATGTTCGGACAGATACTCCAGTGAGAGAAAATTAAAACGAAAGGATACTACTGTTATATTCTCTTCTTGTCAACACCAATTTCAACCATCGAGTATTACCCCATGTATGCTGAAAGGCAACTTGATTGGGAGCTCGAACATCACTATACCATGAAACGGTAGATAGTCGTTGCGCATTGTGTATGTTGCGATATTCGTGTTTTTCTGTTGACGTAAACTCGCATATCTCGCGGCACATGTAGAACAGTCATGTAGAGTTCTCAACAAGCTTCGCTCTGGCTAGACGATAGCGTGTGCTTTCGAAGTTGAAGTGAGTAAAACCTCTCTACGTTAATACACTTAAACATAAATACATGAATACAACTACATAATTACATTCCACAAAGCTTAATGAGCATTGGAACATGAATATCAGAAACGACTCGCTTCTATTGGTTACTGAAAATGTGAAGAGTTGGAAACAAGTGTTAACTGCACTGTAATGGTTCTCATGCAGTGATGCGTGAGGCCAAGACTCAAAACACGGACACGAGAGGTCATGTTGGACATGCACAAATAGTATCTAGTAAGAAATAAGGGACGTAATTTGCGAGGTCTGAACTACACTATAGGAACTCGACAACATGGTGAAGAGAAACACCGATTGTCGAGTTATACTGAAGTCCACGCCGAACTTGAAAATGACAAGATAATCATTTCCACGGTCCTCCAATATGGACACGCTGATATAAATAAGGTACAAGACATAGTCTGGTCTAGCGTGCTAAAAACTAAGCGAAACTCTTCATGAATACCAACACCACCGCAATGCACCGACGTAACAAGTTCTTACGTTTGTGACTGAGTCATAGTACGAAAATGCATTAGTGGTCTCTTGACGTCCAGGAATAAGCAAGATCAATGAAGTCTACCACTTGTCGAGAGTACAAAGATATAATAGTGAGGAAGCTTTTACGTGTTAGGACTATGTCAGGTGTTATTACATACATTAGAACTGATGAAGTTCTTCAATTTTTTTGACCAGAAAGTCGTTAACCATATAAACTTTTGTTAGCATCCGTTCTTAAAAAATCCATCTCAAGACCAACTCTAGTCTTCCTCTAGTCTTCAACATAATTTGTCATTAAGAGTTTTCAAATTCTTTTACCAGAAAGTTGTCAGTCAGATAGTCTCTTTTTTAGCATCTGTTCTCAAAAATGCATCTAAAGACCTTCACTAGTTTGCCTCCAACATAATCTATGTATGGCATAGACATGCAATAGGGCAGGAATAATTTGAAAAAATTCCTGAAACTCTCAGAGAATTAATGACTTGGCTTAAAAAAGAAAGGAATATTAGTGGAGACAAATACTAGGTATAAAAACTCAAAAATCCTAGAAGACTAATAAACAATCTTTAACCGTTTCACAACCAACATATAGTCCCCAGTTCCTTGAACAGTATCTTGGCATCTGTTGTACTTGCGTCTCACGCCATTGCCAACGTTGCACCAAAGTCACCTTTGATATAGGACCGATTGTTGGGGAATAAAGCCCAATTCGACATGATGAAAATATGGTCGTTCGTCAGTCGAACTTTGAACAACAAGCTCGTTCAGCAGTGTGCTCCGTTACCCTTAAACTTGGCCAGTCACAGATGTACTCGGTTGTAGACTCGATTAATCGGTCTGTACTAGTGTGCGTTAGTACAAGACAATCTTGGTCATTTATAGCATGATTTGTCAGTTGTACCCTATCAGTCGTACCCTTTGGTATTGATTTATCTTGTAATACACGATGCTTCGTATGAACGTGCATAAGGCAATGATCAAGTAAAGCTGACAAACGCTATGTCCTTGTTGTCGCGAAGTTCATAACAGACAATCAACTATTAATGCACGAGGTACGTATGAACAAAAAAAGTTGTAGCACGGCTGACAGGCACTATATTTATATGACTTGCAACACAATCACACAACAAATTCGAAGTGATCTTTTAATCTTGAAATTGATATATAGAATTAAATAGTTTGATGTCATGGATCTTCAGCTTTTCGAACTACGGCTAGCATTATGGAGACGTATCTCAAGAGCCCGAACACGCCTGTTCTCATGAATTCAAAAGGCTTACATATTTTCTTCACCATGTGTTTTCAATCTTCACACATGCAATTTTTAATGTGTTATGTTTTCGTGAAGTATTATAGTAGAACACATGCGATACATGGGAACCCATGCAAAATATCATTTAACTAGTTCTCAGCAGTGTTCATTAACGAAAGTTCCACGCGCTGGTCGTCTCTACAATGTTAGACAGCACTACTTTTGTTTGGCCCACCCTTTGCTAAACAATACGTGGATATCGTCGTCGTTCTCACGCAGCGCAACCAGCACTGCGTTCATATCCTTATTTATGGTGTATTGTTATTCATCTAAAGTCCAATCACTAAGAAATCATACGTAAATTATTCAGTAGCTTCTTCGAGGTCCCTTTGGGCTTTACGCATGACTTTCTCTAACATGCAACGCTTCATCGTGTTCTCACCCTTGTAGTTTTCCAACTGCGACGTAGCGTACATGAATGTGTCCAGCAACTCGACCAACGCTGCACCAGACGCACCCGTCTTCATCTTTATACCCTTATCATCAGATGAAGGGCCGGCATTGTTTGCACTGCGATTACCGTGTGAAGTGCTATTACTTGCATGTGCATGCGTGTTAGAGCTCATAAGCACTTGATCTCTAATAGCAGCATTTGTTGTAGAAGTTGATGACAAATCTCCAGGTGCGGATAAACAGTACTCTTCGCCGCCCGAAGCCCTATTTACAATCAACTGATGCCCCGATGTATCCAGTCCAGGTGCAGCATTAGAAAAGTTAAAAGGAGGAGCAGTACCAGTGTTACGTACAGTCACATGTGCTTGGTGTCCCTGAGTACCCATCATGTGGGTTGTGGAGGGATTGCCGTCTGACGGGAAGAAGGCAACCTTTCCGGCCAGGGACAGACTTCTGTACTCTCTGAATCCGTTCTTGTGAGATGTGTTGTTATGAGTCGTGAAAACGTTTGAATTTTTACATTTAGTCCACGTCTGGGGCTTCGTGCGCTTACGCTTCTTGTCTGAGTCGTGTGTCTCCCTGCCAAAGTTTTCACAAAACCGGCACACTACCGTTTCGGGAAGACCAGTGGGTGCATGTACAGACGACACTCGCAATCCATAATCGTTACAGTATCTGTCCTTCCATCCTTTCCACTTCTCACTGTGTGACGGGGGAGGGACTGGAAACCCGAGGTTAAGTTGAGTTGAAGATGACATATTCATATGTGTCGAGTCGATGGATGGATGCTGCTGGTGATACTGAGGCTGCTGCTGCTGTCAGCGTTATGTTTCTTCTTCCACCACAAGGCTGTGGCTGTGTCGGCTTTTTGTTCTGGGTCGTGCGTGTAAGGTTACAGTGCAATTGTGTAAACGTTGTGATTATACGTGTACAGTGGTTACAAAAAAAAAACACACACACACGCACACACTGAAACGTTCGTCTCCTGCATTGCGACGGTTATGACCCGCGCCTAGCCTTCCGACCTGGCCCTGTGTGACCTGACCCAGTATAGTTAGTAGTAGTAGTTCCATGTAAGAGCCACCTCAACCTAACCGATGAGATAGGAGTTGGGTTGGGTGGGGTTGGGTTGGGTTAGGTTAGGTTAGGTTAGGTTAGGTTAGGTTAGGTTAGGTTAGGTTGGTTTGTAGCAGGGGTCGGTCCTGTCAAGTTTTAAATCAATAAAGGTGAATATATTTATTCATCCAAGTTTTTGTATTTTATTTACATTTATGACGGTTACTCAAGGTTCTTATATCTATTTATCCAATGTTTTCATTCTCTATTTATTCAAGTCAGATATCACGACTCATCTATGGTGACGATGAGGTCTGCAAGCACAGCCAATGATGAACGGAGAACGGTTACGACTGTTGATAAAAGTGCCGCACCTTTTCCGAGCTAAATCAATCTTGAATATAATATTAAAAATGAATAAATAAATTGACAACTTCCTACTCAGCGGATTTTATGTAATTATACTGTATTCTCAATGCAACATATGAATAACGTATGAATTCCATTATTCTAAAATAATGAATTAAAATACTTCCAAAGTAATCTTGACTACTTTGAGCTGATTAAATCACAACTATTAATATAAATAATATATATATAAGCATAAAGATTCACCAAGATAATCTGAATAAATAAAATTGTTTTCCTGATTTAAATATTCCAAAAAACTGCATGGAAGTACAGCCCAACGCAAAAAATCTCTTATCGCTTCGATCAGTAAAAAATTAGAGACTACTGGCTACTAAATCACACAGTCTTATGTGTGTTTTTAACTTCAGTTGGAATGTCTAAAGAACCCCACAGCCAGAGATATACACACGCCTGCACATACGTATAGGTCATAAACACCCTACGTATACTTCAATTGTACTAGACACACCTTCAAGCACTTACACAAACATAGTACAATAGCACTCGACACAACTTAACGCATGATTGTTCCCATGTACAATTGTCGTGAGCGACATACTCGTACACTGTAATATGCTTTGCATACGCATGAAGTATATCCGTATAAAAGTCGTACTGTGAAACTTACACATAAAACTTCAATATAGAGTTGAAATTTTAACATTTGTTAAGGTAAACAAAATGTCACTGTCCCGTATATCTAACCATCAGTACCATGAGGATAGAAAGATAGTTCTTAGTGTTCTTCAAGACACTAACGAAGAAGCCATAGCCGATTTACATAATATGAAGGCTGAAAATTTGATTTCCCAGGTAAAATGGTTATGTATATTCAAGTAATTACTATGAGTGAAGGGGCCTAGGCAGAAGGCGTGGTGTATGTTAATATATATACCGTAACGTTTTCGTCAGATTTTTTGTGACTTGTGTATGTCGTTTTGTACGCGTAAGAATGTATACATAGATGCATGCTTGTGCGTACGTGGAAACTGTTCCAGAATTTTGCTGGCTTGTGGCGTTAAATCTATAGTATACTTGAAGAATTTTTCACTTGCACTTGGCATATTCAAGAGGTAGATATTATATACAACAGTAGCAAATCATAAACTTCTTGCGTGAACTCATCAGTTTTGAGATGAGCACCTCATAGTGAATACCATAATTCCAAGTTTGTCTGAGAGATTGAAGTGTTAATCGTGTTTATTCGTCCTCTACTCACTGGAGTCGGCCAACATAATGCTAGGATATATGCGTTTAAATAGTGTCAAAGTGCATGCTAGGGTACGTGCATTTAATTTACTTCAAACTATTTTTACAATCAGGTACCATTAATTTTTGAACGAGTACGCGAGATCGGGGGATCATCATCATATGGTTCTTCGATTGCTCTGTGCTCTTGTGTGGAGTCAACATTAAATGCTCTTGCTATTGGGAGTGCCCCATCGCGGATCCCCGCCGTTAGAGACTCGCATGCCAGTTTGTACGCGGAGTCCCTGAGGGTGTGTATACTCAGCATTAAATTCTGAATGTGCATGGAAGAGGATTGTATAATTTAAGCATACGTAGGTATACAGTGAGTGATATATGGACTGAACATGAATACAGTCATGCAGAATACAAGCATGCATACATACAAACAAACACAAAGCACACACACTATTTACACAATTTATTTATAAGTACCACCTGTCCAATTTTGATACTATATTCTATAAACTAGGCTTGGAAGGACCATAATTTCTACGCACCCAATGGCCACGAGCAAACTCCTCATGGTGAAATTACAATGAATCTGATACAGTCATTTGCATCCGTGAGTACACATATATACCCTCAGTAACGAATGTATCAACACACATGTGTGTGAAAACTTGCCATGCTATATTTTTTATACCATAGATGTGAGTTGGTTTTCAAGTATGCTTGTAGGATCTAGCACTACAGTAAAAATTCTGAAGAGTATAATGTAACCGCATGCACACTCGTTCATGTGGAGTATAGGAGTCATGTGTGTGTACATTCATCAATCAATTATTCGACGAAAACTTCAGGAACGCCCTCCGGAAGATTCTTATAGACATGCACTTCAATTTGGTTATATATGCATTGTTGAAATCGTTCTCTTGCTCATTGATGAAACAGTGTGACAATCTAATGGCCCTACAAACAATCGCGCCAGCTTTAGAACTTTACGTGGGAAAGCCCAGTTACGAAATCCAGACGATCGTATCGCACATTCTTCTGAAGATGGTTATACAATTTCCAAATGGTAAGTAGATGGATAAGTATTCGATATGTCGTATGAAATATTGTATACTGTATGTGCGCATGCGTGTGTAATCTGTTTGTATGAAACCATGAGTACACTCAAAAATGATTACGTAATTTGAATACTAGAGTTGCATATGGATGATTCGTATCGAGGGAAGTATATGAATCGCTAAATAGTCCATGCGTGTGAAGTGTGTTTATCGTAGATGTACATGTGCAAGTGTAATGGTAAACTTACAGTGTTTCATTTTGCAATCATGCTATGAGTTCGCTTCTATTTACTCAAGTGGATTTATGTACACTATGACAATATTTTTGTGTGTATTCATACTCTCACTTACTGTGACAATAAAAATCACTCTCACTCTTGCACGTACACCAACACCATACAATGACAATAACGATATACGTCCTACCTCAGGCGTACATAACACTAGTTTTGAATTCATATACAAATGTCACAAATGTTCTTTCACACAGAACTCAGCGATGAAGTGTCCAACATCGTGGCAGCCGGTTTAGACTCAGATATTGTACCTGTCACTCCACAGCCGCTACTAGATATTTTGCCACAAATATATGATGTCGTTCCCGGTGTTGTGGAAGCCAATCTGTCCAGGTTTTTCGCACCGTACAAAGCAACAGGGACAAAGAAAAGGGATTGTGAAGCAATTTTGCGGATTTTACTGAAAGTGGCAACCAATAAAGCATACGTATGTGCTTGAATTCTGTGCGTGAAAGTGAATATTCTCACATATGATTTGATCTGTTTATACGCAATTTATTGTACTATTAGAAAGTCAGTTTCTTGTACAATGGTTTGCTGTTATTTACATGAGTGTGGTGACGATGTAATTGTTATCTATCAATGGTCTGCTGAAAGACTTCTTGCGAAGTCCGCTTTTTCACGACACATAGCAGGAAAACATGTTGAGATAATGCAACGTTCGTGTGTATTATTTAAAGAGAGGAATAATTCTATTACACATTGAGATATATTTAGCGTATCCCGAATTGTTAATTCATTTAAATGACATCATCTACTCATGAAGCTCATCCTGTCATGCGGCCGTGCAGGTTGAGTGTTCATACATGTGCAAACTGTAAGAATAGATGCGGCACAACAGCATATATTTAAATGCATTATTACACTTTGAAAATGCACAGCTTATCCTACCATACGTTGGTGCAATTCGCGACTCTATTTACATTCCTGAGAAGGGTCCTCAACATGCCGCTGAAATCATAGCCCTTTTCAAGAAAATAGTTTTCGAGGATACCATATGTATGATATTTGCTTGTGTTCAATATATTTTAAGCGTGCTTTTGTGTATGTGTGGATGTGTACGTGTTTGTTTGCATACATGTGTTTCTTTGTCTATTTCTGTGATGTTGACAACTATGCATAGCGCTATTAACATTTCTTCGTGTAAATGTGATGATTTAAGTGATTTCAAAACGAACACTTAACTACCGAGGTGAAAATGGAATACAGGATTGAAGACAGTTTGTAGTAGTTTATCGTGTGTATAACATTGCTTGGTGTATCTATATACATACAGAACGAATCTATTGATATATATTATGCTAAGCCTTTACTTCCTCCTTTACACTCATATATATATCATAGTCGTAATGGAAAGTTTGCCTGATCTCGAAGGACTTGCAGGCACCGACGAATATTTGGTTTCTGCCGTCCATAATTTGAGGCTTTCTTTGGGAATCGAAGATTCTACTGATGATAGTGAGTGTATGTGAATATTGGCAGAGTTACAGTGCAAGAGCTTCTCACACAACCATCTACTGATGAGCTGGAAAAATTTGTTGCCCATACTGGAAAGGAAACTTACAACACCAACAACACACAATGCGTGCGTTGTGGTTCCGAGAGCTCGCTCTTGGGATCGAACACCTATACCACATTTATATGTATATACCAAGCGTCCTGAAAGCATTCCCTTCGCCTGTAAACATGGCGACATGTGGGACACTCCCATTGTCTGTTTCGAGACGATGGAGTTTGTCGTACCACTTAACACTCACATAAAATTGTTCAGTTTTGCACCTGTGGTTGTACCTGCATGTGTCGCATTGAGAGAGTATTTAGATGTGATCTACACATTCGCAAGATTGTCGATTGGATTGAAGTCGGCGTCATAGTCATACGCTTCATGCATTATTAGTAAAATTAGAATTAAACTAGATCAATTGATCAGCAGAGCTAACCTACATTGCGTGTAAAATTTACCCAATCTGTACGATGAAAACCCCGGCCCTGCAGAAGCTTTCAGATACTTTATGTTGAAACAAAGATGGGACTACACGCGAACATATGCACAAAAGATACAATATCAATCCAAGACAACCACCAAGTGAATAATCGTTTGCACTGCGAATACTGTCGGGTGTGCGCAGGATCCCACATGATACGTAGAAGGGTTCGGTTTACAATCTTCCGTGCCTCTCATGATGGAGCAAGATACTTGGCAACATGTACTTATATTTAATGCCAGCGCTGTTGGTTTTCACAAGAGATACACTACAAGTTATACACTATATTATACAAATGCGTTGTCATTTGTTAAACTACGAATTCAAGTAAGCAAGGTAGACACGATAGTCGGTATGTCGAGCTTTTTGAGATCTCTGTATGTCTGTCCTGTTCCTACGAATATAACTGGTTTCCCTGTGGTGTACGTCATCGACACTGCGGCACCAACCTGTATTTGTGTAAGTTACATGGCTGTGTGAGTATACGGGTGATTGTGCGTCACAGGGATTACTAAGAGATAATCTCATCAGCTATTTTTAAGTTAGGTCGGCATATATATAATACAGACGAATTACCTTATCGTCTATTGTATCAAACTTGGTGAGAATCATTCCGTCGATCAATCGTGGCGTCTCCGTCTACATAATTACAAGACATGAATTCATAACAGTAGTGTAAATTTTCTCTTGAGAAAAACAAACTAATTTTCATACAACGGAACAACAAGGAACGAAGGACAGAGACCGGTCTCATCACGGGCATAAATTCTTCAGATACAGCTGGCATGCTAGACATATCAAACATGGATTTCAGAACGAAGTCCATACTATAATTAGGTCATATTTAAAATGCACTTCATGTGATTTCGTTTTGAACGAATTATAAAACGGCGTACAAGTACAGATATGCGAACCAGTTCGTGCAAACAGACAGATCAAGTCGACAAGACCGCAATGCTCAAGGCGCAACCCAATCAGACCCAATCAGAAACTAAATGGTGGAACATATTGTTATAGTACTACAACTCATTCTGCTAATGTACGCATGTTTACAAAATGGAAACGGCTCAATCTACTCACGGGAGAAAAATCTGTCAGCGCTTCATTAAACTTTGAGAGTTGATCAACGGCCTCATTACCGACCAATGCCTCCCCGACGAACAAAAGCAAATCTGGCTTATTCACATTTACAAGCTGTTGGTAACAGTTGTTTAAAATAGTACAGCGTTACGTATGTAGGTGAGTCTGTGCGTGGAAAAGAGTTCATGTGTCCTTGCGACCCTATGTATGTATAGCTAAGTTTGGTATGTGCAAGGTTCATCTGTGACATATTCTTACGAATTGCAATTCTCACCTTAGCTAAGGATCGCATAAGAGGTACATTGTTTTGCATTCGTCCAGCAGTGTCAACGAGCACAACATTTCGGCACATTGCAGACGCTATCGATGCAATTTTCTTTTTGTGAGTTTGTGTTTTATATTTACAGTATGTTACAATCATGACATAACTGAACAGATATTAAACGCTCATACGTCCATGCCTCACTCACTCCACACGATGTTCGTGGCATTATCTATGCCATGTATATGTGATGCGTCTTCACAAAGTTTTTCTCCGTAACGACAAACTTATGGGCATATAACTATATGCATATGATAAAACACGCATATATATATAGACATTTTGTTAGACAAAAGCACTCCCACCGCATGCAGTAGAAGATATGAAAACATCTTGACAGACAATGACATATAGGCACATATAATCAAAACATACGTTGTTCACACGTATAACTACAACGCTATATGAGTTCACGTTGGTACATGCGTGGTGATACTATTGGTGTGAGGAACCATAACAATAAGCAAGTATACACACGTACGTACATATGTATATATTCGTGCATACTCTCTTTTCAATTCATAATTGTGCATCTTAGAACATAAGTAAAACATGAAGAAAAAAAACATCAATCAATTTCTAATATCCACCTTAATACTGCATACCCTGTTTGATCGCATCTGAAGCCACACCAGCCGCGTCTTTTCCATATCCTTGATCGAACAATTCAATCTACCAGTTGTCAAACGCACATGTTAGTACTACACATGTAGAACATCAACAGCTGACTCGCGTACAAAAGATTAGTAGATACATGTACACATGATGAACCATCGTATCTGCCAAATGTACCGAAGAATCCAAACTGGCGCACGCATATACCTGAGACGGATCTTTGATGGTTTGTCTAAGAGCACTTTGATGAACGCGTAATTGTTCAACAGCACCCGCACGGAATGTGTCACAGGCGGCAATAGTGACGGTGAGATTGTTATGTAATAGCCAGTAGCAGACCTTTATATAATCATGTAGAAAAAGGAAGCAGAAACAATTAAAATCTGTCTACAATTGTCAAAACATTGGCATGAACGATATGCTATGGACAGATAGCGACGAATTGAGTAAAACTAGATAGGCGAATGATCGCAGTAGCAGGTGTTAATTGTGATAAGTATATGGAGTAATCGAAAGATTTAAATATTGTTGTACAATCAACATTCAACTCATGTGGAAGCAACAGCCACGCTGACAAGGATCGAAGTGAACAAAAATACATTGTCAGTCAACGACATGAAGCAAAGAGTATATGCTTAACGGCACATGGTCCACGTCGCAAAAGGCAACTTATTCAAAAAGCTAGCAGAAATACACACATGCATAAATACACAAGAAGCCATCCATTATATTAGAAGTAATAATTGTATACTTGTACAATCCTAACCTTGGCCAAGTTCGTGCTTTTACCAACACCATTGACACCACAAAATGCAATAACGTATGGACGTTGACCTCCGCCTCCGGCACCTGTGTTTGCCAATTCTATATCTCGGATGATATCAATGCTGTGCAAGAAAGTTTTTTAAACCGGTAGAAGTGAATATTGCAAGAGTGGTGTATGAACGTACAAACATGTAAACAGGCATAGATGTTAGGGGACTCTATACCTGTAGTGCAATTTTCAAGGCAAGAAAATTCATATACAAATTATTTCGTTATGGATAGGTGTAGTAGTGTGTATGGCATTCAATTTTTATATGCTTAAGTGAGAGTGTGCGTAGGAGCACATTATACGTGACTGCAGATATGTATAGTTCGCGAATAAATATGATACAGTACAAGTAAATAAATATGACGACGATATATATATATCTCATGCATACGTGTTTGTGTGCAATGTGTACAAGGATGTGGACCACAGACAAGATGTCTCAGGACACACACCGTCTATTAGAAGAGAGAATACGGCTGAGTGATGCTTGAAGGGAATCTTTCACTATTTTCTTTACACCCTTAAGTGTAGACATCTTAGTTCCAATCAAGCTTTCTTCGATTCCTACCAACATAATGCGTGAAAATTTAAGATGAAAGTGAGTGTATGATCTACATTATTGTTGGGAATCAAGAGAAATTTTAGCAGTAATGACGATAAAGATAGAAGATATGGAGTTTTCACATACTCGCATTCACTCTCACGGAACATAAATGCACACACACAAACATATATGGGAACACAAACCCATGCACAAATAAACGTCATACATATATTATAACACCCATCCAAAGATACTACCTGTATTGACACCTGGTTTATTGCAATATCGAATGTTTTTTTATAACTTCCGTTTTGTTTGAAAGAATAACATAAACCGACCAACTGAGTAAATACTCATAAATTACTCATACTACGTTATACATAATTTCACAATAGGCATGCTACCTGTACATAGCTCAGTAGCCACATCGTTGGCAACATTTTTGTCCACCAAATGCTCACGGTACTGATTAAGAGCACCATTCAACACATCTTTGGTGATTTCTTTATTGCCAGTAATTCCGTCGAAAAAATTGGAGAAAAAACCCTTCGATGTAGGAGAAGCTTCATCTTCGTCAGAGCTATCTTCTTTGTTCGTGTGCATGGCAAAAAAAATTGTAGCAGTGCAACATAAATTTGAATAATTAGATAATTGCATCCGTCTACGCGTTTATATATATATGTAAATGCGCTACGTTCGTAGAGTTGGCATCTAGTCCTTAACGTCCACACAATTCCCGAATCGGCAAATAACGAGGGACATCCACACAGACACCCCAATCGTGCTTGCATACCTTGATCTAGGCCCTCACCAATAAACGATATATCGGCACCACCTTCAATATCTACGCCCTCTAGCAACTTCTCGACTTCTTCTTCTTGTACTTTTTGCATCTGTTTATCTGTCAGCTACCGACATGGACATAAATTAAAAGTACATGTTAGGGAGGGTGACGTAAGGAAATATTTATGTGTGTGCATGTGTGTCTGCTCTCACGGGCGCGTCTGTTATGGTACGCCTTACACACACGTCAATGGATGATTGGGTGAATGAGCTGTGTGCATGCGAGTGTAATAAGTGTGATTGCCACGTTATCACTCACTTTATCTTGCTGTGTATGGGAGAGCATGGGGGAGTGTATGTACGTGCATGCGTTCGTGTTTATGTGAGAGAGAGAAGATATATCCGCACAAGCGTGAGTCGGTGTATAACAGTCCCAATTTTCTATGGAAGGGGTAATGATGTGTTGGTGCAGTTAACTTGACGAAACAGACCGACCTGAGTAGAACGATCCAGTTCACTTAATTTCGGTCCTTTCTTATTCCCAACCCCACCGTCCCAGTTGCGCTTTTCTTTCGTCTTGGGTGCAGCGAGCGAAGAGACACCATCACCTGTATATTGAAACGAACAAGAAACAGTGAATTAAGGTATGTAGACGACAGTGTAGGGATACATATATATCGACCCTCATATTCTATGAGCTGCGCCAGGGGATATAAGTAGACATGGACGTAGCAAATGTGTTGGTGTGTTTATGTCAACATGTGATGTCTTAAACATATGCGCTTTCTCAACATCACCGTTGAGAGAAATTTAATCTGAAGAGGAGCACATGATCTATGGCACCATCAAATAATCATAGCGGGTATGTGAGTGTATCCATGTAAATAGGAGAAAGTTGGTGAGAGGGGGGATTATCTCCTGACTATTGAAGACTAAAAAAATTGAATATAAAACTGAAACCCCCGTCAAGAAATGATGCAGTTTGTACGGGTGACGCACGAAACGAGTGAGAAGTGATCTTATATACACTAGATATTGCGTGTACACACCAATCGGACATTCTCCACCACTAGGTATAGGCGATCTTGCCTTCGGACTCTTTTTACCCCCACGTCTAGCAGCAAGAAAATCAGCTCTGGCTTGTTCTACAGATATGGGTTTTCCAGTGCCATCTATAGTTGAGTATGAATATCTATGAGTGATTTCAAACACCTCTAAACGAAGCAGGCACAGACAAAGCACGCATACAAAAGTGATTGAGTGAGTGAGTGTGTGCGTACGTCCCTCCATGTGGTGGAGCGTGCGAAAATGGAATGAAAGTCATACCATCGGCGTCTTTTATTGTTTCTACAGCCAATTCAAGAGCTTTTTCCCTTAGCCTTTGGGCTTTTGCACCTTCGTCGAACTTCTTCATCTTTAAAGATATGGAGAGGAAAGAAGAAAATTTCCACAACATATATGTGTATGAGCTCTGATCAACTATGCTTCACCCACAATTTCCTTTTTAGTGCAACGTGCCTTTGGGTAGAGATATGAACCTAAGCGGGTTTAGTACGTCGCGAAATGCATCACTAATATTCTGAAACTGTATATGCGCATGCACAACAAACAAACATTGCTCCCCACCCATGTACATACCAGTTCATACATTTTGTAAATGTACGGACATGGATAAATATGCATGAATGAATCACAATATAGCAAACCTTGGGTGGAACTTTCTTTCGCGTTTCCGCTCGACCAACATTCTTCTTGAGGATAGCATCGAATGTGTCATCGAACGTTCTGAAGTGTGTGGCTAGGTTTTGGTCTACACTCGTCTGTGACAGAAAACAGGATAGAGTAGGAACATTCTGTTATGCTGTGCGTTTGTTTATATATGGTATTGAGAAATATGTATTTCATTTAAAGTGTTCGTACATACGGATGGTATATATCAGACTGTACAAGGGGTTTAGAGAAATACGTCCAGTACAGCTGCAGCGTGCTTATAAATATGTCTGGATACTACTACATAGTTACATACCGATTCCACCTCAACGTCCGCGCAATCAGACTTCAACGAGTCAAGATACTTCTTAAATGACTTTCTGAACGCAGTGGGTACTTGTTGTAAAATATCATCAATGTAGCCAAGCATGGGGAAAATCGATTTCTGTGCAACGATTACAGTGAGAAGATCGTTCGCATTGTCCAAAGCGTACGCCACAGTATAGTTGTTTCTGTATTATTGGTAAATCAAGTAGACGAATGCTATATATCTATGTGTAATGTATATTTTGGGAGATATATATGTGTGTGTTTGTACACATGAATGCGCTCACACGCTTGCATGCTGGTGATCACATTTATAAATTGTAATCCTACCAACTAAGCGAAAAGTAGAACACAATAGGCTGTCTAAGAACGGAATTTATGTAAAAAGAATTCATCGTATGACTTATACCATCGAAAGGTCTACAAAAAGGTCTACAAAAATTGAGTTCATATGAACATACTCTACAACAATTTACACAACATCAAGACATGCATATATGACTTCTTTGTGTGCCATCTACCAACAAATACATTCACAATGTAAGTGCAAAAATGACAACATTCGAGTAAGAACAAAGTTATACATACTTAAAGTTATATTCTTTGTTAGAGGCACCTCTTCCCTCAACTAACACATCGCCAATTAATGAGTTTAGTAGCTCGGTACTATTGTGAAGTGAAGACAGGGTGGGTTTGTAACTCCATAGGACACACCCTCCTTTGGTAGAAATAGATGCAAACTCCAGCATAGTTGAATGTGTTTGTATTATTGTTCGTATGTGAATGTATAACGTACGTGCGTGTACGTGTCTAGTAATTACATATAGGTATATTCACATTAGGCCAAGCGTGTTTGTGTGTGTGTATATGTATATGTATATATATATATGTGTGTGGTGTGTGTGTGTGTATGTGTGTGTGTGTGTGTGTGTGTTTTGTGTGTGCTTGTGTGTTTCACGTTGAACCTCTTAAACGCCTTCCTAAAATAATACACCAATACATTCTTTCTGTCTCTATCATTTGATTCATATCCCTACAGATTTCAATGATGATGTGGGTGGGACCTCTGCAAGGACTTGCATTTGTTTCCATTGTTGTAGACGTAGACAGTGAGGTGAATACAGCTTTCACGATGGATTTCTATTGTAGACGTTGACAGTGAGGTCTATACAGCTTTCATGACGCTTTCCCATTGTAGACGTAGACAGTGAGGTGTATTAGTGCTACGTATTGCTTTCAAAGTACCGAAATTCTGTATGTCGTTGGGCAGCAAATGTTTAGGTGCTCTTAAATCATACTTCATGACAGTGATCATGTGTTTGCAACCATGTGCACGTCACATGCTAGACTTCATCTAAGGCACTGTGCATCGTTGTCCCTGTCTCTTCATCAACAAAGTCCATCACTAAGAGATGCAAAGAAGAACAGATTTACAGTAAAAGGACGGTAATAACATACAAATTTCTTTTCTGCCGTTGGTTCTAAAATGAACCGGGTTTGTCGTTAACTGGAGTTACTTGACTCCGTGTGCACCCAAGAAACCACTGGCCTCCTACATCCTTGGGACCCAGTTTTAATATGATTTCATCGTTCCCATATCTTTATTGCTTGTAAATTTCTTGAACCGATGGCAAAAATACTTGACATCATTTTGCGTATTTATAAACTATTCCATAATGACTACTCCCTTGTATACGGCCACAATGAAGGGAAGTACGAAAAACAGTTTTTAGGGTTTCGATATAGCGAGTTCGTCAAGAGTGCGTTGTTTCGAATATAGCAACTTGGTCAAGAATGTCTTCTTTCGACTATAGCAAGCGTGTTATTTAGACTATAGCGCAACTTGGAGTCAGGTTCATTCGTCTCTCTCTTTCTCTCTGTCTGTCTCTGTCTGTCTGTCTCTGTCTCTCTTTCTCTCTCTTTCTCTGGCTGTCTCTCTCTCTTTGTCTCGCTCTCTGTCTCTCTTTCTCTGGCTGTCTCTCTCTCTTTGTCTCGCTCTCTGTCTCTCTTTCTCTGGCTGTCTTTCTCTCTCTCTCTCTCTCTTTCTGTCTCTCTCTCTCTGTCTCATTCTCACTCTTCACTCTCACTCTCACTCTCTCTCTCTTCAACAGGTAGACGAAGGCGATTCCATTGGGCGAATACTAAAAGCCATGTACGAAGATTACTGGCTGACGGGAGCCGTCTTATAGATTAAATGCATTACATGCACACACACACACATAACACACATACACATACACACGTACAGACACATGTACACACATGTACACATACACACATAGCACTTTCATACGTATAGCACGCACATACATACATACAACGCGCGCACACATACACACATTACTCTCCACGATCTTTAGGCTGTAATTCAAACCTCACACCCATGCATGAAGAAAAACTCATGCTTCACAGTATAACTGGTTCACAACCTTCATACTATAGATGTTATACTCTCGCGAAACACGAAGTGTCTCACATTCATACGAATATGTTCCCGCAAATGCAATATTCATAAATCCTTGCGCATGTATGTACATCATATCAGTACATCTCATGGCCATGAATGAACCTATATCTCTGTTTAAGTCTTGAAGGATGACTTGGAAACGCAGTACCAGTCATAATCATACCCGTAAGAAACATGGAAACTTCGCAGTGACGTCAAGAACCGGGTCCATGCCCGCTCAATCGCAATTAAAATCTTCCTTGCAGACGGATGTGTGCACGTGCGTGTGCAATGCATTAACTGAGGTGATAGACACACCTACACCCGTTTACTCGCACGCACACGAAAAATTTCTAGTTCAGACGAATATATTACCTTGTACGTGTAAGTATAAATCTCCAAAAAAGCAAACAAGCGACACTCTTGCTCCACGTGAAGTAGAAAGTACATTTTCCTTTGCGTCGACCACAAGCGACGAAAATAATGAGTTCCAGTCTCCTTTCAAGAATGGGCACCGAAAATCTTTTTCGACGAGTAGTCTGCCAACGTAAGTATCTAACTCAAGTTTGCACATGTACTGATATGAGTATTGTTTTTCGTGTACACTCCAATACGTATTCACTCGCCTTCAAATTCTGAACCCACAGACACAGACACAGACACAGACACCAACACATTCTCATTATTCCCATGTACTTATAATTGCATAGATGCATGCACAGCCACAGGAACAGGCGCATATACACATGGATATACATGTACATTCACATAAAATGTATATATCCGTACGCCTACGAAGTACACGAGATTGTACGTACGCTAATATACGTACGCTTATGGGTGCGTACACACACTCATACATAATTATTTTCACTGGCGTATCCAAACCCAAAACCCAAACCATCATCACAAATACTCACCATCATATAAATTCTAACAAAATGTGTTTACATATGCACAATGTAGGGTTTCTTTGGAATTCTTGGCGGACCTCTTACCAATCGCCACGAAGGACGCAGGTGAGCATTCAACCAAAGTATCCAAAGATGCAATATCAGATTCATCTGACCATGATTCTAGGAAAGATCATTCAGCTAAAGTATCGGAAGATATAATATCAGATTCATCTGATCACGAGTGTAAGAAAGACATCCACTTGCCTTTGGCCGGTACTACTTCAACAGTACGCGAGCATTCACATGCAGAGATTCAAGTATCCCAAACATCCTACACACCGCCTCCTATGAGTACACAGCTGCATTCACAAGGTATCTCGCAGTTCCACATGGTCAAATATGACGAGCTACAACCCATCACTATCAGCGAGAGTATGAGGGAACGTAAATCTACGACCATGCTGTTATGTGGAACAAAGTCCCAAACGCAAACGAGTTTTGGTGGAATGGTCCCTCCCAGACGGCGTTCGTCGGCTTCTATGACTGAGCTACCTCTTATGAAGGGCAATGCATTGCGCGAGACTAGATCTCCGACTCTTCACGACAAGTCTTCGTTGTACCGTTCACCCACGTCTCCACAGAATTATACGACTGCGGAAGACTCGCAGGAGGAGGTTCTTCATTATATGCACGAGCTACGTCAAACATACACACCATCACCTGTATCAGCACACACGAATGCCAACACTCTTACGATTACTAACAATTGCACCCAATTTAAAACACCCGAGGAGAGAAGGGTTCGACAGTGTCGTAGTCATCTTGATGGTTGTATGCTGTCAACGAAATGTCTTCTAAGTGATGAACGGCAAAAATCGCACATGTGTACTTGTACATACACACAAACTTGTAAGCCCACTAATTCGCACTTGCGCATGAAAGCACATGGACGCACTGTCCATCGTACAAAGGGGAGACGTAGCCCATCCATTGGCATACCCTGGTACCAGCCAACAGTCCAACGACAAAAGTCATTATCTACACCATCCTCGCTCAGTAGTTTGATAGCCTCACTTACATCTGCGTTTGGTAACCGCAGGGCGCCTGTACCCACATCTCGGTTTTATGGTATGTGTATTTATGATATATCCACCATGGCGAAACTTTTCTTTTACGTATATGAGCATCAATTGTAGTTGCCGTAGATGTCTGCGTTGTACTATTATGCAGGAACTTGTGTTTCGAATGCTGTGGTTTTCACTCTTACAGTGCGTACGTATTTGTGAATATTGATGCGCAAACGCAATACACCCGCAATACGCACAGGTTTTATTGTATATAGGCATGTATTTCTTTGTCCGCCATATTGATATGCAAATGTGTAATTGTGTTGGCGATACAGCATTTGCTTGGAGACTTAAACGTAACAACGGCAAAGACCTTCATAAATTATGGTTGGATCTTCAAGCCCACCCATGTAATAATGTCACCACCACGATGGCCAATCGGTTCCCACAGCTGAATAGATATCATAACGCTATACCAGGTATTTAATATATCGCTAGATAGATGTTGATGAGGGTGTGCGCGTGTAGGTTTTGTTGGATATGTCTGTGTTTGTTTGTTATCATGCGACAATGTACATAACTGTATGCTTATGCATGTGTGTGTATGTATAAGGAAGATGGAAAAGGATATCGTAAATTTAGATATTCTGCAAGTGTACGTACTGACGTGCTCTTTTCGTCCGTGTGTGCGCTTGTGTGTATATGGTCTCTTGGGTTAATGATGGTGGGAAACTTGTGCGTGTGGTGATTATATGTTTGCGAAACAGTTTGTAAAACAATTTATATGCAATCACTCTTACTTAGCCGCACTCCACCCACACTCACATGTCGATGTCGTTGATATATGTGCGAGGAAATCCTTTAATAGGAACACTATATATGCCTGATTTTTTTCATTTTACAGCCGATAGTGCATTGGTACACTTGCAACGACGACCACCGCGAAGTCGACTGTCCGAATACGTAAACGCGAGTTATCTTGATGCAGGGGTAAACAGGCCAAAGCGCTATATTGGTACCCAGGTATGTAGCGATATGTAATTTACATTTTTACTACGCGCATGTTGACGGCTATTATAAGCAAAGCATATTCGTATCCCACGTTTCATTATACTCTTGTTATGCCTGACACTCTCACGTTCACGTTCATGCATAGGCACCGCTTCCCAACACGTTTGTTGATTTTTGGCGTATGGTATGGCAAGAAAGGCTGCCTGTGATCGTCGTACTTGGTCAACGTGTCGAAAATGGCAAGGTACTCTGGTGACCTTGTGGTATTGCTACATATACAGATGCCCACTTGCACAGGGTATATATTTATACATAGCTACGTGCACACACACGTGTACTGTTTGAGGGTTTTAGGGTTTAGGTACAAACGCTCAATCTTTCTACATACCGGTACACACCCACAATAATTAAATACGAAGCCTCTCTTATTGCAATAATACGCGCGACCAGGTAAAGATGCATAAGTACTGGCCAGACGAAGAGCGCACTTACGCATACATTAAAGTACAACGAATACAACTGGAGGACACCTGGATAAATCAAAGCACGGAACCTACATGTCCCACAGCTAGACGTGAACGATCAACGACACAAACACCGACATATCCAACACCTAAAAACAATCAAACACATGCACGCACACCTGCGGTGTCTTCGTACCACGATGTAAGTTCTGGACCTAAACCACTTGTGGATAAGGAGGCGAAGTCATTGTCCAGTTCAGTATGCAAGTCAACGCTTTCTCACCGTCCCATGATTTTACCCACGTACACAAGTGACTCAAAAACGTTCGAAGACGTCAACCCAAGTATGAACACCCAAACTGAGTCTAGTGAATTAAATAATATTCACACTGATACTAACATGGACACCACCACAAGTTCTAACACTAAACCTGGTATTGGGAGTTTGTATATGAACACAAAAAGAAACATTGATATGATCAAGACTGGCACCGATTCTTCTATAGAAACACCGACACCAGCATCCACACCACCATCTCTATCCCAGCTCGCATCTGGACCTGTATCCACATCCGCATCCACATCCGCATCCACATCCGCATCCGCATCCGCATCGTCGTCCGAATCAACACCGTCTGCACCCTCATCAGCATCAGCATCCGCATCCGCGTCACCGTCCGAATCCGTATCCCTATGCTCGTCCGCATCCCAATCCTCATGGTTATCCTCCTCGTCCTCCTCTTCTCCATCCCCATCCCCATCACCATCCCTTCCATTATCTACAACTACAACAGGCACCTCGCCGAACTCTACAAATTTAGAGTATGGTAAAGCATCGTCACCAAGGAACTTGAACAAAAGATTCCCGAGTCTTCTCATTCGTAAAGCCACTCGCCAACAGTCACAATTGTCGAAACAGCCATCTACACATCCACATTCACCCATACCCAGCCCCGCACACGAACATAAAAACTCACACTCACACGTCAGCAACATTAATTCAATATCCATGCTTGAAGTCAATAACCCGTCTCCCTCATCCTCAGCAGTCCTCTCACCGGTGCTCTCTCAGACCAGAGTAGCGTCACCAACACCACCTAATTCACCATTGTCCTTGCCCAGAAGCACGACGAGAAAAGTTTCTCATTTCGCAACGAGGTCACCTCAAAGCCCGTTGTCTCATGCGCATGTAGGGCTTGTTGGTGATGCCATGGGTGACAATACAGATGTTACGGATGGCCTCTCGTTTTTGACAGTGCGGTACTTCCTTGTCACTTGTTCGCTAGACCCTGACGCTGAACCTTTGATCGTCACACAACTACAGGTATATATGTTCATGCAAATCTGTGAACGCTTATACGAATGATTCCTTTATGTGGTTCGTTCGATCGTTCGTGTCTGTGTAGTACTTTCTTGTCATTAGTGCAAGAAATTTCCGAATGGCGAAACCTCATGTCGGTATACAATTACAGGAGTGTTTGTGTGGTTACATGTGAAACATGGGTGTACTTGTGTATGTGTGTATGTATATATGTATGTACAAAAAGTCAAATATTTTGCCGATCTCTTGTTTGTACCAGTATGGCATCCCTGTGTGCGTATTCGTATATACGAATATAGAGTGCATAATTCTTGGAGGCGATACATTTCAGAGTGAAAAAATGTCTTTCTCTAAAAGTTGCTAACTTGCTTTTTCATGTGTGTATTTCTACAGTATGTTAATTGGCCTGACTTTGGAGTCCCAACCTCCCATCTGGAATTTCTTTCATTCCGTGACCATGTGGCGCAGGCATACGCGATATCCTGCGAGCGTCAGTGGGTGCAACACCTACGACAAACCGATATGCAACAGCAAGAATATTTACTACAACAAGAGTTACAGCAACAAAATTTACTATACAAAGAGCAACCGAAGCAGCAAGGGTGTTTCCAGGGTGAGTTGAGGCCAGATGGACAAATACTAGAACTAGTAGAATCAGAAACAAGTGTGACTGAACATGAGCATATGCACGCAGAATATATAGACACACACACCAACGAACAGCTGGCTACGCAAATACAGTCCTCGTTGCCATCAAAACAAGATCTACGTACGTATTCTAGCCCCGATATATGTACATGTGCTCACACTACGGATGAATGCACATGTCATCACGCAGTTGACTGCGGAAACACTCCAGTGTCTTCGTCTACAAATGAAGGGAGACCAGGATATACAAGTTCATACCCAATGGAGGATACGAAGACTGACTCCAGTTTCGAAGTATGTACTGGAACACAAGTAAGTAAGTGCAGCCAAACATTCACGCATATTGGGTTACAGGGTTCTCAAGAATCTCAGCCTCAAACAAAAGCTACCAGAACAACCGTGGTTGATCATACAAACGTATTTGTAGATGTAGAAAGAGACGGTGAGACGGGATGTTCTAAGATCAGACTTCAAGATTGTAAGCAAAATGGTCTTGAAACCTTACCAGATATGCTTGTGCCACCCTTTCACCAAGGGCAAGCGCACATACATGCAAATCGCCGTACACCGACCAACAGATCGAGTGAAACGAGTTCTGATACGCGTGCTTGCATACAGGATCGCCACACTGGTGAAAAGTCCACGAACACACCACATGAAATGATCGACGGATCGACACAAAATCATAGAAATGAAACGTGCACCAGCATTCATGGCAAACAACCTCAACCTCCATTGCCATATCATTTATACAAACTGCTGAAGAACAAGTTGAATAACCAAACGCAGCTACGTGAAGATGGGTTTGTCCACACACTTGGTTGCTCTAATATGAATACGAGTGTAAACATTATTAATGATTACCAGCATCACATATACCCGCAGGCGACATCTACGTCCCCTACGCCTACACACTCGCATGGACAGAACGAACCATATCAATTGAGAGAAGATACAAAGAATGAATGTTTGAAATCACTCTCACCAGCACACATGGACATACAGCATAATTCACGTCTACTTACCGAAAGGGGTTTGCAGCAGGATTTATTTGTCCAAATGCATGTGCAAACAGACACTCAGTATCAAAATCTACCACAGCATGGTGGCAAAGTGAGAACATGGGCACATAACCCACACCAACAAATCCCCGGGTCGCTTGAGAAGGTGGTATGTACCGATGCGGAATCATGGTCGTACAATCCTACGATGAATCGCGCACAACATAAGTTTATAAGTGGGTCGCCTGACCGTGCTATTGATTGTCACCAATCACATCGAAGAAGAAAGAGTAGTAACGCGACTATATATGCGCACCCACATTTCAATGAAGGGAGAGAAGAGGAGTACAAAGAAAAATTTTCTGCCGAACCCCCTCAACACACACCATTTGTCCCCTCCCCTCTATTGGTGCATTGCAGTGCTGGTTTAGGACGATCGGGTGTGTACTGTGTGGTGGATTCGTGCCTAAGAACAGGTATCGAGGATCAGATGATAGATTTGTACGGGCAAATTACGCGCATGCGTGAACAGCGTCCGGGAACTGTCCAGGTGAGTGGAATTATAAGTTCTTTCGGAACGTGTCAAAATATTTTATATTCTTGTGTATGTACATGCCACTCCGACACTGTGAGCGTGAGTGTTTGTGGTACGGATGTGTATATACGCAGAGGAGGAGAGTGTCATTATATAATGTCTAGCAATGCTGCCGTTGAAGCAATTATCTCGTATACACCGTATTGTGAATTTCTATTTATTTCGAAACATTGCATTTGTTTTCGCGTGCTGCTGTGATATTACAGACTGAAGAACAGTTGCGATTTATAGTGGATACCCTCGCCGCTGCATCTCTGGAAGCCCGCACTTTATGATTAATCTTGGGGTGAATCGTGTACGAGTATATATGAACAGCATATGCATGATATACTTGTCCTACTCATATCTATGGACACGAACACGTGCATATACGTATATCATGAGAAACACACGCATTGGCTGCATGTGAATACATAGGTAACTAGTAAAAGATGTATTGCATGTTCACATGCTTAAGAACATACATGCAAACACACATACGCCATCCCTGCATGATGCCAGGTAGTGCTAGCCAAAACAATAGATGGATAAAAGACATATAATAGATATAAAATGCATGTACCCTTTAGTAGTTGCGACGGAGCATTTCTTAGAAATGTTATACGATTAGTCCACGAGAGAATAACTTCTCAAGAGACATTGAAGCAATGTCATTTCTTGTAAATAATGTCATGTCGTGTACAATGACCAATGAATGTATGGAGGAGATACATTATGTTCTTTCAAATTCTCAGTCGTTTGAATAGCCAAAGGTCACGTGCGTGCACACAAATGAGTTTCAGAACATATAGATATTGTAGTTTGTACATATAAATAAAACTACAGACATTATGTAGGATATATTCCGCGCTTTACTTAATTTCATTTTATAAGTATAGAAATATCTATCCACACGATCCATTTCCAGATTGATAGTTTCTATTTAACATAAAGTACACATAATTTAAACTGCAACGATATACTTGTAGGTGTACACACCTACGAAATGAGATTTTGATTTCCATTACTTCAATGACCACACAAGTTTGTATTGCTCAGGTCATTACCTCGAAATAGTTTAAATAAAATGAAGCCTTGGTATTAGCCAGGACTTCTACTAATCCTGTCAGGGCCAAATCAATCACTTCATTTCGCTCGACGTGCGTACTTGTTAAGGAGTGGCGAGTACTAACAACACAAAAACACTATAGGTCATGATATCACTATAAGTCATGATATGTGCTGTATTCGGTGGATAGCTGTCCTGAACAATTACACGTGAGTGTAAGACACTTGTCGCCTACCTGATTCTTGGGGCGTTGCATGGAATGTGCACTTCATCGAATACACTGCACCAAACAATATATGAAAACAGTATCTTGTTCGATACCTGACCGTTTATTCACACTAGCAAATAGAGAGAACGTCAACTATGAATTTATATTCGTAGTTTATATTCGTAGTTGCTATGATGGAAACTTATCGTCTACGATGGACATATAAAATCCGAAGCGAAAACTGCTCATACCATGCCAATGTTTTAGTGTGCTGGATTCTCCAACGACAGGAACAAGCACCGTTGCCTCTAGTGTCTTCATCAATTAACGCAACACAGCTATTTAACAATCCTATTATACAGTCAATTCTAACCCTTCATCTAGTGCATTTTGCGATAGGCCACTATATACTGAATCGTTAATACTCCGTTGACTCGTTAATTAAACCAACTGTATCAGGGTTTAGACTTGCCTTGCAATGTTCGCGCTGGGTCAATCGCTGTACCCTACATACAACTCAGCGAGTCCCTCAGAATTGGTACATGTTTACGAACACTGTCGAGTTCACCATTTTCAAATACAGCACATTAACTCTTACTTTAGTAATACTAAGTGACAGATGAAATTTTGTCTATTACGAATGAATGCGTCGGTACGTACTCTGAAGACATTCAGCAAACTCATAGCAAGGCATATAGCCCATGAAATGAATGACTCTATTAAAGCCATTTGCATTGCATATCAATCATTCATTAAAAACCATCGACGAAAAGGATGCTTCATACACGTCTGTAGATATCTAGGTACAGCGCACGCACGTTATGGAAACAATGCGACGCACAGTGCTAGTAAGTTTATTGCATAAAAAAGCAAAGACAATAATGCGAAAGAAATTATTAAACGTAGTTTTAACTATGTTGTTGAATGCTGTATTATTCGAGAGACCAAATCGATCACATGGCCAAAGCAAGCAGACAAGGCAATGAGAAAGGCACTGGCATTCGAACCGTACGATTATTGGTGCCTTGATGTGGACTAGTACGAATTGTACATAAGTCCAAAGTCAGTGGTAGTAGCGATTTATCGCATGAATTGGGTAAGGAGCCAAGTGCGCACGTGCAACATGACCCGAACATCATTTTAATACCACACGCACATGCCGAAAAAGTAGAAAGCGATATAGAAGCGAAATGTATTAAATCGGAATGATATTAGTGGTGAATGTAACCTCACCCTGCTTTGTTTTGGATCAGTAAAAAAAAGGAAACAATGAAAACTAGCCTCATTCGTACATAGAAGCACAAATACGACGACAGACATTGACTGGGAATACTACAGCCAAGAAATGACAACTATTGCCATAGTACATCCGATCCATGTTACCCAACGCCAGTGATATTAGTGGCAAGTTATACATGCTATATTCCGATCAGAGGACCAGTCATCATTTTGATACATTTGGGTGGAGGATGTTACTATATTCGTATTGAGATGTACAAAGCAGACGCCCAGTTCAACTTGAGGCCAAAATGAAAGGACAACATATTCTAGCTTCACCAATCACTGCGGCACATCACATAATACACATGTGTATGAGAGTAGCAGCAGACTTCTATTAGATCTTGATGTTTCGTGACCTAACCACTGCATGCTTCCATGTTTTGTCTGTGCTCACTCCTGTGAGCCACCTACGTGTACAATGAGAATACAATAACACCCATCCCATTGCATCAGCTAGCTCTATTGGTAGAAAAGAGAAATGGTACCCGTGTTTGTGTTTTGCCAAAAGGATTCAACACAAACATCTATCCCAACACTTTTACACGCCGTTTGTAAACGATAAGTCTTTGATTTTTATCATTATGAAAGCCGTTCAGATCTTAGTGTTGGCAGCATGCCAGGGACTCTCCATGGCCTGGTGGGATGTCGGTCATAAAAGTATGTAAATCTTCGTTGTTGCAGAATTTTTGAGTCTATACGGTTGTGACAAGGGGGCATACGTGATCGAAAGAACTGATCGATCACGTACGAAATTTATCACAAGCATGCAAACTGTCATCGGGGTTGATTCTGTTTTAAGTTTGCTAGCATTGTTCCGTTTTGGTGCAAAGAATGAAAGATCTCACAAAGAACTTGATCGTAATACATCTAATGTGTTTATTATCTCTCTGTACTCGACAGCCATCGCCGCCATTGCGAAGTCTCAGATGAAGAATGAGCATTCCATTGAGGTATGTACCTGGAGACGGAGGAAGTACTTATATCACACTTGCTATGCTTTGTTGTAATGTATGGAGCTAATACGTGAGCAAGAGAATTTGATAGGTGTACGTTTATACATCCATTTCCACCTTGTTTGTAGTTTTACTCATATATTTACCTTTCCGTCCTGGAAACATCAGCAAATGGCCAACATCCTATCGTACATGGATGTTATGTACAACGATGAAGCGAGCAACTGGACAGTCGGAGACTACGGATCCGAAGGCATTGAGCGCCCCGTATTAGAGAGGTATGTCATCAGTAAATACAATGTAATACATTCGCTGGTATATCCATACCAACTCATTGACACCTATTTACATTATCTCTTTCAGCTCAGAAATGGTTTATGCTGCCACTTTCCCGGATATCGCCAAGTCATTCTATAACATGCGGGCATTTGGTGGTTGGCACTACGTCAACAAGAAATACGACCCTGAAAATCTTGATGTTAATAACACTGGATGTGGAACTGTAAGTTAAAACGAGGATATTTTTCGAATGTACTATACGTTCTAAGAAACTACAATAACATTCACCGTATTTGTCATCTTGATGTGCTCAAACTCTACCCTAACGTATGTATTATGGTTGTCTTCTATCACACAGGAAGCTGACGTTCATGCCGTAACTCAAATTCAAGATCTATCTGATGATGTATCTTCAAATTACAAAGATCGTCAGACCGCGCACTGGTACGCTAACTTTGCTACCGTATTCCTCATCCACATCATTGGAGACGTACATCAGGTATGTAAACTCGTATACATACACGTGCAATCAATCATTCACACATCCTATGCACCTGCATGTTCTGGTACGTCCACAACCGCATGAACGTACGTGAAGACTCACAATTAAACACAAATATACAGCCCTTCCATTCCATTGGACGCTGCATCATCTATAAAGATGAACTTACCCAAGACTATGGAGGCAATCGATGGAGATTTAACATGCCTGACGGATCAAGCACCAACATGCACTCATTCTTTGACTCCGCTCAGATGCTTTGGGGAACCGAGGAGCAAAGTATGAAAAACTATGCATGTGTATTTTTTATGGTTGAAGTCGACCTCTTCACTTGTATACATTAACGTGTGTGTGTTTCTTCACTCGTATATACGCACTCACATTTTATTTTTCAATACGTCATTCTCCGATACGCAAACATAGTTGCCATTGAATCGTCAGACCCATTGTACGAGGAGAGAGCAGCGAACCTTACTGCAAAGCATACACCTGAGACCCTTGCTGCAGCAGGGTTCGACACCAATTTTACCAGGGTAAGTATATGACATTGGGTATGCGCGATATGACATTGGGTATGCGCGATATGACATTGGGTATGCGCGATATTGTAGCGTTTGTATATGCAGTTATTGCTTCAGTATATGTGTATTTATTGCTTCGGTACATGCTTAACTCGTAAGCTGTTTGACATTCTCATACTTACGGTATATAATATTTCGTTCCTCTTTTTATCGTCCGGGGGCTGCTAATATGCACTGCTAATATGCATTCAATATCCTGTCCGCCGCAATGTTTTTCGACACAGCTATTCTATATTTTCTTTGCTGATACACTTTCCATGCAACGCAAAGCAAAAAAAATGGATTGAAATTTACGGACTTTACTTTGACTTGTGCACAATTGCGAATTTTTCGACGGTACTTCCACAGGACGCTGATAAGGAACAACTCACTGAGTCTATCGACATTTGGTTGGCGGAGTCTTACGAATTGGCCACGGAGTTCTATGGATATGTTCCTATGTATGGAAATATAACTCAGGTATTGAGAATTGTACATATAAACTTGAGCACATGCACATAATTGCGTGTTTAATGCAAGTCACAGAAGCTCACGATCTACTCGTACACATTTAACAGGAGAACGTAGACAAGGCACATGAGCTGACTGAACAACGTGTTGCTCTAGCTGGTTATCGTATGGCTGCTTATTTCGACGGACTTTTGTCTGAAACTTCTTACCCCAAGTTGGAGTCTGAGTGTGGAGATGAGATGAATGCAACTGCCAACGCCAATGCCACTCGCTCTCTAAATGCTGTGGAAGACGAATCTCTTAACGACGCAAGCATAAGTACTGGTGCTCTAGTCGGCGGTACTATTGGTACGTACATACAGTAAACATTTGAAGCGGCTGTTTATTTACATTATTTCCTTTTATTCTCGTAAAGTGACCTATCACTTCACTTATGCACTACTTTCTTTTGTTTGCGCAGGTGGTATTGTTGGTGGTTTGATTGTCGGACTTCTTGTCGGACACAAAATGGCCAAGAAAACCAACACCAAAGGATGGGCTGATCAATCTACAACAACCCTATAGATTCTCTCCAAAGAAATGTGCTTGGGTGGTCCAGGAAACATATTCTATATTCTTTGCTTTTGTAAGAACCTGATCTGTATAAATTCATGTATGCATCAGTTTCTTGATGATCAGTCTGTTTGTAAATTTTGTACTAATAGGTCAATTCTTTTTACGTCAAGATATAAATAAATAAGACGATTTTTTTTTGTCCATCACCGCGACGATAGTCACTAGTTTATATTGTCAAAGACCTAGACTGAATGTTAGCTGACCTCCCAAGTAAATTCGAAAAGTATCTTAGTGACGGTTTGGTCGTGTAGACCGATGCCGTGTATGTTTTGAACCATTGCGTGTATTTGGATTCGCAATTTTCCCTTGTAGTTCATTGTGTTCATCTGTTTACTTATGATTTTTCTTCAACATAACGGATAAAGGAATCACTCACAATGCCTCGCCCGGGTAAGTATGAGAAAGGCAATAGGAAATCAGTGACATGTACATAGTAGTAGAAACCCCTCTTCAAACCTAGATATGCACTAAACTGAACCCCAGGCTTCAAACTTTCATGAAAATCCTCAAGTACATGATAGACAACACTTGTACGGTCCAAACCTAACTAAGTATGCGCTAAACTTACCCTTGGGGTAACTACTATGAACAACTCATGAATGCCATGCTACATTCATTATCAAACAGATGCATGCGTGTATCATAGATTTGCTCATATGCCCAACCCAGTACATGGATTGCGGATATAATTGGTGGTTCATCTGTAACACAAACATGAGACGATATGGGGGAAGTAATCGCTTTCATCGTCATGTTCATGTATGTGGCCGCACAGATTATGTGTATCTCCTTGCACAGATTATGTGTATCTCCCCGAGCATATCAATAAAACACTGACCTTATTCTTTCAAATATCTTGGTCAGTTGTCCGCGTAATTATTCGTCCTCTTTATCCATTCTCTTAGTACATGGACGGACAATAATAACTTACTCTTTTAGCTCCAAATTACTCCAAGTATAGAATAAAACATAAGTTATTGGATACGTGTTGTTCTTTTCACTCTCAAATCGTAGTTCATGCCGACGGACGGACACGGTTGTACGGTCATCAATTTTGCGATGTAAACACAATTTTCCGCAACTCCATTATCTTCATTTATCTGATGCTCACAAAAACAAATGTTCAGTCAATCCATCTGCACAGTATATATAGACACGTTCCTAACCCCGTTCTCTTTTGTCGCACACATTAAATATTCAGCCCATCTGCAAAGTATAGACGCGTTCCTAATCTCCTCGTTCTCAGTTTGTAGACATAAAAGGCTCAGTCCATCTTAGTTCCAGATTCCCATTCTATTCATTGACAATTCATCCAAAGCCATATGCGGGCGAGTCAACTCTTGGTGTTAGCATCATGCTATGGACTGTCTATGGCCCGGTGGGATCTCAGTAAAAAAAGTATGAAAATACGTTGGTATATGTTTGTGTTTGTGTGTCAAGTAGATGAAGGCTGGAGTGGTATACTGAAAAATATGAAGGGTACGTAGAAGAGACGATAGTATTCCATTCAGATGCCCAGTCAGCCGATTGATGTATACTCCAGATCTTACAAGCCGTCATGATATACTGATAGATTTAGTCTAGCGTTAAGTTTCTCGTTTATTTTTAGATTCTCTTAACCGCTGTGGTAGAGGTACATTTACTACAAAGTCAGGTGTTGTTCTGGTGTGTATATCTCGTATACACTACGTAAATTTGATTATTCATATTTTTCACTATAATAGCGATCACAGCCATTGAGAAATCTCAGATGAAGAACCAGAATTCAATTGAGGTATGTTTAACGGGTACGAGAGGATGCACTGACTCTTGACACTGTATCTGAATGCTAGTTTAAGTGCGTTCGGTTTACTATATATCTATATTTTGACAGCAGTTACCGCTGGAAGCACTACGATATCATCAACTGATTTATGTACGCATTGTCTTTTGTACATACGTTCAGAATTCTACAGCAGATGTTGCGTCAGAAAATCTCAACATTCATATCAAGTTGAGTGAAGAGTGCAGTAACCGATCTACTGTATGTCGTGAATGTTTGTATGTATCTAAACTGCAACCAAACAGTACGTTGATAACGTGTACAGATACACAGCAAGCGCGCACAACATACATGCACATACGTTGGTCTCATATCTTTTCTTGCACTAATCTTTATTAACGCGGAACATGAACTCATCTGATTGTATCTATTATGTTCTATTGGTGGTATACTTATCAGATATATAATGGGCTTGCAACAGATATCCTTAAAGAGAATCAAACTGTAGACTTTGTTTCCGGATTGGACCAACCGCACATCAGTTTATACCTAACCAATTTCCAAGAGAGCAAGATCCCCGAACTCACTGAAGTCATCAACAACATGGGTACGCAAATATATACAAGCGCATACATAGTTTGCTCTACGAGAAGACGTTGCAATTTTAGTCATTTTACTCATCGGTCATTAAGAAAGACGACATATACATACATACGTAAATAACAGAGACACCCGTATCATCGTACGCATACGTACGCTGAATAAAGGTACCGGATCTGGTAGGGTCGTATTGGTCAACTGCACTTTATTACGTTAACGTATTCTTTTTGCACATACTAGTATGGGCGGAAGATTGTGTGGTCAACCTTGATCATGCCAACAACTCGGGTACTGGGTACGCATTCTGGGTCCCCGATGTATGGCAACCTCCATGTCTGCGTTCTATGGCTGACTATGTGCTGAATGCTACGAACGAATTTATAATTACACCTGTGGTATGTTTTGAGTTCTCATATATACGTGCGCATGTGTGAGAGAGAAAGCGAGAGTACTATAGGATGTACATTGTATGATTCGTTTTCATATATATGTGCGCATGTGTGAGAGAGAAAGTAGGAGTACTATAGTATGTACATTGTATGATTCCTTTCACTTGTCTTCGTACTTGCGTACATTTGACTAATAATGTCGTATGCCTCTAACTATGTGTTTATGTTTAAAAACACGCAGTAACTCTTATCCTGACGCCCACTCATTCATTCTCGCAGGAAGCTAATCTACCGACATGGATTCAAAGCCTTCCAGAACCAGAGAAGACCCAACTGACTGAAAATTACTATAGTTACGGGTCCCCAAATGTAGGCGATTACTTCAAACCTCACGTCACATACGCTGCCGTAGAATATGGTGTGGTAGGAAATTTCGACGTAAGTATATGCATGCGCGAATCTGTTTATGTGTGTATATTCTTATGTACATGTCGAGTATTGACCAGAAATCCTAACACTCTGATGTGTATGGATGTTTTGTGCCTCGAAGATTGTAGGATTTACCTTCTATATTCACTTCTGTATGTTGTGTGTATGTATATGCTTTCATGTTGTGATCCTTTTGATGACGGCGTTACCTGACATTCATAACTCCTATCTACAAACATGGTTACCATGTAAGTTTGTATGCGTACCATACATATACACCTGAATATCGATACGAATACATTTACCGACTTCTTCACTCATTCGCATACACACAGGCCGTTGCTGATGTAGTCGGTACCTCACAGGGCTCAGCCGTATGTACATACATCGTCGCGGAGATTGCTGTTGGCATGACTGGTACCTCTGGTACTGTTCTAACTGGAGAAGACATTGCCAGTACTACTAAGGTACCGAGCAATCATGGTATACAGATCACGCGAATATCCGCATTTATATATCGCTGACAGGATTGACATTTTCTCACCTCGATTTTTGATGATGCAAATCTAACATATACTCGACCATGTTTTTAACTGAACAGCACCATGCTGTCTATTTATTCTAGCCTGAGACTACTCATGCATGCAGCGCATACGAAGGTTACCAAAATATCACGAACCGCTGCAAATACAACCTTGGCAACGAATGATTCTTAATTTCTATTCATGCATATATGTTGTTGGCAACATAGGTTGGAGCTTCCTATTCCATTGAGTCGCAAACTATAGAGCAAGATGAATCAAACCATGTGCTGCGTATGCGTGATAATGCTAAAACTACTGCGATTATTGGTATGTACATGTGTATATATGTACGTATATACCTACAGTTCATGCCCATACCGCGGATGTGGTGGGCGCGTGGTTGACATTGTGCATGATAAAAGACTTGAGATTCGTTTTTGAAGCGATTCTGGTGTCATGTTTGCTCACGTTGGTAAGATGTTAATGCGGATTGTAGTCGATCGACCTTGTATGTGTGTTCAGATATTTTTATATTTTCGAAGAGTTGTTTGTTACATCTTGCGTTTGAATTAAGCTTGGTAACACTGGTACTGTGTGTTTTGATATTTTGTCTTCTAACACTTTTAAACTTCATTAATTTTACATCCTACTTTCAAACTTTATCCATTGTACAAAAATTGAAAACTTGAAATTTTATTTCCACGTATATTTACACAAAGGAGCGGGTTTCTGAGGGGTTTGTTCATAGGCCTATTATCAGGATACAAGCGATGTAGAGACAATTCGGATACACCAAAAATATCATTAAACTAGTGCACGTATATATCAACAAAGTTACAGAGGCGATCCAATTTATAGTGTTCGCATAAAAGAACATGCATATGGGCTGGTCGCATAACCGAGTTCAATTATAGACATGGTTTCCAGAGAATGTGAAAATAAGTGTTCGTTTATAAACATATTGAGCGCTACAATTGAATTCGCATATATTTCCAATGTCAAATATTACTACGCATGGTTTAAATCAGAGTTAACATATGTATAGCCAGTTGAGGGCCGCAACCTCAACTTCCTGCCCATGTTGAATCCCACCCACATTCCACCAATCAACGTAATGCTAAGAGCGCCTGCGATAACGAAGCATGTATGAGGTGGTAGATGAGAAACGAGCTGAAAGAAATTACTGTTATTGAATTTCTATTCTAATTATGTTGCAAACCATTCGTTGTGTTCATGTTCATTCGTTTTCAATACATTGAGGATTTTAGATATACAGTTTACCTCACCGTATGCACGTACTTATTTGTGATGTATAGTAGTAGTATATTGTGTCAAAATATATACATATACGTGAGATCAAACAATGGCGTATTACAATATATGTAAGCATAATATCAGAAACTTCAGTATCATATAACGTGAAAGTTGATTTAGACCAGACAGAACAAAAGTCATGTATTGGTTCATATTTGTAGCTAAACTAGGTATTCGTGCGTCTTAGTTGGACGTTTCAATGTTCTAACGTGTTTCGATTCCATAATGGTACTTGTAAATCTTTGCAAAGTTCCTCTACATTTAAACATTGTCACATACACACAAAGTATATATATACATTATACTCCCTGTCCTTATACAAACATCTAAATACTAACATGCATAGATGTTCCAACCATATATTTCACAAATAATGACTATGAAAATCTGTCTATACAAAACTACATGTCTCTACATACCTAAAATCTCACTAACTAGTAAACCATTCGTTGCACGCACAGGGTGAGAATCAACACTGGCTACATGGGCGAACTGATGATACGTCTCGACACCCGTCGCTCCAACCTGGGTATATGTGCGCTTGAGTATTATTTATACGCTGTGCGCGTGTTCCCTTGCATGTATGCGTAAATGGATCCAGCCAGTTAGGGCAAACCCATGCCGGAGCAGTGTACATTCCAAGATCCATAACTAGTCCATGCTTTTGTATACAATACATATGAAATCAAGTATGTCTGTTTTATCTGTTTTATGCATCACGTGTTTCTAATCTATGTACCTTTCCAGCTAGTATAGTACCAGACGTATCAATCTCATCAACGCCAATCTCTGCTACTGTGTATGTGCATTTTCCAGAACCCTGTGGTGTACCGATTACATCAACAACCGACTGGGTATGATTATGAGTACGGTGTACATGTGTATTGTGAGTAACAACGACACAATTTTTACTATCAAATGTAAATATGAGATTGTTGATACAAACACTCACAAAGGAATACTACTCCGCTGAACATTGAAATGGGTATCAACACAAACGATATTGGCACATAATCACACAATCACGTTTTCAGCAGCACAAATATGTTTAAACTGTCGCAAGTACACATGCATTTCGAGATAGAGCGACAATAGAAACCATAACTTGTAGACATTGCCAATCTACAGGATTGTGCCAAACACTACCTCTATATTGTGTACGCAGTGCACAATTGTACAGTCAATCACACAAACACATAATTATACTTACATTTAAATCTCCGTGGAATCCAGGATTTACTGCAGCGTAAATGACTCTTGGATAGAAATAGTCACTTACATTAGGTGACCCAAACTTGTAGAAATTCTCAGTCAAGTCGGTCTTGTCTGGCTCTGGAAGATCAGCAATCCATTTGGGCAGCTTTGCTTCCTGTGGGGATTATGTGTATACGTATACATACAGGTACATATGTATATGTGGGAGTGTGTTTGACCGTGTGCGATATACACATTTACGTATAGGTGCGCATTCGAATCGAGCGCTCGTATGAACAGTACATCTATGTGAACGATTGTATAGAATTGGAGAACATCTATGAAATTACGCAAACAACATGAATTTCACTATATTTGATTAATAACGACGATAATATGATATATGTAGTGAATACAACTAGTCTCAATCCATGTATATATATAGTATTGTTTTTATGTACATAAACTACCATTAAACCCATTCCATACAAATAGTGTGCGTGTTTAGAATCGGCATAAAATGATCTATATGTAACGAGCGCATACCACTGGTCTAACAATATATCCACTTGTAAGTTGTACAACATGGTCCGCTATAGAACGTAAACATGCAGGCTGTGATATATCCGGCTCCCAGACAACCTGGCCATTGCCCGCGTTTCTGCTATGGTCAAAGTTGACTACACAATCATCTGTCCATACTACAATGTAGGACAAGATGAAATAAAACGAATTAGTATATAGTGGGCACTTATTTCGGTCCTGGTTAAAGTTCATTACACATGCTGTGAGACATCCAAGTGTAAACTTTGCTTTCAGAAATTGGAAAAGCAATTTTCTTTTGTCGTGCTTGTTATGTGCCGCATCACAATCGTATTGTACTATAAATGAGTTCGTAATATGAGCCTGCCTTCGTCTCATATAATAATATGTTATATCAAACTCCTCAAGTGGTGTAACTTCATCTAAGAATTTGCAAAGTCATATAAAGCGTATAATATACCGAAGTTCTTTACGATCTGTACCAGTTCGGAGATTTTACTCTGTTCAAAGTCAGCCAGATAGAGTGTAATATGTGGTTGTCTGACACTGGAAGCAAAATCAAGACTTTGATTCTCTTTGAGAATGTCTGTCGCAAGCGAGTTATATATCTGCAACGACCATGATTATTCAAAATAGCAAGATATAGACATGTAGTGTTTGTATCCTCTGTGTCATAGATGTGTACGTGCGTACATATTGTCAGAGCACGGATAATTCTGCATCTATATACACATACATACAATGCAAACCTCACACATATATCACATGCACTGTATTCATCCTAAAACGTCATACAATTCTACGCGCACATAACTTTTGTTTTTGACAACTGTAGATAAGTCGTAAGTGTTTGAAACATAACGAAATGTTGAGAATACGACAATTCAAGAGCCATGCCACTAATGCATCCACGCCATACCCTTGCCATGGCTTCGCATTTTTCGCTCAACTTAATATGAATATCAAGGAGCCTTGACGCGACTTCTCTACTTGATGTGTCGGTATTGTGATCGAAGTACGACGCATTCGCCAAAAGTCCATCAAACATCGCAGCCATGCGATAGCCAGCAAGTGCAACAAGTTCCTCTGCTCGCGCGTATGCCTTGTCAACGTTCTCCTTGTATATTTGTGATGTTGATAGGATACATAAGTGAGTGTAAACGTAGAAAGAGTATGATCCTGAATCAGCACAAAAATCATCAATATAGCAATATCATCTGATATTCCAGAGCTTATCAAAACAAAGAATATCCTATCGTACGTAACACGGTACATATTATCCTAACCCATCAATAGGTATAACGACACGTTTTCGTACTGGTAAAAGATAAGAAGTGTATGTGTAGCAGGGTTTGGTAGTGAAAGAAAACTTTACCTCAGGTTTAGCCCGTACTAGAAACAACATGTATTAGATGACCTTTGAGTAGTACCATGTAAATGGACGCGGCTATAATGCATGTATATATGCATATATGTGTGTATGTGTGTATGTACGTGTGTATTTGTGTTTGTTTGTTTGTATGTATGTATGTATGTATGTATGTATGTATGTATGTATGTATGTATGTATGTATGTATGTATGTATGTATGTAGTATGTATGTATGTATGTATGTATGTAGTATGTATGTATGTATGTATGTATGTATGTATGTATGTATGGATGTATGGATGTATGTATGTATTTATGTATGTATGTATGTATGTGTGTGTGTGTGTGTGATCTTGGGCACATACACACATGTAGAAGTTTAAAGCCCACCACTTTTTCACGGTCTAATAGCTACATTTCCTCGCATGTTTGTAATGAAATCTTCTTAACAGTACAGCGTATGTGTGATGTGTGTGAGCACTTGTATCGAAGGAAGCTTTTGTACATGCTGTGGTTCGTCATAAGATGTATGCTACTTTAACTAATACGATACCCTGCATATACGTTTTGGTAGTAGTCAATGTGAAGTATGGACGTGCGAGGGATATGCACAAACGTGCGAGGATGCATATAATGAATCATATTACACACACCTGACTTATAGTTCCGTTCAGAGGGACAACACTATACGATTCCTTTGCAACAGAGTAACCTTCTGCAATCCAATCGTAGATCAAGGTATCCATTCCTCCTGGATCCTCTCGCTATGGGTAATATAATATAATTGTCTACATATGCATATTTTCCAAACAAATGCAAGTGCAAAAAATATGCATGCATGCATATATAGCAGATACGTAAGAAGACAAACGTGTCCATCTTGATTGTACCTATTTTATGTGTATGAGTGCGTGCAAATGTAAATGGGTGCTTATTGCGTGTAATTAAAAATCACATAAACTATGTTTGCAGTATGGTAGTTACTCTGGTGGATTTGATTATGTGCGTAGAAACTCTCGAGTGTATGCTGATTAGTCGTTGTCTGTGTATATTTCTGCATGTACAGTTGTGATGATGCAAATTTATCATACGCTTACCAAACTGAAATTTGTATTGTATCCGGCCGCTTCAAGAGTTTCCGGTGTATGCCTTGCGATGAAATCTGCCGCCCTTGACTCATAAAACGGGTCATTTGATTCAATATTATCTACATCCGATAATATGCGTATTCGTGTAGGATTATCACTATATTGTGGGAATGTTGTGACTGTGTGTATCTATGTGTAGCCAACGACAAGACAGTATAGCGTATACCGACATATTATTGCACTCAAGTTTATACCTTGTTCTTCGGATGTCCAGTGAAACTGGCCAGAATCCCAGAAACTGTGGAGATCGACCCATGAACCATCAGGCATATAGAACGTCCACAGATTTCCACCGAGATCATTTGTCAGTTCATCTTCTACTATTAAGCAACGAGTAACATCATGTAACGGCTGTGTTTAACGTTGGTATGTAGTCAGTCAGTTAACGTGAAATGCGTATCTGTTTGAGCGTATACATATGCTTAGGTGCATGCATATATATATATATATATATATATATAGACGACACCCTTCGCTTTATATTTATCTATTAAGCGTTCAACATCACAAAACACAAATATAAATGCACGTGTTGAGGAGTAAAATAATACATGAATATCTATAACGGCTACTGTATACCTATGTATGAAAGGATACAAATACACCTGTAAGACTTTACATACCTGGTGCAAATCGGCGACTACATGGATAAGATATATCACAGCTAATTTAGTATACCATTTCGGAGTTTGCTTGTAAACATCAAAAGTTATTAAAGAATGAAGCAGATGAAGCGTTTGAGTCACCGCATTCACCGGTGAAATCTGTGCGTTTTGAATACATGAGCATATTGTTACCGTTGATCTATAATCTCAATCAACAAAAGATTAAGGTTAATGTGCTTTATTTGTGTGGAATTATGTATGTAGTTAGTGAAACGGGCACTTCTTCACTTTGTTGTCCGTTGACTACGTTTACGCACATGTACTGTGCATGCATGTATGCTATCGTTGTGTGTATGTTACGTCAGTGCACGTGAACGTGTATGTGAGTTTGTGGTTTATGTGCTGAATTGTGCGTTGTAAGTGCGAGTTTGCACTCTGGTGGGCGTGTGTGAGTGTATAGGTGTACATGTAGATACATCTAAGAATGTATGAGGTATTCGTGCGAGCAGCTATGAATGGATGTGGGTGAAACGGATACTTCTAAAATGCTTGAATTACAAAGTCGTGGATATATCCAGCATGGCTAATCGACCTGTGTCTTATCGAGTTTGGTTTTGGATGTGAGTGCACACATTTCGTACATGTGCATAAATGCTATTACAATACTTACACTTCCACATCCAGTATTGTCTACATCAAGGTTTTCTGGGTCATATTCCTGTCCGACGTAGTGCCATTCATTAAACACATGTACGGAATAATTCTTTGCGACATCTGGGTATACCGCTGCGGACACCATGTCGGAGCTAACGAAATAAAACGGGTGTGATCGTCAATGCTTAAGTGTAATGAGTGGATATGATTGTAATTGTCGACTTGTAAGTTGCATGCGTGCGTAAACATGTGTATGCATGCACGTGTTCATAATCGTGCGCGTTGTGCGTAAGAACGTAGTTGATGCAAAATACTTGATACAATAGGTAGGATCGCGATACTAATATGAACGGGGGTATGAGTTTGTAGTGTGTACCTTTTCAGCGTAGGACGATTTGATTCTTGTTCTACTGCCGTATATCCAGTTGTAGTGTCGTACATCGCTTCCATGTGATTCAATATAATTCCTATTTGCTAAAATTTACAAACAACAAGTAGTACTTGAGATTCCGTAGAAAGCTAGACATACTCCATACGCACGCAAACAATGTGGGTGCATAAGAGTCCTTTTGCTTATATTATTATAGCGAGTTGCGAACTGGTCGCTGCAAACTCTAAGAAACAGCCTTATTCATACACTTTATAGCAATCATACAGAACTTGCTGGATATGCACGAGTTTAAAATCAGAGTTTGCGCACGAACTTTACATGTAAATGTTATATTGGTGCACACAACGATGTTTTTCTACACATTGTCGACATGCTCATGTTATGGTTTACTCCTTCCAAAAAGAACATATGCATGCTATTTAAGGCAAATCATCTAACGCTATGACTGACCTCGATTGAGCTTGGGTTCTTCATCTGAGATTTCGCAATTGCTGCGATTGCTGATTAGTGAAATAAAATATATTAATCGTAATAGTCCAAAGTCAGTAATAGTAGTGACCGCGTTACACGATCATCTTTGTGGTATTGATTCAGAATAAGGCTCGGAGTGAGTGTGTTTCTGCATACGTGCGTGTGGTTTTCAACACAGGGAGCAGAAGTTCGAAGACATACTTATGCACTTTTATATTTCTGAAGAGTATAGCAAATAGCTGCCAAATGATACGAATGACAGTATTTGCGAATGACATACACATATAATGAATACGCTGACTGGGAAAAAAGGAATTTTTAGATGAATTCGTCCTACCTAAAAGGTAATGAGCTAAGTCAAGTTTCGCAATCTCGTTCCGTCGGATTGTTGCCTTCAGTGGTCATCATGTACTTTTCTCAAACACGTACACCAGTAGCAATACTTCACATAAACGTATACATAAGTACCACCAAAGGAATTGCCATACTTTTATGTCCTATCTCTCACTAGTAGCAATACTTCACATAAACATTTACTTGAGTACCACCAAAGGCATTCTCATACTTTTATGTCCTATCCCCCACCAGGCCATAGAGGGGACCTGCAGTGCTGTCAAAATCAAAACTTGTAAAACCTTCATAGTCTAATCAAGCCAGCTTAGTGCAGTAAAGTAACTTATCTATGTACACTTTAACAAATACACTGATGTTGACAATGGCTTTCTGGTGCTGGTACGACTGGTATATAAGAGCCAAGGATTTGTGCCAGCATGTGTATTGCCGCTTTACAACTAAGGATATTTAAACACAATATTTGTGAACCGTACGAGACCTTCGTTTTGCGTGATGTGATAAAAATACTTGTGTATGTAATAATGTACTCTGTGGTGATTTTCTTCTAGTGTTTAATTCATCATGATAAATTCATCCAATATAGAACATTCCCTTATCATTCTGACCACAACATAAAAATAAATCATTGGATTATTCTCCTTCGAATAAGAGCATATTATAATTAGCCAATCCAAAGACTATAATCTTAAATTAACATTCAATAATAATATGCAAGTTTTTTGAACTTATTGTTGTACTCCATAAGTTACGCCCATCTATATTTTGAAGTGTCCGTCCCGACTAGAAGCTTATTAGATACGTCCAACGCAGTCGGACCCACGAAATTGGACGGACTTGAGGACGGAAGCGTAGATGCGCGTCTGTTCACCAAAGAATTTGAAACCATTACATGCATTACTTACAGTTTCTACGTTTCTTGTGAGGTAGGGTTTGCATATACTCACCACACATACCCTTCAACATAACCATCATTAATCGTTAAACGTGAAAACGTATCTTTCGTTTTTTAGGGTTTAATAGTTTGCTCTGTATTGCGTGAGCATTGAAGTGTTGCTTATTAATGTTATCTCGTTTGCGATCGTTGTTGCATGCACGCATATCTTTCAGATTGAAATTATATTTCTTTCGTCCATTGATTGATTCGTAGCATTATTTGTAACGTGCGGTTAGCAACCATTGCACGATCCCAGCATATCTTTTTTACCAATGGCTTAGCGGTATCACTATCTGTTACTAAATATATGGGTTACTGCTAACTATTTGCATCATGTTTAAACTCTTAACAGTGCATCAATCACATCAGGAAGGAGTACACTACAATCGGCTCGCAATGTGAAGATATACATACACGGACTATGTGGAGGTAGAAATATTTTGTATCGTTATTCAAATAGATTAAATTGACCAGTGATCGTCGTATGGTTCAACTCAACAACTATTCTTTGTACTTCCAGCCAAACAGAAATTTAAGTCTGTAAATAGTCAAATGAATGTGCACACGATTGTGCATCTTTTTGGAAATCAATGAGTTCCCCATGACCATTCTAGCCGCAACAAATTGGTCAACACTGAATATGGTATGATATTATATGAATCGATCAGGTACGTCCACCTGTGGAATCGTGTTCAGGTTGGAAGAGAGACATATATATGCTACCAATATTCCTTGTTTCTCGTTATTTTTTCAATAGCTCGAAAGCTTGTATGTGGTAGACTTATTTCAATATGAGTGAATACAAGAACATTTTCGTTCCAAAGGAGTTTCTTGGACACGTCGCTTTGCGTTCATACGTTGCTGAGTTCATTGGAATGTTTTTCTTCTTGTTCATCACTATTGGTGTCGTATGCAGCTCATACGACGCTCTTGGGAAGGCCTATACCATCACGAATCCATCTGCTGACCTTGATAGTTTCCAACCCGATATGTCTATGGTTCTAACCATCGCTCTTGCATTCGGAATGTCCATCATGGTCCTCGTCTACTCTACTGCCCACATCTCTGGAGGACATCTCAATCCCGCCGTAACTATGGCTATGATTATTTTTGGAAAGATAAGCCCCATCCGCGGAATTATCTACATTATAGTGCAGACTCTCGGCGCAATGGTCGGCGTTGCGATGGTTGATGCTTTGTGGCCAGACTCTGTAACCACGGCTATGTCGTTTGGTGCGAACGGTGTCAACCCATTATTAACGACGACCCAGGCGTTTTTCCTTGAATTCTTCGGAACTGCTCTGCTTGTATTCGTAATCTTCGGGACGGCAGTTGATCCCCAAGGATCTGCCTTCGCCCACCACATGGCCCCTCTTGCGATCGGGTTTGCTGTGTTCCTTGCACACATTGTCTTGATTCCAATGACAGGCTGTGGTATCAACCCCGCCCGTTCGTTCGCTTCTGCTGTAGTTAGTGGCGTGTGGGACGACCAGTGGTTGTACTGGATTGGCCCACTTACCGGTGGGCCCGTCGGTGCCGCAATGAACTTCTTCTCCTTCCAGTATATGAACAACCCTGAACATGATGCTGGAATTATGGCTGAAGGTGCTCAGAAGGAGGATGAGAAAATGAACAAAAGCGTCGATTGTGAGCCTCATGAATACAGAAATCAGGATAATACCAGCATGAAGTCGAATTCTGATATGAATCCTGCTCATGATTCATCTAGTGTGGCCGTTAGAGTACGTTGATCCTCATAGATCAGTATAGATATGTTACCACTTCCTCGCAAGAATTTAAGAATTTGATAGAAGTGACTGTTGAAACTTCGTTGTACTGGCTAACCTGGCACAAGAGATTATACCGAAGCTCCTGCGTAATACTTTTCACCTACGAAAGAAATATTATATTATTGGTACATTTTAAAGATTATGACCAATATAGTTTGCATTCAAGTCATCATACACTGATTGTTCATCGTTGAGACTCAGAAGTGATATTCATACGGATAAACAGGATACAAACGAGCATGATGCGTGCCTCGGACAAATAAATATTCGCAGTACTGTGATTTTTATCTTATTTGTATCATTTGTTCGCAGATTATACACAGAAATGTATGCTTCGTGCATTCTAATGTACTACCATGTTGAAATTGGGAGGTGAGTGAGTATTCGAGTGTATCTTTGCAACAACAAGGTTTTCATTAATTTGCGAAGTATCCAGATTTTACACCGTCGTCGGTTGGTTGATCTGCCTATCTTTATTTTTTGACCGAATTGTTATGAAAAGTATTCGGTCGTTGAACATGGTCCAATGTTGCATACATGATTGAAGAGTAAACGACAGGTCGTAGGGATTTTCTGAGTGACTTTTAATGAGTTCACTGCTCATACCGTTTGTTCTTATATGTTTCTGTACACGTAAGGTGTGTAAATGTGAAGTGCGTCCTTATGCGAATAAAATAGGATTTGAAGGTAAAGAGCGTGGACGTAACAATTCACGCCCATAAAGTTCTCGTCACAAAAAATGCCTAAACACACACATTCAATCTAGCCAACATGTGCGCTGTGGGCAAAGCATGCATGTAATTGCATTACACTGCTGCACAAAGCTACGACTCGTTTGTATGTGTTGTGTTCTCTTTCGTACTTCCAAGTACAAATAAAAGTGTAGTGTGGGAGTGATGTGCATGTATAATGGAGACCAAACCCGCATTGCCTGTTGTCTTTTTATTTGCAATATGTTTGATGAAGACCACGCACATTCACATCACCCAACTCTACGTGTATCGATGAGTTAAGATAGGAAGGATCCATGCAATGCTAAAAGAAAAAGTTGACGTTGACCTGACATCGGTAAGATAAGACGGATCTAATCTGAGCAATTGCGTTGACGATGTATATAGTAAGAAGGATCTATTCAAATCTAAGAAGCATCTGACGTTATGTATGATGGATGAATGTAAGAAGGATCTGTTCAAAGCTAGGAAATGGTTAACGTGTAAGATGGATGAATGAAACTTCAACTTTCTATCTATCCCTCTAATTCTCAGCTTCACTTTCTGTCTCTGTCTCTGTCTCTGTCTCTGTCTCTGTCTCGCTCTCTGTTTCTCTCAATTTTACTCTCACTCTCACTTTCACTTTCACTTTCTCTATCTCTCTCTGTCTTTCCTTCCGTCTCTCTCTTTCTTTCCTTCCGTCTCTACATACGTGCACATCTCTGTCTACGATAAATAAATAGACACACAAGCAAGCACCAACATAGTTGCAGCGTGAGGTGTCTTTCTTTCTGTCTCTCCTTGTCTCTCTCTCTGCAAATCTAAGCAATTTAGGCTGACAATGGCATGTGACGATATTGTATGGCATGTGGCGAAGAGCAGTGCAGTTTGGGTCATTAGCCAATTAAATAACCCACATAGGGTGTCCTTCGCATCGGGTGTGTACTCTGCTTTTCGGTACCATGTTCCACCAATGAGAATGATTTCTCAATGCCTTTGTGCAAACCCCGAACACACACATATATCTAAACATAACAAACACAAACACAAACACACAAAACACACACATACACACACCCACCCACCCACTCACTCACATACACACTTTCGTTCGCAAGTTATTGTGAACGCACAATTAGTTAGTACACAGTTTGTAAACAACACGTGCTTTGTGCGGTTATATATTTATTATATAATTACCTGGTGCAGAGAAAAGGAAGTATACAATCGAATAATAGCCTTCAAGCATGTATTCGTTACTTCGCATCGCTCAGAAGCCGGTCGCCCCCGTAGTTGGCAACTCAATGCGATTCGCTTCGTCTTTGAAAAATTACGGGAACGTACTCGGGGGAGCAAACGCAAGTGAGGAATCTCTCAATACTTTCAAGGTTTGTGCGAGTGTGAATGTAATTGTTCGTCACGCTTGAAGCATTCTCATATATTATTTGAACACCAGGCATGCCTCAGCATGGACTAAACGTGAAAAAGAAAGTTTATATAGTATTCTCTATTTGTTTATTACGTTATTTTGCATATGCGTTATTAGCGTTTATATAGTCATGTAATGTATATTGTATCCCTTACATGTACATTTTCCCATCTACCCGTCTTGCGCTTAGATATGGCACGGTCTTGTCGACTCGATACAATCCAACGATTCCCCACAAGCATCAATCAATAAGTTACGCCCTGCAGTGGCTGATAATTGTGTATTCAAGCCACCTACGTATTTCACACCTTGGGAAGGTGGCGATAATGTATGCATTTTACTCTCGTGTGCTGCGGAAACCTTTGGAGCTTCTTTTAGATACGGACGGCAGTGGATCTCAGATGATGGGAAAGATTGGGCTTTGGAGTTTTATGCAGATATTGCAGGTGTGTTCGTATTTGTACGTAATACTGCTTCTTGCGAGAGGGCATACTTACGTATATGTATGTGTGCATGCGTGTGTATTTTTAAGTTTTCCCTTTGCTGTTGAAGCGCACAGTGCCAACATATATAGAGACGACAGATAATATGGTGATAGCAATATTTTTCACCTCTTGCAATGATTAGGATGATAAACCGTAATGTTTTGCACCTTTTGCAATTGATTACGTGTATTTAGTTGTAAAGGTTTCCATGTAACAATTAGATTCTGGGTTTTGTATGATGGTGTAATTTGTTTTGCATTGTATACGTGTAAGTGTGGTGATATGAATTTGTTCAATTTCAATATGAACCGTGCTACGGCGACGCCGAACAACATTGTTACCACATACAGATTGTGCTAAAACATAACCATTCTCATACATACATACCTTTGCTGTCGTTTCTCACGCACTCATTCACCCACTCACTTGCGTGTCACAGATCTACGCTCACAAACCTATTATTCACTCTTACATGCGCACGCACGCACAGAATAGTGACCTCTTGCTTTGATATAGTACATGCTTACTCTGACTTTCACACCCAATTCAAACAACACTTTCTTGCACATTATAGACACCGGTAAGAGCATTGATGGAATCGATTTGGTCAAACTTGACGACAATGGTCGTATATGCGAGTTCACCGTTCTCGCCCGTCCACCCAATGGTGTTGCTGCTCTCAAATCAGAGATGATGAAACGTGTACCACCAAGAATGGCCGCTTATAAGGCCAAAAAAGCTCTCTCTAGTATCTTTGGGTAATAGTTTAGTATCAAATTGTATATAAAAACGATGGAATGTAGAATCATTTTCAAATTTTATTGTAAGGTTCCAATAATTATCACTGATTTAGGTGACCTCTGCCGTCTCTGATTTGCGTCAGTTTAAATTAATACAATAAGTGTAGATTGGGAGGTTAATGGAGAGTATTTACATGCTTAGCTGGTGATGACATGTCCGCATGACCTGAATCTGCGATGTTTGCGTTTCAATACCCGTGTATGCATGGTGCCATATGTTCCCTAGAAATGACAGAACGGACACCCCGGGCAATCACATGTACATGTTTCATATTAGCGAGTGAAAGTGGAGTAATTATATGGCCGTTCATGAAATGTATTTCTTTGTATCGTGTGGTTATGTGTTGTGGAGTACTCGAGATTAGAGTATATAGCAAGTGTTTACATGTATTACTACTATATGAAAAGAACTATGTCCTTTTCTCTGTTCTCAACAACGATGCGCACCAGATGCACACTTTTAATAAATTTAAAACCCTCGTGGAAGACCGGATGAACATTGGAATCTTTTATCAGCAGATGGGTGGAGCGTTATAGCTAAAGTCAGCACCAACGAACAACCTTTATTGTGCCAATGTAGAGACAGTCAGCACATTTTGCATTTATACACTTTCGCTGCTACGATTATGCACAAACTAAACCACCAACCCTCGGATGTTACACAATATTGATTGTGCCCGCTGCAAGCCTTCCACTAGCATTTTCGTGTCCTTTCTCTGAATACGGATAAGTTAGTACGTTAGGTTAATGGTTATTGCATGACGGTGAAAAATGTGATTGTGGGTGTGAGTGCGAACATGGGCGGTGCGCTCCTCTTGGTGTGATCGAGCGAGTGAACGTGAGAATGAGAGAGCGTGAGTGTAAACTCTGCATGTGAGAACGTTTTACAGTGTTTGACTGTGCGTGTCGCTGTGTGTGTGTACCCAGACATACATGTGAGTATCCTTTCGTTTTTCCTATCAAAGTGTGAAAATGAGTTGTGCTAGCATCATTTTATATATAGGCGTGTTTGTGTGTATTTGTACATCATGTTGCGTACATGTGTATTACAAATATATTTCGTTCATATCCTGAGAACATTATATGAAGTGGAGTGAAAACGCTCTATGAAGTGGAGTTACTTTGATGACGAGTACGCAAATTACTTGCACTCATACGTGCATATATCATATGTATACATTCGAACCCATTGAAATATATATACTGAAAATGTACGTAATTATTTAGTGTAGTAAAAGAGTAGAGTGGGCGTTGCTTTTACCTCTTTCGCAATATCAGCGTTCTCATTCAACAGTCTGTCCACATCTTCAGACCGGAAAAGTCGATAAATCTGAAATTGTATGTAAATAAACATTTAGCATTAACATGCGCACAATCACAGTCAACAAGTATTTTTGCATGACTTCGACCTAGACCAAAACATATACACAATTCCAGTAGTACATCAAACAAATGTACATAACCGTACACGTACTCAGTATTCACAACCACACCGTTATTAATCGTAAAGTGTACATACCAAACTAGACTGTAGTTGCTCAACCACATGATTGACCATCAAATACATTATAGTCTTCGGCACACTATCAATGACTTTAACCCGTACGACATCGAAGTAAGATTCTACAAGTATTTCTATTTTAAAAAGAGTGGGGTGTATTTTCTTAGTTGATTGCTTGTTGTATGTATGTCCATTTTTGCGTCATGTAAGTATAGTCGTGCGTCTGTTTGTGTGTGCTTCGCATATCCATATGATATGCCCCGCAAAACAAATGCACGTACTTATCAATGCAATATCACTCGGTGGATCTTGAAGATCTTCCATAGAATCGTCATCCAGCATCTAAAACGAGTGAGAAAACGTACAGTAAAAACGCGTGGTCAACGAAGTCGACATCTGATATGAGAAAAACTACAAAAGCACTTGTTGCTCGCTCATCGCTTAAAATTATCACTGTTGCATAACAACTACATAGCGTACGCAATAAGTAGGTTATACTTATGTGTACGCGTGCATTTATGCATGTATGTGCACGTACATGTATGCATGAGCAACAAGTGGACGTGTAAGTTCTGATATATCACACAAGGGCATACACAAACACAACAGGCCATCAAAAATATATTGACTAATGCATTATGCATACAAAAATTTACAACACACATATACATGAATTTCGCGGTCTACGGGTATAAGAATAGATGGTACTTACGAAATCATGTCACAAATATATACACGCAATCATACATCGTTTTCATAACCGTTCGTCAGATCTTGCATGCTGTGGGTTCTGTGCTGTGTATTACTGGTTGCTCCCATTATTCTTAATCTACTGAAATCCATATTGATTGAAGTCGAAGACTATGTATATATATGTATGAGTTGTGGATGCGGATGTGTAATCGAGTGAAAACATGTGCTGTGCATGTGCATATGTGTACATACATGTGTGTAATTGTGTAGTGGATGTGAAGTGACGAGAATACACATACAAATACAAGAACAAATACATACTTGTTCGTTTCTGTTGATACCGTCAGCGTTCTCCTTACACTTTTCTGCTTCACATTCTGCCCTATGCATTGCTTCAATTGCTCTTTGCCCACCAATGAAGTCTGGGTGTGACGTGTTGATGTATGCTACCTCGATATTGACGATATCGGCAATTGCATGTCTGGTAATAGACAATCGTTCTTCCAACATGGATACTACAGTCTGTAGAGTGTACATATATCCACAGGTGCGTACTAATATACATTGGCATATGTTTTGTATTGCGAATGCGTGTGATTGTGTACACATGTGCCTCTTTGAGTATGCGCGTGCCGGTATGAGTATGGAGGTGGGTGCGGCTTGCAATATGTACGTGTTGTACGCAAGTACGCGAGCACATGTGTGTGACATAGTGTTTGGCATTGTGTACGGGCATGTGTATACACTGATTTGATTCATGCAAAATATTTTACTTGAGCGTTTTTTCAAATCATTTTCAGATGCATACAAAAGCGAACATAGGTGTGCATGGTCGTTTGCATGTATGCTATAAAAGTATACGTATGCCCTTGTGTTTTCCTAAGCATGCCACACTAACCGAAGTAATTTCGTTCCACAGTATCTCGAACCGCTCCGTGCGAGCAGTTGAGCACTGTTGTAGCATTCGTTTCATTTCCTCGTACACCAAATCAACACACCCGAGAGCAGGCCTATTATGTAATGTTTGGGTTGTTCATTATATAGGTGTATATGATATATGTATGTATGAATGAACGTATTTTATGTCAAAAGTCTACATGAAAATAACAAGGGACATAGCATGTACACGTATAATAGTTGTAGGCAAACTGGTTTATACGTACTTATTCTCGATTCTCAAAACATACACGCAAACTCCGGTCCACGAACCTCATTATTTACATACGTACAAAGCATGAACATACACTCACATGCAAAATGATCACGTTTTCTGAACGCGCTACTAAATGCTCTATCATACATAACCATACAGTTCAGTACATACAACACGTGTAATGAAGGACCTACCCTAACAAACGTTTAATTTGTCTTCTTGCCAACGTCTCAAAGCATGCCTCGGGAACAAATAATGCCTTCTTCAGTCCACTAGCATTTGACATTGCCATTTCTTGTGTTTGTGCAGGTAGCATGTGTTTGTTTCGTAAGCGTGCATGTGTGCATCTGATTATGTGTTTGCCAAAGTTACGAATGTTGCGAGTTATATCGGTATTCCTGAAAGAGCACATGGTTTTAACTATTATGTGTCGTCTTCCACATTATGATACAATATATATATAAACAATCACGTATAAACAATCACATGTTCTTGAAAATTGGGGTTGTTCCTCAACATCTCACGTACATTTGCAAAAGCCATGCACTCGCATACCAATGTCAGCATCCGTTAAATCATCGCATAACGAAATTCCCATTTCAGCTACTGTGAATGTGTTTTCGAACAAATAGCACAAACGCGCACCACCATCGAGTTCGTCATTTGCTAGAGAGGGTTCTGTTCCGTGTACTAATGAGCTGTATCGATTACTGAAGGACGTAAGTATGCTCAGGAGAAGCGCACTTTTGTCTGTGTGCTCTTCGCCCATGTCGAAAGCGTCATCACCTAACGCTGAGAGTATATAAGGTTACGAGAGAAAGGAGGATGTGTGGCGAATATTTGAGAATTATGTGCATATCGCAGGCGTGCGTGCATATATTATGTGGTTGCACGTGCATGTTTATGCGTATGCAGTCACATGCACATATATACACACGTACCTTTCAATTTTTCTTTGTTTGTTTCCAACAACACGCCTACTTTCAATCTCAGACGAGGGAGAGACTCTCGAATATGATTAGACAAAATGACATTGAGTGTGCGTGCGAGGTACGGGGTGCCTAATCGTTGTGCGTAGGGGGCATACGAAGGGTGCTTAGCAAAAAAGGACTTTTCTTTTTCCAGAGCGACACTCACAGGTACATCATTTTGTATGTCTGCTTGACTGCGACCTACAACGCCTACAAACCCTAGTTTTGCTTGGATTACTCTGTTGGTGATAAATATGTGTGAACGGTGAAATTCATTTCTTGTTTATTCGCGCGCGCGTCTGTATGTAACTGCGTGAATGTATTCAAGACAATCTACGCTATGCAGTTGTTAAACTATTTGGGAATAAACGTGTGCACGAATTTGGGGGCATAAATACACCACAGTTATTGAATTCATCTCTAGAGTTTGTATGGTTGTCCTCTGTATCGGCACAAGTACGTCCAACTACACTTATGAACACGTATTGAATAAATGTGTATAAGTGATGCGGGCTGAAATTGCGTGTTTGTGAATGTATGTGTGGTAACTCTCTACATACAACTTGGCAAGAATCAACATGATTTGTTTATGGTGGTGATGTGTTTACCTGTGTGTATCACGTATGTATGATATGTAAGTTACACGTGGATGCAGGTTGCTGCACTCTATATCAGACTGACTACCCCCAGCCACATCAAATACCCTATGTTCATGTGTTTATAAAATTGGACTTCAGTATGGACAATTAAGTATGCATGCATCATTTGAATGAGGTACAAACCTTCCCAATAAAACGTCTGTTGCATCAGTGCCCTTGTCCATGATATCAAGCTTAGTGGCTACTCCAATAGTACGCTCTCCTTTGGGGTCCACAGCTCTTGCCAGTCTGCAAAGATGTTGAGTGTGGTTAAAAAAAAATCAATAGGACCGTTTCTACATACCCACGAGCACATGCAAACAGACACCATGTGCGAAACTAGAACACGTTACATCACACACATGGACATACCTGTACGTACATACTAGAACCCATCACGTAAACATTTGTGCATGCATATCATATACACACCTCAACGCATCAGAGTTGGCAATGTCTGTGTTGGCAGCAGTGACTGCCAAAATAATCGTTGAGGATGGTTCTACGTAAGTTTTGATTAGTTCCTCTATACGCTCTTCTATATCTTCTGGTTGATCTCCCACAGCCACCTGTGTATGCATGCATGTTTATATACATGTTCGTGTGTGATATAGAGATACACTAAGAGACTTCGTGAGCGCTCGTACATGTGCGTACTGGATTAAGACTCGGAGCTAAAGAGAATGTGTACATGGCATTCACATTGTTCGTTGGTATTTTACGTGTTGAGGTATGTCAACTATACAATATTTGTATATTTGAGAAATGGGCGTATGTATTTATTTGCAGGGATATAGATGCACATGTTCACATATGAACGATTACAGGTCACTGTTGGTTGTAAGAAACTTTCATGACCAGCCCTATACTAACATTGTCGGCACATCGCAGCAGGTACAGACACATGTATGCGTATATCATGCACTAATATATCTACAAAAACATGTAGATACATTCTTAGACACAAGCATTCAGTGCTGCTTCTTAAGAATGAACACAGCATCACAGACACGCCTTCGTTCAAGTACATATATTCATATATGCTTACATGCAATACACGCATGCATCTGTGAAATATACTTTCGTACACATAACATGTGTGTCTTATACACAGATTCATGCCGCCAAGCACAGAAGAGACATTTTCATGTAAATATGGGCATTGTGACGCACACGCGGGAACACACAAGTCTAAACGTACAAATATGCAGTAAAGATATACTATTACAGGGTAACCAGAATGAGTGACTTTTGTGAAAGTGCATACGTGATGAATTCTACAGAGACTGGTGATGAAATTAGCAACGCATTCTCCGTTCTCATGACTAAAAGCAATATTCTCAAGCAAGTTCTACACTATCGTAATTGTATGTCCGCACGAAGGTGAAGTACTTATACCTTTGCAATACCAGGCAAGTCAACAAATGTGAGTGTGAGTACGTGTGGCGAGTAGATACGTAAGTGTATTGGTGTTGAGCTCACACCCTTGTCTTTTCCAGCGATGGAATCTGTGCGAGCCTGGATTTCGGACCGGATTTCATTGAAATCATAGAACCTACGTCATGGCATAAAGGAATTTAGAGTGTAGTTGTTTGTACGTGTGTGTGTCTGAGTGTTTGTATGGATTAGGAGATATGTGACTATTCATATGCCCTTGTGCGTAAACGAGTGCAGGTGTGTATGTACTTAGACAATAAGATAATGAAATATTTTCATGCTTGTGTTCGTCGAAAAAATGGTACCGTTTGCCAGGGATGTGGAGGAATTCGCCCCATTCCAGAAGAGTGGTATCAGTCATGACACTAGTAGGTTTCGGAATCGTCATCTATCAAGTACACACCGTGAATTGTAGAAAGGGGAATACCGGTGGGTGCATGCAATTTTATGTATGTACATGAGCATAACTATGAACACATATTTCACACAACCTGCATTACCAGACTTTTTATGCCGTTTTGTACTCAACTAGACATGAATTTGGAGGCATTTAAATCAACATAATAAAGAAACTTACTAACTGAAGCAAGAGCGGGCATCTTGTGACAATGCCACTGCCTCGGGGTAAAAAATCTCGACCTACAAGGTGTTCGAGTACTGAGCTTTTCCCAGACGATTCTAGTTATGCAAAAGTAAATGCTTTTCGTTTATAGAAGGTTTAACAGGTACCCTGCGTCAGTTAAGTATATGAATGTATGTCTGTGCATGTTTTTTTGCTTGTGCACTTGTGACCATGTAGAATGGTTTAGTTGTAGATTGAGAAGGCATAGGCTTATCTAATTCCATATGTTGCACAGCAGATTAATAATCCAATCAATGAAAACAGCGAGAAAAAAATCTAGTAGTATTCATAAACACTATTGTGTATGTCAAAAACTACATACATATGTAAAGCAATCACATAGAAATAAACATACTTGCAAACAAGAGTGTTTAGGCATGCATAATTCACACACCGAGTTTAAAGAAGTTAAGAAACAGATACATACACATAATACAATTACACATGAAATGCACGTGTCCCTAACTATATGTACATGAACATGTGAATTCATACATGAATAAAAATGGAAATATAGGTAAGACAACTACATTCACGACACGTACACATTTGTGCTCATGCTCTGACACAGAAGGCAACACACCACGCCCCGTAAACGCGTGCAGTTTCTTAATCTCTTTATCTAGTTGGATCATACACATACTGACACATGTGCACATGCACTGCTTAAATACGTACGTAAGTATACGCTCGTTACATACATGTACACACGTGCAACAAACAGATAACCAAAAGGACGAAAGTCACACATAGTTAAGAGGTGTCATGTATCAACAATATATACATAGACATACGCGCTCCAACAACGGCAATGATAGGCAAATCTAAACCATTCAAGCCATGGTTTGTTTCATCATCGCTGTCTTCTCCCGCTGAGGCGAGCGTGGCGAACACATCCTGTATCTGGTTGATAGTAACTACAAGCGATTCCATACTTTATCGAAAGCGCAGTTTTGTTTTATGTACATGGACAATGTGCTAATTCAATGCTACGTTGTGATTGTCTGTACGTCTACATGCGTTGGATAATATGTGACTGTGTGTGTATTTGTGTACCTGGCGCTCTTGCATGGATGTTTTTGTGTACGTGTAATACAATGTGCATGCGAATATACGTGGTATACGTCCGTACGTACATGTGAATTTGAGTGTTTTCTAGAGTATCCCTGTACAAATACGATTACATATGAAGGTACTTAAGGAAGGCAGACAAATGCAGTAGTAACGAAATGTAAGCGCTATAGATCGAACAACGTGCACAGCCGCAGTGCGAACGCAGATATATAATTCAAGTGATATTCGTGTGCTGCAGTAATCACACGCCTGGAAATCTGTGGCAATCTATTTATATCACTTTTGCCGAAGTAACAAAAACTAAATGATATCAAGAATTGACACTACTAAAATCGTTTTTGAGTGCGCACCCTTACGAACATGAACAGAAGATCCCCTCCCTCGTTATAAAGTGTCCTATCCTGGCTCGTATCACTGCAATCAAGACGACCTACAATGTTTATAACCAAACGCGCCATAATGTTTATAACCAAACCAGCTAGGTGAAACCGTCGTCACAACGTCTTTGAGAGTTTGGTGTTGCCCAACCAAACCGATATTCCAAAATGTGCAGGTGGTGTTCTTTTTTTTTTCGCACACTAGTACAGAGTTAATTTTCCAATGCTAACCTGTTTGCAAAACTCACAAACATTGTAAGTCAACAAATACTACTCGTGCATTTTATTTGTAAGAGTGTGTGTTCTAGACAACCAAGTTTACACCATATTATTTATGTACACAAGCCGTATTGGTACATGTTTTGGTATATATATGTGTAATTCAATCTCGAACATTATAACCTCCTCTCTTGAACAAAATATAATCTTTTTTTAATAAATGTTTGCACGGCTGATCTTTTGCATTGATGGTACACCGGATTAAACATTGAAATCGAACATTCACTAGTTAATCAACCAGTAAATCACAGTACTTTTATCAGCACAAGTCATCTCGCAAACATACACTACTGTTCAACTTGTCCTACTATTGTCATTACCGAACGTATTATGTTAAGCATATCTCCCAACCTTGAGAACATGTTCTAGAATTAAACGTCTGTCTTAGTTTGGGTCGACTTGCCGTAAGATGAGTTTATAGTGCACATACACACACACACACACACACACACACACACACACACACACACACACACACACACACACACACACACACACACACACACACACACACACACACACACACACACACACACACACACACACACACACACACACACACACACACACACACACACACACACACACACACACACACACACACACACACATACATACATTTATATACACGCACACTCATCATTCACTCACACAGACACACACAAACGCACACATGTGTATATAAACCAACTAGTAGAATGAACGAAAATCACGTAGCGTACTTAGTGCACTTAATAATAATGCCCTAAGAAGTATGTTTATATAAGACTACAAACTGACATACACACGCAAAACAATCAACTGCTTTTCTCAGTCCACATGGAAATGTGCGTGCCGAGAGAATAGTCATATTGTAAAGCGGGATATTTATAACGTACCGATGTATGACGATATATATATACATGTATACGAATCTTTGCGGCTTTACTGTTTTCCTGTCGTTTTGTTCTTAAACACTTTCATCATCTCTATTTTTCTTCATACAATTACGCTTACACTGAATCATGTCAAGACAAACGAACGACACATGGACTGCACTGTTTTCGTTTTTTTACACCGTTGTTTAGCGTGCTCTGGTTTTTGAATGTGAAACGACAAGCACGCAGAAAGCACATCCAATCGATCGCACGTGATATGTTCAGATAAAATATATATACAACTAGCTCTCTTATTTAACTTCCGTTTGTGAATTTATCTCCAGTTGGGTGGCACCATAAGCGAACTCAATCACACAGTTACGATGCTTAAAGATCGCATGAGAAGTCTGGAAAGAAGACTTTTGAAAATATATACACCGTCCAGGTCCAACTTCTACCTATAACAATGTAACTCAAGGCAAAGAAAGTATCATGCATTGCCATATATACATTAGTCTGAGACTGTGCAGGGTGGTTTGTATATGCACATGACTATACTCCACACGAGAGTATCTAGGCCGTCAGTCCATTACTTGACCCTGGTGATTCCGTGTACAGTGCGCATTGATTCCACCATGTCTCGTTCAAGCATTTGAACATTATTTCACATTGTACCGTAGCTTTGTTTACTACCAGAAAATTTTACAGTTGCTGTATAGAAAAATTTCTATTTAGTCATACCCACTATCACTGTCGCCCACTTATAAGCAGGTATATTATATAATTGAGTGGATAAGAAAGGGCTCATGCGTACATATGCTCATGTTCGTGTTTGCGTGCTACATTGAGTTAGTGTAAAGTATATTCCTACATGTATCCATCTCATCATAAAATTACCTCTCATTTTTCTTCCATAAAATTGCACAGATAATCATCAAAGCAAACTCCCAGAATTGAATCGGAACCAGTTCAACCCTTTTGATACTTCCATTCGCAGTGTATGCGGAACTACCAATCCCACGATATAGCAACAACAACCTGCACAAAATGAGCTCTTCTCGTCGAATTGCCCTCAGTTCTAGATAGATAGTATTTAATCCGTAATTTTTTTAATATTTGTTCTTGCCGTAGTGTATGTTTAGATGGGAAGGCAGTATACCCTTGCGATATTTACGTTTTCAATGAAGAGAAGAACACTGTTTCCATGCAAGTATGACTAGAAAAGAGATGGTCATAAATACAATTGTAAAGAGCACAGGGAAAGAATGTAAACACATCAACTCACTGTTCGAGAGTGAAATTTCATGATTTAAATGAGAAAACATATGCACTGAAAACCTGTGGGGAACTGAGAACGTTGTCCGGGGAATTTCAAGACGACTATTCGTGCATTTACACTTGAGTTCTAGTTAAGCTATATTTGCTTGAGGCCTGCTTATATGAACGTGGTTGTGTGCAAATGGTAAACACGATGGTAAACATGGACGTATGTACCAAGAACACGTAAACTTTGTCTGAGTATGCTCCGGTCCACGAAACATGAATCCACAGAGGAATGATGTCCAAGTCTGCTTTCTTCGCAGTCTGCCGAGTAACGCTTATGTAGAAGAAAATCATTTTAACTATGATTCTATGATGTGAATACTGCTATAGTATCATCATGAGCCATCGATACGACGCAACAGCGCCATACTTTTCATCTTGTGTGTACGCGGTTACATACACGCTCGTGCAAAACAGTGTCATCCCTGATGTCACTAAACCACCCACCAAACTACCCACCAATTTGGGCTTTCTTGTCAAACGCACCATAAGAAGCACCGTTGAATGTGCCAAATGTAATATATTTGCCGTCGCCCACATCTATTGTATATAACGAGGGTAATTGTATTTATGCATGTGGAACTTCTTATCATTATAACGTGGATATGTGCAATAGCTATCCATACATCTGTGTATGCACTTATCAGGCAAGAAACTTCTATAGGATACCGTGTTCGTGTCAGCGCTCACACTTCATCATGTACTACTTAGCCGACAGCTATTCCACAACCATTAAATGCACAAATAGACATCCATATATTCTCAAGCTTAGACTACTCATAAACAATTCTGCGTATACATAATGCACACACCCACACACATACAAAATGTCTTTGAATTTGAGGTCGTGGTTGGGAAGGCCGTGTGCACCGTAAGCTTTTAGTCCAATGGCTATCGCGCCACTGACGGCAGCAAGCCTTTGGATATTTTTACTAGTGCTACTCAGCTACAAAGGACATACAAATCCAGAAGTGGGATATAAACCATGTGAAACTTACACAATAAAGAGAAACTCAATTAAAGAGGAACATATATAGTAGCGAACTTTTGATTTATTCATTTTTTGAAGGGGGATTTGTGTGTGTGTGTGTGTGTGTGGGTGGGTGGGTGTGG
>JAWQFL010000005.1:675206-829840 GCA_033442365.1 Creolimax fragrantissima
CGTCTGGCTACCATGACGATTGCATGTATATTTAAGTCATACGAAATAGTGCACGAAGGTGTGCGCTCTCATCGGGTGCGGGTACCAATGAAGTACATGTGCACATTCCTGTAAGTACAGAGTAGACTAATAATCATACGCATATACACGCACACATACACACACATTACTGCACGTACTAAATACAAATTTCTTTACTTCTTCCAATCAGCTTGTTTTGAAGGTTGGCCCGAAATTTGCATCCATTCTTACGGACCTGCTGTTTTTTTTAGCGGGGTTGATATTGTTCTTCGCAACTAATGTAGTCATGCTGATTGTTGGACGTATTTTCCTCGGTATAGCAAACGGTATAGTTGTTCTCATCGCTCGTACGTGCACTTAGATCGAGAATATATATATATATATATAACACAGACAAAGGGTGCTTATGTTTAGATCGAGAACATATTTATATAACATACAAACAAAGGGTGCTTATGTAAAACAAGAACTGCAACACTGGCATAACATTGAAATATTCGTACTCATCAATTTCCCATACGTTTCCATTTAAACAGGTCTGTGTTGCTCGACCGTTCCTTTGTATATCAATGATATTGCCCCGGTGGCTTACCGTGGGGCTTTCGGTACACTTCACGAAGTCTCCATAACCATGGGAGTCACTATTGGAGCGAGCCTAGGTAAGGTGTTCCCAAGATGTAGTCATAACTTGTAACACGCTCACTTCCTGCATACATTTTGCATACAAAGATTCATTCCCGCATCACTATGGACACCATATAGATTATCTTGTTGAACAATATCTCACAATGCACATTTACAAAAACATTATATATATCAAAATTTATGTACAATGAAAAGCCATGAAAGGTGCGCTTGGTACTCCATCTCTATGGAAGTACCTGTGGGCATTACCAGCGGTAATGTCAGTCTTGCATGCAATGTTGATGTTCTTCCTCCCCGACTCACCGAAATTCCTGTTCAAGATGGGCAAAGATGATAATGCAATGGTTGTATTACAAAGAATAAGGGGTTCCGATTCTGACATTAACAATGAGATTACAGAGTTTCAAAGAGAAATCATCGATCAACAGGTTTGTAACTTTTATCGAAATTGTGCATGTGAAATATTACTTGTCGTACGTATCTGCTCACATACACATTCGTACGCATATCGGAAAGCAACACAATTCGAAATTCTGACCACAACCTGTAAATATCACTTCACTGCATGCAATTCTATATCTCAACTCACATACATGGTACATTTGCAAGCAATAAGCACACGAGTGAATGTGTTGCAAATGTTAGGCCACAACGTTCGTTTCTCACTTCATTGCATGCAATAATATATTTCGGGTTTATGGATTACCTCTACATAACGGTCATATCATACGTACCAACATTTGACCTTTTCTCAAGGCGATGTCGCATACCGATATTTCATACTACGATTACGCAGTTTTCATATTCATGCAAAGATACACACACTACAATGTATTGCAAATCCCAAACAGAAGCTAAGGACGAAATCAGTCTTACAAAATCTCCTCACGTTGTTCACACCGCTGTTGCGAGAACGAATGACAGAATCTCTAGTTGTGTCAGCAGCCCAACAACTGTCTGGCATCAATGCCATTATGTTCTACTCCACCAGGTATATATGTGTACTCCACCAGGTATATATGTGCATAATATTGTGTTGTGTACTATTTAATGCTATGAGTAACAAATGGCATGTCTGTAGACATATACATATGTGGAAACTGGCTTTTCGGGTTTCCTTTTGCACGCGCGCATATGTCCAGGCTGTTGTAACAAGGATGGACGGTTGATAAATCTAAACATGTATTGACATCCATACTCAAATGCATATACTTGCAAGCATACTTGATCTATGCAACAACGTACGTGAATGCTAATATTTTTACGTACGGACGTAAAGGTCTGAGAACAATCAATATATACATATACGCTTGTATACGTCACGTACATAGACGTATACGTGGCTTGTGGAATGGCATATTCCCAATAGATTGTTTTTGTGATTCAGCATATATTTTGTACATACATGAATTTTACAATTTTGCTTTTGGTTTGGTGGTGACAGTAAGCCGTAGTGCAAAATACTATTACAAAATGTCCTGGCTCTGGAATTAGGGCATTGTTATCTTACCTTATTCAACGATGCTAAAAGCGCGATATTCTTTCAGCATATTCCAACAGGCGGGTGTGCAAAACACGGAGTTTGCCACTGTCCTAGTAGCAATGGTATTTTTCTTGACGACTATCCCAACGTCATGTATTATTGAGCGAGCAGGTATTTCCGTGGGAGTTGGTGCGCCCGTATTAAGTTTCTATACTTTGGTGTATGTTTATGCAAACATATATATATATATAGTCAACGATTTACACTGTGCATCTGACTTGAACGTACACGCTCGCTAACATGCAGATATATATATTTACGAACCCGTACATGTACAAACACGCATTGCATTGCACTACCTACACACACTCCTTACTTACAGCTGATGATCGCGGTTTATATATACATTTAAGAACCCGTACATGTACGAACATTCGTGCATTGCATTGCAACTAGCTGTACAAACGCTTATTGCATTGCATTGCATTGCACCTACTGCACGTACAAACGCTTCATCTTATATAGGGCGAAAGCTACTGCTGATTGTGGGTCTGATGGGCATGGGCTTATCTCATGTAGCGTTTGTAGTTTGTCTATCCTTGAATTGGTCGTGGCCTAGCGTCGCTTGCATTCTGCTTGGGGTTTCATTGTAAGTGAAGTGAGTAAGTAGAGAGTTGTCACGTCGTTTTCTGATGTTGTTTCATTTTTAGATGGGAGTTCTTGTTTGGTGTGCTGCGCTGTTGGTTGGTTGTTAAAGTTTTATCATTTGTGGTGTCTGCATACGTTAATTCAAAGGCCGCATCTTCTATAAATTTACGAAATATCTGCTTATCAGTTGGTCCGAGGGAGCGTCATGACTGTGGAGAGGCATAGGTTGATTGTAGCTGTTATATCCAGTTTATATATATATACATATACATAGCGAATCTCTTGATCTGCGCTGTCTATGGGCACTATAGTGATGATCGTTCAAATTCATCAAACTCACCCCTCGCAACGCAACTACACGTTCATACACATTCTCCCCCTACCTCTTATTAATTGTGAAGCTAGCTAGGGGTTCATCAATATAGTTGGTTGCACACTCTCAGCTTGGAAGGTAATCCCCACTTCCTCCCTAAACCCACCCAAAACATTTGGGTGGTGTTCACAGTTTCGTGAACAATTTGTTCAAACACTTGGGCATTATGTTTAGGACATTCTTATAGTAGTATCTCTTATGCGATGTACATATATTATACTATATAGCTTCTCCTTGGGACCCGGTCCTATACCTTGGTTGCTGGTACCCGAAATCCTACCGGGATCCCACAGAGATGTGGGCGTGAGTGTTGCAGTGGGTAGTAATTGGTTCTTTACGTTTATTGTTGGGCAAGTATACCCTTTAATGAGTAGTACTTTAGGGGTATGTATGGCCAATGTGTTTGTGTGTGTAGTGAATATTTCACTGTATATAGATATGTAATACATACGCGCAAGTAAATAATATTTCTGTGTATGTGTAATAGTTGATTTATATGACCACTTGGTAGTACATCAGTTCGTTACTTCTGGTATGTGTGAACACTTATGAGAGTGGTACGTACCTTTCAAAGTTTAGCATTGGTATCTGAGCGTTTTTCTTATTAGTTTCATATTATTTCTTTTTCTTCCGTTTATCTCTTGTTCATGCATAGTTACACAAGTCACAAATATATCTTCCTTACCATATCCGTAATTCGTCGTGAATATCGTTTGTTCATGATTTTGCCGAAGTGTATATCTGTGTTTTTATATGCAGTGAAAGCCAAACCAATAGTGGCGAATAATGCATATTTTTCTTTGTCAGCATCCATCAAACCCACATATTTCTGCACTTTTGGTACACCTCATACAGACATATAGTTTTCTCCCTTTCGCCGGAACATGTTTCACCGTAGCAACGTACGTCTTCTTCCGCATGCCAGAGACAAAGGGTATGTCACATCTGCAAATCGACCACATGTATACGATGATGGCCCTTAATGGCAAGAAAGGTTGAGGAGGCTCTCCGTAGCAGGTATACACGACTCACAGAAAACACGATCGCTGATCTCTACCATATCCTGTAAGCCCCTTCTACCATTGATTGACTATTTCTAATACCGAAACGAGTCCTTCAGTACTGACGAAATGCGAGGTCTTGTATATTGTTTGAATATGATTGTACTGTATTTGATGACGTTGATCATAGTGCGCTAAAGATGGCTATGCAGTAGGACGGCATATTATTCTACAAAGGGAAGAATAGAAGTGAAAATATTTTACAAAAAAAAGCATCAGAACACAACAGATACATGTTCTTTATTAGCTTACTAATATTAGAGTAGCAAAGATAATGGTTTACTAGAAAGAGAGAAAGTGGAGCTGGGATATTCAGATATTCATAGCTGACAGAACTGTGATATTTATGGGGTGTTATTTTTACAGCCTGTGCATGGTTTAGTGGGAACTACACACGGAGGGTGCTGTATAGAGTAGATGGAAGGGGTGTATGGGGTGTATGGAAATTTCATGTCGTAGTTTGTGCGTGAATTGCCGTTTCTTCCTCTGTAGTCAAACAAATTCTTGTTGGTTTGAGTGTGCATGTGCCGTATGCCCAAGCATTTGTCTTTTGATACAACACAACACGAGCATGTCGCGTGATCTGTTCAGGCACTGTATAGACGAACAACGTCCTTGAATGCTCACCCATGCTGGCCGCCAGTTCTTGAAAGCTTATATAACAATATATTTCAAAGAAAATATGCCTTCCATTCGTTCAGCCTTCTTCTACGTTTCGAAAAAACTTATCCGATAGATTTAACAAGTAGCAATAGCGATGTACAATAAATTCTGACTTCGGGGAACCTTGCGAATTATGCTGTCCGGCCGATTTCGCCTATTTTTAGGGTATTGATGCTTTAAAGTGTTTATACTATAGTATAACATGTCCTTTCTCGATTCCAACTAATACTTTGGAATAGTATGATATGGCAATACTCACAAAGAAACCATAGAAAGTTTACATGAGAGTTGTAAAATATATACTCATAAATACATATATGTGTACACATACCACAACACAGTGGAACTGTATGTAAACCTACGTGTACGCGTGTAGTGTACGAGACCGAACGGTTCTTATGTCATAGGTAGCACGCAGACACCACACAGACAACACACACACACAAACACCGCTGTGGTAAAGGACCAAAGTAAACAGAAAGTTATTTAGGCTGCACTTCGTAGACTGCGTACCATTTTCTTGGGCACGCACTGGAGTGTAGCTAACAAACAAAATATATATAATGTCTCGATTCTTCACCGCTATCATCTTCTTAATGGTGATTGCCTGCCTAGTGTTGGTAGTTTATGGTTTTGTGACTTGAAGGGCCAAACGGTTTTCATGTTGGGCTAGCCTCAAAATGTGATCAGTATGTGGTGATTGTCCATGGCCATGAGATTACCTTTTGCACGACATTTACATTGAACAACTTTGCTAACGACACAGAGAGAGGACTTACAATTGCTCTTGTGAAATGCTGTTTCATATCTTGTACGAAAAGTTTAGTCATGCAATATTTGTAAGCATGCCTGAATATTGTGATTTTGTTGTTGTTGTGTATCTGCTAGTGTTTATTGGAGTCTGTCTTCATGTTGCTCAGAGTTATCGTCAACAAGGAGCACAGGCAATATACTTAACAGTGCTGTGGTCCAGGTGCAGATGCTTGGGGTTTCATGTCACGAGCAGATGGGCAACCTATATAAAGGCGACTCAGACATATTGGGCGTAATTTGTAGAAAGTGAGCTGTGTTCATGTATGCTGATTAGCGTTCGCTATAGATCAATCCTTGTACAAGCAAATAAGAGACAACCAAGTGATCCATATAGTGCTAATGTGTGCACCGTTATGTTTGAATAAACTTTCAAACATTTGTGTAGAGAGTAAACAAATTATGAACACTACATTCACGGTAAAATAAAAATAAACCAACGTTGACCATACAATGGAAGTTTAAACCTCAGTTTATGTGAACCACAGAAACTATATCTTACCGTGAATTAAACGCCTCTGAAAGATTTCCAAAGCAAGAGTAAGGCATGCTCGGGTAACAGATGCATCATATCGTCCTTTCGATAGTTCGTCACGAATGAAAGCATGGGCTGCATTCACCTTTATCGTTTGCAAATGTTCCAATAGGATGTTGTGAATGGAAGTAAATTATGACTTGAATTCACATATACGTAGACCACGTATGAAGGTGTGTGGTAATTCATCATTCGGTGCAATAATGAACCACAGCAAACGGATTCGTGGTTCTATGAACGTGGCCTCAATCTACATGACCAATACCTGTGAGTGGGATTGCATACCTCCATATATGAGAAATCACAGTCAGCGTTGGACATCGTATCGTGGATGAGTCGACGGCCTTCATAGGGTACATGGTTATCCTAAAAATGTAAATCCAAAGAAAAAAAATGTGAAACTGTCTTCGAATATACACTACCAATAAGATGGTTAGTAAAGTAACATGTATACGATCTAATATAACCCTGTTCTCCCTCACGCACATGATGAACGCATATATAAGAACTGTATATAGACACATACAGTTTTATTCCCCTTTGGCCACTTAATTTTATTTCAACGTAGTCAATGATGACCATACCTGTTTACCAAAGATCATCAGCATCTCTGTGTCCCCTAGATCCTTATTTTGAATTCGTTTGAGTGTGTTGCTTCCCTTGCTTCCCAATGACTCGCAATGAATGTCTGTTGCAAAGAAGCATACACAGGCAATCACCTACTCCGCGAGTGAAAGAAAACAAATTTTTAATTTCAAGACTTCTTCGAATCACTACATATCGTGCTGGCTTATGTATACACACCTCCTTCTCGAAGGCGCAACGGAGAGCCAGATGTCCTCCCAAGCACATTCCAATGGCACCCATGCGCCCATTACATTTTGAGTGAGTCTTAAGGTACGAGATTGTGGCGGCCGCATCCATGTCAAATGCTTCTATGGTCTTGGCAATCTGTTGTGTGTTGTAGAGAGGTTTTCATCTTGTCAACCCATAGGTATCACCTGGAGAGATATATAGACAGCTCTTATAGACATTCAAAAAGATCAAGAGAAATCAGTCACGGAAACTGATTCAGCTGCACGTGCACAAATTTCTGCTTTTACTGAAACATATAGAAATGGTCAAGTTTCACATTGTTGCACCATTTTGAAAACTTGGATTTTTCTAATGTCGGCAAAGGACTTGTATATGTTTCTGGCTTTACCTTGTAAGCATTGCCCTTGTCTGTACCGGGTCCGTCGTATGGGATAACAGTTCCGGGGGGTTCCATCTCGTGGTAGCTCTCGGGACATCCGACTACATAGCCCTCGCTTGCAAGCAATCTACAAAGACGCTCAACAGGTCCAGTTACCTGGAACAAATAAACCCCACATACAACCGTGTACACCAGTAGTCCCATAATACAGTCAGTAGTACATTGTGCGTTTCGTAATATCTGAGCTTTAATATTTCTTTTGTTTGAATCCAGCGCATTTCGTAGCTTCGAAATATTGATAATAACGCCTGTGAAACAAAACAGATCATGCATGTCGGGAATATACCTGGTAGATTTCAGTAAATACTGCAAGTCCAGGGAATGAGCCCTCACATCCAGGCTCGAACACGTGTATGCGCATGGTGGATCCATTAACATCCACATCCTTGTAGCTCTCAAAGATAATCATAATTCCTATTGATGTGTGTATGTATGGGTTACTTTTCACGTGTAAGGTTGATGATACTTTGTTTACATTAAACAAATTCAATCAAATGGATCACATGGTGGCACGAGGATGCCACATATTTCCGAGGACTTGTCAGTGTATGGGTTAGAAGAGAGCAGAGAGGTCCAATAAAAACCGTATGCTATAAATAAACAAGAGGGAAACGAAAGCTAACAAAAGAATTAATTCACAACCGTTATCCATTATGTGGACTGAAAGAATTAATATACAAATTAATTACATCAACAAGCAAACGGTATTTCAACCAAGATATGTCACTGAATCCGATACATGACTAATTAATTTGCTTTGACGATATTAGTAGTTCGATTAAATATCAAACTGGAACGATGAGTCACACAAACAATACACATATACACACAAAACAAACAGACGCACACATTTACACGTTCACATACTCACACGTACACGTACACGTACACGCACATACAACACCATCTTGTATGTCGAAATCAACACTCTTTTTATATCTCTTTGAATTATCTATCCTCCAAGTAATACACACAAGTACTCGTACACGGAAGCGAGAAACTCGTTAATCTACGTGAATCATCAAGTGACAGGGAGGGCAAAGTAGTCATGAGTGATCTATTACAGACACATGAGCAAGAATTTGCCGAGCTATCAGCTCAAATTCGCAGTAAGATTGAGAATCAGGTACTTAGTTTTCCAAGGTTATTAGTCTCTGTTTACTGTATGTACAAGTTTCTCTGTCACGTTTGACGAAAGCTACGAAATATCGGTGTAAATACCCGCATTTGTATGTTTATATGAGAAGCGTCTACTCGTACTTGATGTGAACAATTCTTGCTATTGAGTCTACACAAACTCTAAATCGCGAATCAAGTACATTTATTACGAATACACATTGTCTACTTTGCAATATGAATTTGAGGGGATATGAGAGATTTTGGAGAACGAGTTTGCAACGTTTGTTTAGTGTATGTTCTGTATACTTCTAACAAATATTGCGAAAGAAGTGAGGATTATATTGCTTGTATACTTGCCAAGCCTATCTCTGTGATGGTATGTTCGAATACATGATATGTACAGCCGAAACTGTTGTAGCTCCGTGGAATGTGTTGCAATATATGTGTATTCTTGCAAACATAGAATGTAGTATGTCCTGCCATGTCCTCTTGTCTTGTCTAGCTTCAATACGTGGATTACCATTTCAATATTGTTTATACAAAATTTATGCTTCTACGTTGAAATAGCAAGCGTTTACTACATTATTTTGCGTAGAGGAACGTGACTGTGTATAAAGTTTAGATTTTCTCATGTCATCTTTCCTAGAAAGGAATCTAGCTATACTAGTACTACAACTAATGGTTTGAGATGGCAGCAATAGTACTATCTGAAGACAGCCCCCTTGATTCAGTGTACAAGTTACGTACCAATTCATAGGTAAACCTCGCACTCACACACATGAAACGTTTATAGGTGAAATTAGCACCAGAAAGTCAGAAAAGAAGAGCCGTGCAAGATGTCGAAGCGGATATTGAGGAACTCTCAGATATTGTTGAGCAAATGGACTTGGAAGCGCGTGAATGCCAGCAGCCAGAGCGAGGAAACCTTGTGAAGCGAGTACAACAGTTTAGAGACAAGGTGGGCGGAGTTAAGAAAGAACTGCGAAAGGCGTCCGTAGCTTTCAGTGAACACTTGAGAGAGCAGTTGATGGGAGATTCCGACAATATGGAAATAGACGACATGTCTGGAAGTGACTCACGACAACTGCTTATGCGAAACACAGGACAGATTCAGCAAACTAGCAGGAACCTGGTGCAGGCACATAGACAGGCATTGGAGATAGAACAGGTCGGTATTAGTATAATGGATAATTTAAACACACAGCGAGAAACAATCAATCACGCACGCGTCTCGCTCGATGAGACAGACTCGAATCTTAAAAGGAGTATGCGAGTGGCCAACGCGATGGCAAGACGCATTGTGCAGAATAAGGTGCTAATGTATCTGATTATAGTGAGTATCGTATCACTCATAGTTTTGATTATATACTTCAAATTGACGTAGAAGATAGTGTTGATGCTTTTAGTTTGATTTTGCCATGTTGAACGGCTATGCATTACGAAGAATAAAAGAAATACTTTCAGCGCTGAAGAAGGCCCTACAATTTAGATTCTTTTTTATAGGCGAATTGCGTCGAGAATGTGAATTCAATACTTGTGACGTCGGTTGATGGGTGAATAGTGTGTTATTAATGATACTACTAGGTGCAAGACAAGGATGAAGCATTCATCATACAGTGGTAGGGTGTAAATTGATTTACATACGTAAGTGTCAAAGTAAGCTTTACGGAAATTGAAGCCCTCGACTTGGAAACTGTAGATGAAAGTCGTGGCAGCGGAAGGACACAAGAGAAAAATTGAAAACTCGTTGGCAGAGTATGTTTGTGCAAGGAATAATAATTTGATTATACTTAGGCCTCGTATTAACTGGATACAGAAATAAACTTTACGCAGCTATACAATATAGTGCTGCTGTTGCTATGGACGCAAAAAATAGCAGAACTCGTTCGGAAGGGAATTGGTCGTTCTCTGACTCTACAATGAAAAAGAGCTCTAATCTACCCAGATTATACTGTGTAAGTGGACAACATTCATCGTGTATTCATCGACTCGTACATCGGGTCATCAAAAGAACCACCAACCAAGAGGGAACTCATCTTATATTCAGTTTCAACTGATTGAGACACTTGTGCTCACATCCCTTTACCGTACCAATAATACAACTATCCGTCTGGAAACCAGACTGCAAATAGTATGTACTGTTAAAATTGAGCAGACTTTTGTGGGTCTGGAAATATCCCACATATATACCTAATCTAATGGTTCGTTCTCTTTTAACAGTAAAAAAAATCTATCTGTCGTCTATTCACTCGGAAATTATGCCACAGCAAGCTATGGCAAATTTACAACCTTCTAAGAGTTTCAGATCTCTCTCTTCTTTCTTTCACTTTTTCTAAATACGTTTGTCCCGATCATTCAAAGGTGTCATTCGCCAGCTACCTGCCCATGCAGTATATATACTGCTCAACCGAATTATTGTATTACATAAACAACATCTCCTGTGAGCAATCAATTCAGATTCAGCTCCCATATCATATATATCTATCAGAATGATCACTTTATTGGAACATCCTTCTCAGAACATCCAACTAGATGACAAACTCTGCTTACCCGGGTTTGGGTCCCTTTTTGGTGAATGCACTCAGGTAGACCCATCAACCGTTATCGCGAACGATACGTACAAGTTATCTCATGAAGGTAGTCTACGCGTCTCTAAAGATGCTGTAGCTTCTGCCAGTGAAATTGATTCACCGAGCAAGAGTGAGCTCTCGAAGGTTGATTGGATCGCTCACTGGAATACACGCATGCAAGGGTTAGATTCAGAAGCGAATGCAGCTCATACTTTTCCCTACGATTTTGTTTATGACTATTCTGAGAATGCCCAACGGGGGAATCTTCGAGAGACACTGACTACACATATCCCCGTGGAGCTTACTGACAGTCTACACAAGATTAGCAGCGACAACAACACAAATCCTTTATATTTTCTTGTGGCTGCCTTTGGACTACTGATAAGTAAACATACAAACAACAAAGAGACAGTGATCGGCGCACTCCCAGAAGCAGCCAGTATTCCAGTACCTCTTCGCATGGTGTTCGGGCATATGATTGACACGCCGTCAGTGGAGGCATTGCGAGTTGTGAACAAAGTCAAAACAGAAATGAACTTTATCAACAAGTACGCAAAAAAGTATCGTGACAGTAACGCCATAATGGAAATGTTGAATGCTGTTACGGAGGGCGATAATGCACTTGAAGCAGACTTCTGGCGCATACTGGTCTCTACCAGCCAAGATCCGGAAGCGATGAATAGTTATGAGGGTGTTGTAGACCTGGCACTGGCGTTCACGAACAATAGTCACCAATCTTTTACTTGGACATTCAATCCAAACTTATTCTTAGCCGAAACGATTGCACGAATACACGATAGAATGGTAAATCTATTGAGCACAATTTGCAAAGTAGAGGGATGCCAAGCAATGGATCAAAATGCCCTTTCGTTGTTTGATGCTGTGAAGATTACGTCTGCTGAGGAGGACCGAATTCTAGAACAGTATTCGATGGGTAAGCAACGGTACGTCCAAACGGTCGCAGGACTCCATGTGCTATTTGAGCAACAGGCAGATACCAATGGCCCTAAGACCGCAGTAGAAGATGAATTTTATCGCAGTCTAACCTATTCTCAACTAAATGCACAAAGCACTAGCCTGAGTATCTTAATCTGTTCAATATCTGTGACGCGAGAAGAGTTTACAAGCGAGAGAAGAGTGGCAGTTATGATACATAGATCCTTGACAATGTTTGTGGCACTCCTGGGTGTGCTCAAAGCAGGTGCTGCGTACGTTCCTATTGACCCTACCTACACTGCAGATCGCATACAATACATTCTTGAAGATTCCGGTGCCGATCTTGTTCTGACCGACATAAGCACGCAAATCCTGGTACCCGCCGATTTTGTGAATAGGACATACTGTCTTCCAGACGTGTCGATTTCACCTATTTGTGAATCCGAAAACGATAATATTGTCATCCCCAAATCTTCTCCAGAGAAGCTTTTTTGTGTTCTATACACTTCTGGTACAACTGGGAAGCCAAAAGGAGTTGGAATTGAGCATAAGAACGCGCTTACATTTATGGAGAATTCTTTGTGGGATCCGATCAACGAGAAGGATGTTTGGGCACAGATGGCGAACCAGTGTTTCATAGGTTCCATGAATGATATCTGGCTTCCATTAATACGAGGCGCCACTACATCTATTATTCCAAAAGGCGCGTTAATGGATGTGAACGAGTTCACATTCGAGCTACGCAGGCGTGGTGTAACTTGCACTTTCATGACGCCCAAGATGCTTGAACTGTACGCCGATTCCGACCCGGCAACATTTGAAGGGCTAAACGTTGTTCAAGTGGCCGGGGAGGCCGTGAGACTTGATGCTGTAGTGAAGCTCGCGGGACGCGCTAAGCATCTACAACATCTATATGGCTGTACTGAACGTACTGGTTGTATCTCAGGCTACGAAGTTCCTGCTGATGGAGTGACAGATACTCTTAAGAGATGCAAGCGCCTTACAATTGGTAAACCCATAGAAAATACGTCAATGTATATTCTAGACGAACGCATGAATGCAGTGCCGATTGGCGTAGTTGGACAGCTTTATGTAGGCGGAGACCAAATCGCCCGTGGATACCTGAATCGCGATGATCTTACGAAACAAAAGTTCATTACCGATGCGAGTGGACGTGGGCGGTTATATGCCACCGGAGATCTCGCTCGATGGCTTCCTGATGGGACTGGTGTTGACTTGATTGGTAGAACAGATAGCATGGTCAAAATTCGTGGGTACCGCGTGGAGTTGGGAGAAATTGAGGCAGCAATCATGAATGGAACAGAAGAAGGAATTACTGCTTCATCAGTGATTATTCGGGAGGACAGTCCTGGAAATCAGACATTGGTGGCTTATGTTGCACCTGCCAGTGTCTCCACCAAAAATATTCATGCACAACTAATAGGAGCTCTTCCTGCGTACATGGTGCCAGTTTGTATCATCGCCATCAATCAAATTCCATTGAATCACAACGCTAAGGTAGACAAACGCGCTCTTCCAGTTCCAACAGTTAGGGACATGATTGACTGTGCCACGGAATGTCTCGAACCCTGCACCACAGAAGCCGAGAAAGAAGTGGTGCGAGTATGGAGTGAAGTGATCAAAGTGAACGAGAGTGTCTTGGGAGCTAATAGCATCTTCACGGAGGTTGGCGGGAATTCACTTCATGTGGCCATGGTTTTGACTTCACTGAGAAGTTATTGTCAGAGCTTAGAATTGTCTGATATTCTTCTTCACGACTCACCTAGAGCGATTGGCGCGCTGATGGACAGTCTCAGAGCCACGGAATCTGTCAGGGTAGAACTACCTGATCCTATCCTTAAGTTTGCGAAAGGGGATGGTTCCAACGCGACTCCTGTTTTCTTAATCCATGGTGGTAGTGGTCTTGTTGACTATGGGGCTCTCATTGGACAGTATGTCCATAAACGTGCGTTTTATGGTATTCAGCTTACGGAATCAGTAGCCAATATCACGAAAGCCGCAACTGCAAATGGTGATGATGCTTTGACTGTTCTCTCTACAGAATACGTTAAGGCGGTGAAGTTGGTCCATCCCCACGGCCCTTATGCTTTTTCGGGGAACTCATTGGGTGCATTACTGGCGTTCGAAATGACTCGTATCCTCGAGGCTGATGGTGAAGTGGTAGAACGTGTCATTCCAATGGATATGCCTGTGTTCAAGTTCAACAAGATGGACGCTTACGCTACAGCTACAGACTATTCACAGAAGGCACCTATGCTTTTGGCGTATGTGTGGGGTCATCACTTTTCGAAAAATACTGAGTATGTTGATCATCTACTGGCAGAGATGGACAGAAAATTCCTCAAACAACTCGAGGAGTTCCGTAGTACATCTGAAGCTGCCGATGCCCTGTTCACCCAAATGGACATGACAATGAGCTTTCTCTTAGACTTGGGCATGCCAAAAGAACAATGGGAAAAGGTTATATTTGGACTGACAATATGTGATCCACTGTTCGTAGACATTCGCGATCGTGGCACTATTAAGGCTGATGTGGAACTACTTAAGTGCAAAGATAATCGACTTATGGAGCATACTTGTCGTTTTTCAGGAAACAGTCATCTTTTAGAATACTATGGATGGGACCAGGTTACGAGCGGTATCGTCACTGTCGGATATGTTCCCGGGAACCATGTAGACATGGTGTCTGTGGGCATGAAAGAGTGTGCTGCCATCTTTGACTATTGAAATATATCCATCATTATTAAAATAAATACGTGAAAATTCAAAATACTCCTTACATACCTGACGTACATTCTGCTATGCCATTTATATTTTCTTACAGTAGCATGGATTGTCATGTCAGTGAAAGACATAATGTGTAATTTGTTTATTTATGGATAGGCAAGTGTGCATTTGATTTCTACGTTGTACGATTCAAGTTATATTTAGGCAATACGAGGTGAAGCTCGGATATTGACGCTATTACGTGGACTGGACTAATGTCTAATATCGGATGGAACGGAAAGATGTTGAACATATGCTGATTATTGTCGTTAGAGGTTGCACGACGAAGAGTTTGTATTTGTGCGTGTGTGTGTGTTCTCATTTGGGTTACTACTAGAGCTTTTACACTTGAATGTTTAAGAGAAGTTTCATTTTCACTAAAGCAATATTTTATTTTGTAATATTTTCTAATTGTATAATATACAGTACTCTATCCTTGCGATAACTTGTACTCAGGCAAATGTCCACAGTTGGAGTGAGAACAATACTCTCGCCTCTATTTCTTGTCGTTTAGTGGGGTCTCCTGAGATCCTAACATGTGCCATAAAGCCTCAATAACTTTCTCTTGAGACCGACGGTATGTACGGAAACGATTATCACTCACCTGAGGTGTGGGCATGTTACGATGGTAGCGATGGCGAACATATGAGTGGAAATTGACCCACATCATTGCGACGAAGTTCTCATCCATACGTGCTTGTTTTGCCATATTCTCTTCCATACCGTGAGTCTCTTCTTCAACGGCAATATCCTCTGCTGTTTTCCCTGCTTGCGGTTCCTTTATTACTTTTGTATGAGGGATATCTACAATGTAAGCTTCTGGAAGACGATGAAGTGTGTAACCTCCGGCCGACATCTCAAATACTTGCTGAGCAAAATTTCCTCCTCGGTTCACGAAAGTGTCATTAAAAATCGGAATTGGCATGCGGGCAATGTAGTATGGTTCGAAACGTGTGAGGTACGGAATCTCATCAACTGAGTCCGAGCTTGCCCAATCAAAGTGGTTGGTTGGAACGTACGCAGGGCCAAAATATAGATGCATTGGTGTCACACTGCCATCGAAGAAGCCCTCTATCACCTGCGATTTCGTAATTGTGTCTTCCGACTTGTTTTCTTCGTATAATCTGGTAAGGGACTCCACATTCATTTCGACAGCCGGTGGAATGAAGGCATGAAGTCCAGGACATGCTTTCTCTTGGTCGGTCCTCTTAATATGTTCTGATTTTTCAGCAGTCTCGATCCATTGTACGTATTGGAGGTGTGGAGCATTTGGAATATTATCTACATCCATGACAAATACGTGAGTTGTCTTGACAGGGTGTAAGGCCATATTGCGTAAGAGGTTGATCGGGTAGAACGCATCGTGATCTGTATAATGATGGTCCAACCGCCATACAACGTGAAAATCAACGTGTCTGGCAAGAAACTCGTCCTCGTTGATCATGGCGTCCAGGTCAGCAAGCTGCTGACGATTATCAAGCATCACCGCGAAAGAAATGGGACCCTTCCACTTTCTGCTTAGCGATACGATATTGTAAACTCGGTTCCATGTTCCTTGTGTAGAAATGGTGATTATCCCTACTTCGTTTAAATCGGTATTTTCATCGAGAACAGCGCGAGAGCCCGTTGAAAGATAATAATTCGGGTGATATGCAAATGATTTGCCATAGAGTTCGACAATCGAGTATACGCCATCTTCATGCACTTCAACTGAGGAATCAAAATTCGGAATGTGCACATCACAAACCCTCTCGCCCTTGATGTTAGCACTTCCGAAACAGTATCGACCGTCCAGTTTCCCGGAGCCATTTGACGGTTCAATCGCTTTAACAAGGCCTGGTTGATGATTAGGACATTTTCCAGAGTGGTCGTCAATAGTATCCTCAACGTACAGGCTCATGTCGTTGTTACCAGACAGCACAAGAGGTTGTGTCGCGTATTCGTGATTGTCAATATGTTCAGCGTACAGTTTTTGGTAACCGCGAACTAAGGCTTGTAGGTGACCAGCAATTAGCTTCTTTTCCTCTCTATCTAACCTAGAGAAAGAAGACGGCAGTAGGTTTATCTTAGGTGTATTATATGAGCTCTGCCCTAATACACTCGATGCTGTCATGTGAACCTTGCAGTCTGGTGTCTCTACTTCCAACGGATTCCATAAAGACAACACTACTCCTGCCTGTTGCTCTTTTGTGGACATCTTGTATGAAATGGCAGTGCACAGTATAATAGAGCAACAGAATAATAGAATGCCAGCGATAAGTGCATTGCGAAGCGATCGAGAAGACCGTGCTGCTGATGTGTTTATCAAAGAACGGGAAAGTCGTCTACCAAATGTGACAACTGGCGAAGCTACTGGCCGAGGAGATCCCGCAGGTGTTGTTCGATTTGAACTGAACGCGGAATCACGGTTATCCTTGTCCATATCCAAAGAAAAGGAAGCGAGTGAGCTCATACCTATCAGACGATCTGATGAGCTATGTCGAGGTAGACTCATTATGCTTGTTATGTATGTAGCTATAGGTGGTATTTACTGAATACATATGTACTCCTATCTATACTTATCACACGTATACTGTACGGAACTATCAAGTGCCTGCACATAGCTCGTTTAATGTAAAACTAGTTGGTATCAACAAGTATATATATATATCGTCGACGTCAATCTTGTCCTTTTGTAGCGTAGTTTGCGACAGAGGTACCCCAAGCTGTCATCTCAACATCCACACATGCGATACCATTACAAATAATTCATGAACGATGGTTGTGACAGGAACCAGGGAAACCCAATGAATTTCTCTCGGTAAAATAATCCAAAGCCATTGGACACATTATGAGTTTATGTTCCTTTTCGAAAACACATTACATATTGAAATTCATAAACATTTTGTCGCAATAAAAAATACGCAATGCGGCACATGATTGTGCTTTGGAATCTAACCGGTAACGCGAACGTTACCGACATAATACCAAAGCCATCAAGCGAGATATTACAATGACGAGACGAGGTTCCTTTTTCAGAGTCCCAGTTTTCCCATCATATGGTTTCTCTGACTGAGGTCTGAAATAAGGTTTTGATTGAGGTGAGTGAGTACTGCAATGCGTATGTACTATTCTTCTGTTAATGTAGTGTGTGTGTGCATCATCACCATCAATCAATCAAAATCATCGACCTGGTATTTTTGCGTTTCTACGAAAGTAAACGTTCTACTCCGCCTCGCACGAAAGACCAATTAAATTTACGTACATAAAATTGTGGATAATGTTGTCAAAATTCTTTTAAGAAATTTAACCACTAAAACGGTTGTATTTATAAATACATCCAATATGTATGTAAGCATATGTATAGTTCCATCAGGCATAGAATTTACACAGGAGTGTCAACTGATAGCGAATCAAAGTCGAGTACAAATTAAGAAGGAGATAATAAAATTGTTTTTAGATCCAATGAAAATATTTGCACATTGTTGTGAGTTTCCGTATGCTTGCGTACTTACTACTTTGTGTCTTTAATTGCTATATTATAAGAACCCCAATAATATAATATACTACAAACCCAAAATATAATATTGAACCAAAAATATAAAATATTCCCCCAAAAATATAATTTATACACCAACAATATACTACTAATAAGTCAAAATATACTACCAAAAACCCAAAATATACTACTAAAAACCCAAAATATACTTATAACCCAAAGATATAACCAAAAATACAATAACTTGAAAATATTACTACTATTAACCCAAATACTATACATATTAACCCAAAAACATGATATATATTATATATATATTGCCCCGAAAATATAGTGTTTCTGAGACTTCCACAGATTTAGTTACGACCTCATATCTCAGCAGAGTCATTCATTGTTCACTCTTATGTGAAAGCATTGTCATACACACCAGATTGGAAGTCAAACCTGTGATGCCAATGTATTATACAGCATGCGATGGAGTGTTACATAGAAAGTTCCTTAGTTCAAATATAAGTTGCCAGCCACATCATATAATAAAATCAGGCAATCGGCCGACTCATGTATGACTGCCTAATTCACATCCAAGTATATGTAGATGGTACTAATGAATAAGTAAACAAGACTCAACTCCCATGTGACATCAATTTTTGTATCGTAGAAATACTGACCCAAAGTGGGTAAGACTTGCCCCATGTCATGCCACTCTTGCCGAGCTGAATTCACGTCGAGCTATTGCATTTACTGATAATTTAACATTTATTACACGTCATACATTTGAGACCAACGTTTCGCCACAGTCCCGGCGTTTAAGTGATTTGCTGGTGATAGATGGTACATACTGTACATCATCCAAGATATACAAACGTATTCGTGATTCGTTTCTACGGTCGTTGCACCAATCTTTTGATATGGTGCTCCTCGGGAACTTATCTGATGGTAATGATATCGCTCGTGACCAGCTCCTAACAAATGCATTCTAACAGACTGATGGAAATATCACAGATTAGTTGTATAAGAGGATTATCTTCGCAGCTAATAGTCGACATCTGCAATTAACAACCACGATCTCAGATGGGCATAAACGGCTGTTCACGCGTCGTAAAAACAAGCACTACCTTGTCAAATTCTTCCATTTCCATACCCAAGTTTAACAAAAGTTTCGTAGTATGAAGTTTTCCGCTACTTGGGGTAACAAATGGTTCAATAGAGTCATTGTATACATCGTCTCTTTGTCACTGTAGCGCTTCGCGCTTTGATCACAACCATTCAATAGTCCGAATTTCAAGCAGGCTGCCCACGCGGATGTACATATGATACTACACAAGGTTCTGACTATCGGTTCTTTGACATCGCCACTATAGTCTATACACGAAATGAACCTATTCTACGTGCTCTGGCGTCCTTCAATCTAATTTCCTTCCATATCTTCTTGTATCGTTTTTACAACCAACGCTAGTTAATATAGTTAATACAGTTTTTCATACGTAGAAACGGGTCGAAAGAAGGCTAGGGCACAGGTAACATTATCTGTACTACCACGTGTTAGGGCTTCCATACAAATACGCTTGGTTATCATATCTGGTACTTTCACAGTATCTCGCACTATATTGCACAGTGCCCGATTACTCAGCATATCCCTACATGAGCAAATTTCAAAATAACACATGTTCAATTCACTGAGAATAGGATACTGCCACACAGACGTTAGGGTGTTTCTGAGGCAAATACTCTATTGCAACCATACCTACATTCACTTTATGAGGTCCAGTACAACCACACGAGTACACGTCGTGTGAAAATCAAACGTAAATTACTTACCACACACCATCGCAGCAGATAATCATGAACATAACATTCTCGTCCAAGGCTCTGACCGTGACATCAGGGTTTGGTGTAAGATACGGTTTTAGCGCAATATCCCCAACTGCTCGTGTTACCTGCACTAAACCATTCACCCGCAATGCATCACCTTCTCTTGCTCGTGAGATCGTCCCACCCAGTGCCCTTATCCGGTCTGCTTCCTGTTTCCAATATGAATAATACAAGCAACATGAATGTGTTAGTGCATAACGTAGTAGACACCGTGATGTGTGTTAGATAAAACATATAATTAATTTGCACGTATATATGAATGCCATATACACGTACACAAACTGGATATTTGTCTCCATCCCCGATGTAAACTAACAGTATTATGGACTATACCTTTTTGTTGCTTGCGCAATGGATGTCCGTGGCTTGCTCCACATCGAGTTCTACATGGACGAGAATAAAGTGAGAGGGAAATTTCACAAAAGTATAAATGCATAATTTCATTAAAACACTGAGAAAACATCAAAATGTAAGGCGTTTAACTGTTGAAGCTCAAGCACTGTTTACACACCTGTACCACCGTTGTCGACAGCTAGTATGACACGACAATCGCCTGCATTCGCAACTAACAGGCGGTCCTTCTCCACTACGACCACTGTTGCTGTGCACCCTGCTTTGCTGTGAGGATTATCTATGTCCAAAGACATTGTAAGTGTGAGTTGAATACAACTGTAAATCTGTCAACTCTTAGGTACAGTGTCCATTGTTAGCCAATATATACGCATCTTCTCACGGCTACCGACAACGTCCTTTGACAATCTGCATACACATGAATGGATTACATACACAGGTATGTATACATTATACAAAAAGCATTTCATATGCATATTACAATCCCATATATGTATTGACCATGCATACCTTTACTAAATGCCTCATCAACAGAAACAAATGACAATGGCAGAGCCAACTCCATGTCATGAACTTTTTCCAACGCAACTTTGAGATGAGTGCACATGTTTTCGTTAACAAATTTCGCACACTCGTCACCTCCATGCCCATCAAACACCGCAAATATATGCGTGTCAGTAGAATCATTCCAACGTAACTCGACAAAATGCCTGTCCTCCATTCTATCCGCGCCTCGTTGCCCAGGGTCTGCAAACACTCCAAAGCTTACATCAGGGCGATACGGTGTTTGTGCTTGGTATGCACATGCAGGTGTGAGTGAGGGTGCAGGTGAGGGTAGTATGGGTGAGGGACTGTATGAGCGTGTAAGGGCATTTGCATCGAGCACATTATCCTCAACGCGCTTGGTCGCAAGCGATGGATTATCGTAGCAGCGATCAAGATGCGTGCGTTTCGCCTTCATATCAAGCAGTTCAACTAATACATCATTTGCACTGGGTCGTATATGTGCATCTACATTCCAACATCTTTCAATGAGTTGAGCGAATTGAGGGGTGGCAGTCACACACTGGCGTGGTCGTAGTGACTGGCCTGCTATGGCAGATATCAGTTGTGTCATAGTGAAACGGTTGTCGAGTATAGTGTATAGCATGGGATCATCCAGTTGTGAATCCTGATTATGTAGTAAATTAGAAGTACAAGTGCAAATGTACGAACAAATATTGTATGCAAATGAGTTCGTTGTACGTCAGCAAGGACATATATATCTGCCGGCGATGCACTGTAGAGTGTTGGACAGGCTGACTCGGATATTACAAGAGCCGTTATGAGATGGTGTTTTGATAAGTGGCATGGTAACGTACTACTGGTATACATAGTTTTCCTACTAAAGAAATGATTACAGCAGCTATTTTTACGAAACAGAAGGGTGGAGGAATTATTATATTAAAGTGTAATTTGCGAAGACTATGAAAATCTCGCAACGCATATAGTACGTTGACAACAGCTTCTGCCTTGATTAAATACTGTGTATAGTAAATATTTACTTATGTGTAAGCATGTGCTGCAAAGAGATATATAACACATGTGACCTCCCCACTTGTTTGCTTTATACAATATTAATCATGATGAATACTAGAATGGGAGAGAGAAATACAAAATACTAGCATACATTCAGGTCAAGGAAAAATACCTTGAAAGGTAGCAACCCAGTGCTGAGCTCATTGAGAGTGATACCAAGCGAGTATATATCTGCAGCCATGGATGCAGGTTTGCCGAGAAGGAGCTCGGGCGCCATATACTCGATCGTTCCAACCATTTGCACAAGTCGCCCGCCCGAAGGACCTCCATACCGATCCACACCTACCGACGATTGAATATCAGCTTCGAACCTGTGTGCGTGAATGTATACATTATGTGCCCACGATCTTCTCCTTGCTAAATTAAATGGAAATCACCTATACACTCAAACTCGTACACTCACGTACATACACACACCAATACACAAATAACCAAAGAAGTTCCAGGTAGCACATTAGCACTTGTACAAAATTGGAATACTGAATTACCCAGTGGTTTCAAAGTCACAAATAAGCAGTTTAAGTTTATCCTCGTCCGTATAGTATAACAAATTTGAAGGTTTTATATCTCTGTGGCACAGTTCCAGCTCGTGCATTCGGGCCACGGCCGACACAATCTGTATAGCCGTGTCCACGACAAATTCCCACCTCGCTTTGGTACCCACTCTTGGTAAAGTAAATTTTGCGAGTTCAGATTTTTGTTGTGGATTATGTATGGGCATATCCGCTGTATACAGCAAATGGTGGAGACTTCCCCCGCTTATCCACGGAGTGATAATGCAATAATCAGGACCATGTGGTATAGAAGCGGATAGAGGTAACAAACCCTCCACAGTTCTCAATAGTTTTGCCATCTTCAAAGTATGCTCGTACCGGGTGATTGAGGCCATGGTCTTAATCTATAAAGGATATTTGTATATGAATGCACAATAAAACTTTGCTTTGGCACACCACACAAAACTCACGTTACACACGTCAAAATCAGTTCACTGCAGGACGTGACACACTAGTAAATACACGCTTAGGAAGCATCTGTACAGAGGAGAATGCGCTTACTTTAGCACGACGCACAGCTACATCTTCTCCCCGCCATTGAGCTCTCCATACAGTACTCACGGGAGTATCGCTTACTACTTCCCCCAGTACAAGATCTCCAAGCGATATAACTGGAACATCGTTCGTTTCGGCTGGCCCAATGCACATAATAATGTATGTGCTCGTATTAGACCTACTTATATATAGGTAAAGTACTCAAACACACGAGGGACATAAGACTGGGTATAAAATGGGTACCCGAAAGCAGCAACTGCCGTTTGAAATTCAGTTACTGCGTCGAGGGGTTACGAGGTTACGTTGGTCACAGTAGTACTAGCAATATTAGTAGTACTAGTAGTGGTATTAGTAATAAAGTAGTAGAAGTGTTCGTGGTACTAGTAGTATTAGTATTAGTAACTGTTTTTTTTTTCACACTCGCCCAAAAACCTTATTTCATCACACTACGCCAAATAAGCCATTCGATGTTGTGTCGTACCAACATGCTTATAAAGCCTTATTTCATCACAACATACCAAATAAATAAACCATACAATACATGCATGCATTGTTTTACACACGTTCGTCGCACGTTCACGCTTTGCCAGAGTGCTTCTGTGAATATAAATTCTCCACCAGAGTGCTGCTGTAAATATAAACAAACCAGAAACACATCGGCATAGAATGACCGTAAAATACATTGTCATGCCTTGCGTTCGCTTTTTAGAGTTGTTTCCAGTTGGAAAAACTCGCGTTCAGAATGTGTTTGTTGGGAGTCTTCGAAGGCATGCCGGTCACAATCGTTGGTACGTTCGTGTGCATGAATGTGCGGGTGTATGTATATATGTCTGTGTATCGGTGCTGTATGTGTATGTGTGTGTATATATGTGTGTGTGCTTGCGTGTGTGTGTGTGTGTGTGTGTGTGTGTGTGTGTGTGTGTGTGTGTGTGTGTGTGTGTGCGTGTGTGTGTGTGTGTGTGTATGTATGTATGTGTGTGTGTGTGTGTGTGTGTTGGTAGAAACACGTGAAAAGAGCCGTGGTTTAGCTGGAAAGGACTAAGTAAGACTAAAGGTCGTCGAGAGCGACTAGTGATTGACATGCTTTGAGTAGATATATATTTTTAGACCGAATAACGTTTAAATTCAAGACTCCATGTTTATTATATCGTTTTGTTGACGTAATTTAATGATGTTTTACGTTTAAAGTAGTTGACCTTGCTCACTTATATAATTTTTTAGGTCAAAAATTGGACGCGATAAGTCCATTACAGACGCGCAAAGAGGTAGTATGTTCTATAAGCTCACAAAGCAGCTCGGGGCTGCTCATAAAGGTAATCATTGTTCACTTGCATCGTCGTGAGTGCGTATATGTGCAGTTTTTTTTTGTATTTGTATATTCTGTATATGGATGCAGAGCATGTTAGACGTACTATCGAACAGAGATATTACGTCGGGCCACTCACAAACAGTACATCAATATCATCACAACCAGAGAGTGGAGGCAATTTAGACGATGATCGGTATAAAAATTCGCTCCAAAGGTGTAAAGACGCACAGGTACCGAAGGCACTTATTGAACGAACATTAAGTAAGGTATGTATGGATTATCCCAAATCTCTTTAATTCCTGTGCGTGTGTAATTTTGCATAGAGATAGGTTACGGACATCCGTCACTAGGTCGTTCTGTTGTGTGCGATTTACTTGCTTAGAGAACACGATTTCTTCTGTCTACGTACTCCCCACGTAACGTAACCTTTAGATTCCATCACTCTTTTTTTTGGGTGACATCTACAAAACGATGGTAACTTGCGAATAAATTCAAAATATACTTACATTCAGGCGGACACTGACAAAAACGAAAGATGTATCATAGAAGCGCGTGGACCAGGTGGCTCAGTACTATACGTCGGTAGGATACATTAATTGCATAGTATACAATATTTCGATTACTGTCTGAATTCTTCCTTGGTGCGAATGTCTAAAGGGCATGTTCGTTATGGTAGTAGCATTTCGCGAGCATGAGTTTGCAGAATAACATGAGAACCTTTAAACTCTAAACATTACCTTAGCAGCATACTCATCATAACCATTACTATTTATCATTCCTTCTATACAGAATGTTTAACTGATTCTAAAGCTCGTACGAATATTGAAATTAAGAAAATAATCACCAAGAATGGGTATGCCGGAGTTTTACTTCTGTAAACAATAGTAATGTTCATGTGCCTATCTATCAGGGCGTGACTACTTTTGCACCTGCTGTTGCAACCGGTGGTTTGGTTTATGCTCACAATGTAGGCATGTATTTCTATTGGGGTGCTCACGCTGCCCTATTTTATGTTCAATCACTTGCTCATGGGTAGGGCACAACTACCTGAGCCTGGATCACTTGGGTTTATGTTCGTGCGCAAAGGCATCTTGAACACAAAAAATGTGGTGGATGACGTATTAGAAGCAGCTATAGATGTGGGTGCTGAGGATGTGCTTGAGGATGTCAAAACCAATGGGTCTGTGGTATGTAGAGAAGTATTCGAAAAGATTGGGAAAGAACGTAGATGCAATAATGACCCTTTGCAAAGGGACATTTGATCGTTATTTAAATTGACACTAGATGGTTTGCGACTTTGATTTATGAAGTGTTCGTATACGCTCATTTTGAATGCCATGTTTGTCTGTTTCCCCTGCTATCCATACACTTAAAAGCTCACTATTTCTCTGTATTCCCGATTACAAACGCATCATAGATACTTTGCCAACCAGAGAATCTGTATAAAGTAAAGAATGGTCTTGAGGCATCCGGGATAAGTGTATCAGAATGTAGATTAATATATCATCCTACGAACGTAGTTGAATTGGTATGATGTCATTAATTGGTCAAAGCATGTACTATAGAAGTAGATTCCTTTCTTGCTTATTTCATCACGGACTATCGTTTTTGTTCACACACGTTGCTGAACATTCCGTTATGTATAGTAATTTTATTTTACTTTATAACGAGTGTCAATTATACGTTATGATGCATTAGTACCCTCCTTGTGTTTCGTATTTTACTAAACTTCTCCCTCAATAGAGTAACGAATGTAGTTTTACTCCCTTAACCAGGTGGAAGAGGATCGGGTAGTATTTGATGAACTGGCAGCTTTAATCGACTCCCACGAGGATGTGGTTGAAGTATATTCGAATACAGTCGAATAGAAGTAAAACATAGTTGTAGCCAAAACCCTGCACTGAACTCGAATGTAGAGAATAACTAAGAAGGCATCCGAACAAGGCCGTCTACATTAACTATAGATAGCGTTTCATGTACACTATCACGGACACAAGCACAACCCCGGCTGATTTAGTTGAAGAGATGTTAACACCTATTTCCCTTCCTTACGTATAATGAAGAATACGTTTTTATAGTACAGGCCGGCCCACCATTGCATCCATGAATATCAATAAAATCACAAAAAAACCACTTGAAATTGTTACTCGCACATCACGTTAGTTTTATACATAAGCGTGTGTTACTTGGTGTTGTGAATACTTGTTGTTATATACAGGTCTTCTCGCCTCGCATTTTCGTACAGTTCTCCATCGCCCACCCCACCATGCTGGCTGACCCTAGTGAAATGCACAATAACAGCGTTTGTACTGTAAATGACCCGAGTATGACTGAAAGTCTTGCGAATCGTGCATTGAAGATTAAAGTGAAGGAGCAGGAATCGAAGGTCCGAAGGCACGATGTTAAGGCACGTGTTGTCCTGTTCATATATCATCCTAACACACAGACCTGGAAAGAACATGGGAAGGGTGATATATACATTCTACGAAGGAGAGAGATTAGTCCTCGAGTGTGGATGCAAGGAAAGGATTATCTAGTAGTACACCACTACATCAAGATGTGTAAGATACTACGGGATGTAGACGAGCATGCGAACTTCTTGCGATGGACATCTGCGTCAGATTTTGACGGTGAAAAGTTTCACTTGCGTATGTTTTCAGCGCAATTTGCAACGAACGAGGACAAGATTAAGTTTGAGAGAGAGTTTGAATATTCACTAACTTATTGCTCAGAACTCGAGAATCAAGTGTCCTTCTCGTAGGTTTTACTTGAAAATCTTGCGTTTTTACATGTACAATCGCATAATTTTTGCAGTATCGGACTCGTGGGTTTTTCAATAGCTTGAAAACAAGTCTGTACCGAGCTTAAGCTACAAGAATGCAGAAAGAATCCTCACCACTAGAGTCTCCGAAATTCATGCTCAGTGAGTACTACCGATCGGTAAATGCGCCAATACGACCCACCAAACTTCCAATTGATCACAGTAGCACGCATGTCGATATTGCGTCTTACTTTGAGATTATATCCTTCTGTGTGTTGAGCAGAACTACAGAGTTCTCACACTCAGTCGATAGCACAAGAACAAGGTTACACGACTGCTCAGCTGAGTTTATGCGTGTGCTAAGAGTGACAATATCATAAAACGTCTGCTAGCAAAGTGCTGACCATGTTGAAGGCTGTAAACGATCTTCCAAGTATGTCTTCGATGTACACAGTACTGGTGGAATAGACACCCACACTTCTTATCATACTTCACGTCCGCCATCTCACTGCCCAAACATTCCTGTCCACAGATGATACATGTTAAGTGTCCTATGTACCCTTCATTGTTGTTAAGGATAGTAAACGAAAGGTGCTTTTAATAAGCTACAATTCTGTTTGCAAGTTAGCGCTGGAATACAAAGAATACGAGGAAGAAACAATTTATTGTCACTTCTCCACCTTCGTACGAGCCAACCAATTGTACTCTTTATGTACAAATTCACTAGTTTAAGCCAATAACAAGAACTCGTGGACCTGTAGATCGATGGCAGTCTCGCACATCGCATGAAATAAAACTGCATTCATCGAAATGCATATACTCATAACCGTGCTCCTTTACGAATTGAGTCGAAAGTGCATTTAACGTCTATATTCCTAAGCGTGATATAATCGAAGACATTTTACATAACGTTAGTCTACTAGATATTCGTAAAATTAAACTGTATTCTACCATTCTAGTGCATTTCTTCTTCTTCTTTGTATTCGTCATTGAACTCTGGCGCATTGTGAAGGCTAAGTCGGTGGTTCCAGTTGAGCGGCGAACGCAAATATGCACCTATATACTTGATTCTGTCATGCATACAAAATATTCCCATATTATGTACGATGTCCTTCACTATTTACATCGGTAGAATAGTCTTAGCAACGGATGCTGCTGAGCGCATTGACAGTTTGATCATAATCCACAGGCCTGTTGTTCCTCCAGGTACACTCCCAACTAAGAACCTGCGCATACATATTGAACTGTCATAATGAGATGTCCAGTATACAGGTAATCGTGGTATAACAAAAACGGCATAAATTCAACAAACATATCAAGGATACGAAGATAAATCAATAAGTTAGTCACAATTTCACGATACAAGGAACTCCAGAACGGAGGACAGTTATCAATTCAGTAGTTAACAAAGGTTCGTATAAATATTCTTTCTTCTCTTTTATACATCTTGGACATATACTATGAACGCTAGAGTAAGTTATGCAAAACACACAAATTGGAACTTTACTTACCACACTAGACTCCCAACTTGTCCTACCATGCAAGTCATGGTCATTATTGTTTGTCCATGAAGGGCAAAATAAATTGTACCAATTAAAGTACCAAAGAATGACATTGTAAACATCAAACGGTTACGTGAGAGAAGGGCCCTGATGTGCGCAGTTGGACCGATCAACATTGAAAAGCTAAAACATTCACAAGATACAGAAAAATAAATAGCACATGTAAGTCTGACATGGACTACGATTTACGGGTGATCATCGCTTTGAGTGTTCAAGCATGTAAAGAATGCACACAACTACTAGTTGTGCGAACGCATAAAGACGCATGACAACAAGTCAGTTTCTAATATGCCGGCCGTGTAAAGATCTCAGGTGCTTGACAAACGTTTCTGCAACCAGCACAGTTTACTCTTACCTGAATATACCACAAAAGCTTCCTAAGCTGTGGAGCAGCGCAAACTTTCGCGGTCGTAAGAGAAAGAGACCAGGAATCATGAATAGAAGTACCTCCTACATAGAACGTACAACGATCAATGTTGATAAAAACATGTCACGTAGTCAGCAGCAAAATGCCACAAATTCTTTATTACACATCAAATTTATCAGATTTAGACCATCGTTAAAAAAGGAGTATATATATATATACGAACCAAAGCGAAGAAAATAACAGCCCCCAACCAAAGCATCAAGAATCCGGCCACGCGCTGTTGTCGAGAAAGACCACCTATGAGGGATTCGTCCTTTGAGGACATGGACATAGTACTCCATATGCTCGATTCAACTTCTTGTTCTTCCCTGAAATCCAGTGGGGATTGGATGAGAAAAGGTACAAGGACTGTGAGATGTCCAACGTGTACACATGTATTTATGGATTGCAATTTGGTATAGATACTCTTATGTAATATATATATATATATATGAGAATTCGTTGACACAACGTTGGACTATAATATCACGTGTAAAATCATATCATAGAATATAACAGCAAATGGGATTCAGACGAAATAAGTCAATCTGGTAGCGCAGGTGGGAGACTTTCCGAGATGTACAAAACAACCAATGTTCAAAGTAGAACCCGCATGCGTGAGTGTACACCCAGTGTGTCGTTGTGTATGGTCGATATGTACAAGTATCTTGTTAAAGTTGATTAGAGAAATGTTAGAAATTCTAATACAAGAGACACAAGTAAATATAGATAAAAAAACTACTACACAATAACATCGAGTAATTGACCCGCTCAAAGTGGGTAGCGTATGCATAAACTCGTGCATTAACACAGGAAGTGGCACACGTATGATTTTTGCAATAGAAACGTACAGTTCTTGGGCAGGATCCGACTCTGCGTAATTCGACCATGCTTGACTAAGACTATTTGACATGATGTGATCAATATAAATATTCTATATTATGTGTCGTATGTGCATTTAATTATCACTGTTCGACTGGGTTCAAACAACAGCTCTGTATATTGAAATAAAGAGGACTCGATAGTTACAATAAAGTAATGGTCATCTACCTCTTTCTGGTAAGAGGAACAGACTGTTATTGTAATTTGTATAGCGTATGAACGAACGCCTCTGGTTAGTTACGTTTCCATCTCGTGTGTGTGTGTGTGTGTGTGTGTGTGTGTGTGTGTGTGTGTGTGTGTGTGTGTGTGTGTGTGTGTTTGTGTGTTTATGTGTGTGTGTGTGTTTGTTGTGTGTGTGTGTTGTGTGTGTGTGCTGTGTGTTTTTGTGTACGTATAATAGAAGATAAGGGTAATGAAAGGCCCTATTAAATGCCCAACTTGTTCAGCTGTTTTTCCTTTTTTGCACTTTACACTGGGTAGAAAATTCCAGTAGAATTTTAATCTTCTTTCAGTAATTTATATATCATAGTACGCAGAATCGATTGCTTCCCATTGGGTCAACTTAAGATGAAATATCTAACTGGGCACAATCTACTAATTGGCTTATGCAGTGATTCTAAACAGCCCTAAAAGAAACATCCAATATATTACATCTATTATTAAAAATATTAAATGTAGTCAATAAAATAGCTTATGATAGAGTACTACTAATTTGATGATGGTATACCACATAAATAGATAATGTTAACCAATAATGTTATACTACAAAATCATATATCCCACATACAATCATATATCCCACTCGCAATTCGTACTGAGTACAATATAGCGGGTCTTGTAAGTACTTTTTAATAGATTTAGAAATATGACAGGAGTAGATAATCGACTGTGGATTGGGAGAATGTTAAAATAGAGGCTAGTGTCCATCGAGTGGATGCTTAATTTAGAACTTGCTATTTTGTTTTTGCAACGTGCAATAATTAACGACACACTCCTAACTAACTAATCTTCATCAGCCACGTGTGAGCTAAACTTTTCAATGAGGAACGTGAGAGATAAGTGTTTCGATAAGAGCAAAATGTGAACAGTTCTGAACGTTGCATGCATAGGAAATCTCAAATGTTATATTTACTTCACGGTGTTTCTCGAGCACTACGTACATCTTTCTACTCATCAAGGTTCTTTTCGTTTCACTGTTCAAGTAACTCATTCATCCCTGTTAACAAAACAAATCACTACCTCAGACACCCTTTCACCTCGGTTGTCATGGATTCCGGCAATAGAGGAGCCCCTGGAGGCCCCGGTGGCGGTAGCGTAGGAAGCGGTTCCGGACGTCGTGGAGGTCGTGCTGGTAGACGTGGCGGAAGAAAACCGCAGCACTCAGAAGCTTTTATCACGACTAGCACCACACATCCGAGAAACACTCGCTCAGCGCATAAGTCAGTGCATCCGCCCGCCGCGAGTACACATACGCAATCTGTGGTCACAGATATTCAGCCTGCGGTCGTACAGAGACCTCGCAGTACTAGTCCTAACAGAATTACGGAGGGTGTCGAGTTTTCATCTTTAACTATCAATCCATTGTCCATGCGCGCCATCAACGAAGTATTTAATTTCACTCACATGACCCCTGTCCAGGTACATATGGCTTATCCAGCAAAATACCACATGTGTGCGTATGTATTTTCTCTGCTAATGCGATTGTTTTAATTTCTCATATGAAAACAAGACAAACATCTCTCATGCACTTACAACAAGATGGCGCTGCTTTCTCCTACAAACAATATCTACACTTTCGTATCTGTACAGTCTATGACACTCCCAGCAATTCTTGAAGGGAGAGACGTTTTGGCGAAGGCCCGCACTGGAACTGGTATGTTTTCTCTTAATTACGCGGTACACTGTATATAACGCGAGTTTTCTCTTTGGTTTGCCTACTATGAATCCTTCAAACGAAATACTGAAATACACTGGTGCATTAAATGATCCGTGGAAAAGATATAACGTTAGAACTAATGCCCTACGTTGAGCGAGTGTGTGATACAGAATGAGGGTAGTCAGCAAGGGTTGAAGGAGGAGATTATAAGAGTAATTGTTGCACTAATGTCTGCACTGTACATCAATGGGGATGTGGCTGTACTTGCGTTCAATGATAATACGTATGATATGTACGCTATGAGAGGCTAGTAAAAAAGATTAACAACAGATGAACTGTTGATATGCATTAACAGGAAAGACGCTCGCATTCCTCATTCCCACTATCGAACGTATTGCGACCAATAAGCGCAAATCCGAAAGTGACATACAGGCACTTATCATTTCCCCAACGCGAGAGCTTGCTACACAGATCTTCGACGAGGTAATCAACCTCACTCGATTCCACAAGAATATAAGGTAATGCGTGATGATTCTATATTTTACCCGCTGACCTCATACCCAGATGAGATTTCAAACGCAACCGATTTCACATCTTTGTCCATACATGTCAGTTGGTCGCAAACCCCAGCCAGTGTCATATACACAGCATAACATAACACATGCACATACACAGATCTGTGGTACTGGTTGGAGGTATCTCTATGAACAGAGATCTTGCAAAGTTGAGATTTAATGGTGCCTCGCCTAATATTATAGTAGCCACCCCTGGCCGTCTCCAAGATCATATAACAAACACTCCCAAGTTTGCAACTTCTCTTCGTGGTGTTAAGGTCCTAGTTCTGGACGAAGGTGATCAGCTCTTGGACATGGGCTTCAGACGTCCGATAGAAAAGATTATTAGGTATACACGTACGGAAGTGTTTAATTATTGTATTCATATGTGTCCGTTTGTGGTGATATGTTTGTAATTGTATATTAATATTGAATATCCGCGTTGACCACACATACGTCACTACATACACGTTGGAAAGAATGTAATCACACTTATGTATATATACACTGTTTAGACATTTCACTTCTCAAGTGTACCCCCCAACGTGTTGAAAATAAGTGTGTTGACCGATGATATACTGCATTGCACACATGTACAGATGTTATATCATGTGCATGCGAAAGTACACATATTGCCACCATATGAACATCGAACGCCCCTACAGACATGCCTCATAAGTGTATGATATAAAGCGGAAAATTAATCTTTTAGACGTACGATTCATCCATGTTATACACGTACAACAGCTTTCTTCCCTCGAACACTAGCGGGGAGTCACCAGTGCGCCAGTCTTTGTGTTTTAGTGCCACACTGCCGGCTTCATTGCAGAATGTTCTGTCTACTGCCCTTCGTAGCAACCATTCGTTCATTGACTGTACTACTCGTTCTGTACGTTTCATTGTTTGGCTTGCAATACACGATCATTTTTTACATTTCCAGAACTGGTGTGTGTTTACGGAGATATATGTCCCACAACTTTCATTAATTTTTCGCCCTTGCATATGTTTGGCGGTACTGACACTGCTATCGAACGTTCCATGAACCCACGCGTACAGATTATATTGAAATTGTAACTATTTTGAACTGTTTTTGCTAGTCCTGTAAATTTATTTCATTTCACTTCTTTTACTCAGGACGATAGTAGTGATGTCCATGACGCAAGCAAGGTATAGATAGACCATATTTTATATTTATATGTACGTAGTTGTATGTGTACGTAAGTAGATATGTTTGAATATAGTGTATTTTTCGGCCAATCGTCATTTAAACTTTGTGTGTATAACATTTTAGTATTCCCAAGACACACTTTAGTTGATAAACCTACTAACCGCCACCTGTGATCAACAATACAGGTCCCACAGTCTTTTGCGCTAGTGGACTTTAATGACGTATTTGTAGCTACGTGTATGGCAGTTGCCGATGAGATCGCGAAGAAGCCAGAGGGTCACAAGGTTATAGTATTCTTGCCTACCGCTCGCCAAACAGGGGTATGTATGTAATATATATAGCTTGTGGACTTGTACATATTTGCATTTACATTCGCCTTGCATTTTCCATATGTAAAAGGTCTGAGAGATCATGTGAGTTTATTTGGCAACCAGCTCTAAATGAAATAAATGCATTACAAAAAGAGTGTGCATATAAATATTATGTAATTATAGGAGTATCCAGCCAGAATAAGCGTTTGTTAATTGTATGCGTATGTTGTACATGACACTATCTATGCACATATACGGAATTTTGTGTGGTAGTAATATACCCTGATACACATGTTTCTATAAACATGTACATTTATACTCCTAGTTTGTCGCCAGTATGCTCCGCAACTGGTTTGACGGTCAGTCGAAACCATTGGGTCAGAACGCCACCACCGTTCATGAAATTCACAGCCGCCTTAGTATGAAGAAGAGACAAACAACATCAGAAGCTTTCAAGATTGCCAAAACGGTATTTCTTTTCATATGTGAAGTACAATCTATGATTTAATGTTCTATAGACTTCGGATAAATATATAATGCTGCGTATTTTAGTGCTTGAGAAATGTAAAGGACTCTGAAGATTTGTGCGGGTGGTTTCATACATGACACGGGTACATATTATTTATTATCACCAGACAGTATGTAGTGCATATGACCAATTGTGTTATACTAGAGTAATACTCAATTAATAAGAGCACGGAACTTTCGCTTCATTTTAACTCTATTTTTAACTCTAATCGACATTGAATCTTATATAACAAGGGTATACTGGTGAGTTCGGACGTTAGCGCACGAGGAGTAGATTACCCGGATGTGTCGTTTGTGCTGCAGGTAGGTATACCAACCAGTCGAGAGCAGTACGTGCATCGATTAGGACGAACTGGGCGTGCAGGTAAGGAAGGACGAGGACTCTTGCTATTAGGAGGTATGTCGACATAGTATTTACATGTGTATTTGTGTACGTATGTATACAAGCAGGGCAATTTGCAGCCCATAACAATGACAATATTCGTCTGTGTATATATATGTTTCTAATATTCTATATTTATAGTAGAAATATTAGTATTGTGAAACAGTTTTGTATGTACGTATATCTGCGTTCATACCAAGCCTAATTATATAAGATACATATTTTTTTATTTTTTCATCGCTAAATGTACTGTGTTCGTGGGAACCCACACCTTTTCAATCTGTACCACTCCACAACGTCTTTACATACGTCCAAGGGTTCGAGAAGTGTTTCCTAGACTCGATTAGGTCGTTTCCTTTACAAGATGGTCTTCCCGAACTAACGAGATACCTGCATATGCGTAAGTTATATGGCAGTCATTATTCTATACTAGGACTATATATTGTTGTCTCGATATTCAATACATTTCTATCAGCTACAATATATGTTGCATATTCATACACAAAGCATATACTCTGTACTTCTGCCTCCGAATGTTAAAACGACTATTTAAGTACACCTTCCTATACTTTGAATGGCATTCGTAATTTGATATTGGTTAACATGTACCTGTGAATACAGAACAAGACGTGTATATGTTTATGTTAGCACATAGCAGGTAATTTGAAGCACTTAAGGTATTGTAATTCAACAGTGTGGGCATGTTGGTTTATCACCAATATCATTCAAATATGCCTGAATTTTGCGGGCGAGAAACAATTCAAGCAAAACATGAACGATATATTAAATGTATATTAAAAACTTGTTAAATGTTCACTACAGATGGTAACACGGCCGATGTTTTGGATGCGATTGGAAACATCGACGGTAAACTTAAGGAACAAACATACATGGCTTGGATGGGACACTACAAATCATACCTTAAATCTTTCAAGTGGACACCTGCTATGCTTGTCCAATACGCTAACCAGCTGGCTCTGGAAGGTACGATTATGTTATTGATAATACAGATTTCATATGTGTTCATTGCATGTTTGGCACGAGCGTAAAATCAGTTCCTCGTTTAACCGAATTGCTTTTGAAAATTTGGATTTATAATTTGGGTTTGATCCTATATGGGTGTTTATGTTCTTGTAATCTATTTGCAATAGTTGTTGCCAGGATGTTTACAAGTATATCTATCTACTTGTACACATATGTACACCTGATACCTGAGTGTTTATGGAACCAGAGTTTGGTCCAGGCATATCGTATGGCTTATCCGATCAAAGATATACAACACACACCATGCTGAGTTTCATTCTCAGATATGCCACTATCCTTCACTCAAAGCATGTTATACATTACGGAATGCGCCGACGTTTGCGTATGTAGCTGTTTAGGTATTGCAATTATAGTCGCAAAATATTCATTTATACTTTAATATTCACATGCGCTTACACCAAATTTATTTCACACTAAGGAATGGGGCTTGCTACAGTACCTCCGGTTAATTTTTCTACCGCCAAACTTATGGGATTAGCGGGTACGCCCGGTCTTATTATTGGCCAACGATCGAAATAATCATAAGGGAGGGGGAGGACGACTGGACATGGTGAGCAAGGTAAACTTGAAATAGCTGAAGTGATTGTCAAAGAGGACGCAGATAGAATATTTTTGTATAGAAAAATTTTGCTTATCAAGAATTGTGAATAAGAAGTTGTTCCATTTGCTATACGCCAACATCAATCTTCGATAGTTGTAGCTGGATGAACATTTACCATTTAAACATAGTAAATTAGGCGTGTGTGAAGAGCACGTGATATAGTCGAGGGGTAGAAAATAATGTACAAGCTTTCCATGTGTGAAATAAAGGAGAACACTAGTAAAACTAAATACGTTTGTGATAGCAAGTGTACATACTATTTCGTTTAAAAGTTATACTCACTATACGAAGTTCAACGAATATCGATCTCTTGTTTTTGTTTCTCATCACTCGACTCCAGTGATTGTTTCTTTTGAACGATCGCACACTCGTTTGCAATTTATAAATAATAGTATTTTACATCACTAAATTTACTCATGTGAGTACGAAGACGACTACACTGTTAATAAATTTTGATAGCGTTGGTATTGTATGACGTATTCTGTGAAGGTAGGCTAACGGTTCACTATTGAGTCTTCTTAGCGGATCCAACTCTAAAGATGATAAAGTTTTATGGCACGTTCAAAGTGAGTCACAACCATACAAACATTGTATCCCATAAACACCTGAACATGCCTATTTATGGCGATATTATATATATATAATCGTTCATCTGTTTATTTCTTTCTTTCGTCCCTTCCGTACAAGCCTCAATCAAGTGTACATTAATTCGAAACTGTAGAGAACAATTTATACATTTCTGGTAGTTCAGACGTGAGATTGTATAGTAATACAATTAGGTTTATGGTGTGGAATAATTTGCATGGGTTCTTGTAAACTAAAATGATGCATGGTTATGTATAGGTGGACGTCCCAAGTTACAGGAGTGAGTCACAAGAAATGTCTCAACAAGACAGAACATTCATTCATCAATATCACTCGCAACCAACAAATAAAGCAAAACAATAACGCACAACGTATCCTCCCACCAATATGCAAGCAGACGGTGTTCGTTGCATTGGTATAATTCATTCATGTTACTCGCGACGCATGATGTGACTGCGACTGTAGTTTTGAGTATATCTTGGTTGTACTAACAGTAAGCGTTTCTCTAAAAATTACTGGTTCATATTTGTGAACGACTGCATGAGAACATCAATCTGGTGTTGTTGTTCGGCTTGCAGTCTTACCCGCTCCACTTCGTCGATCACAGCTCCCTCCTCGAATACATTAACGACACACCACATGGGTTCACCGAAGAAAAGCTCCATCTCTGTGAGGAACGCATACACGAAGAAATATTGTAATGGTATACAGATCAGGATAATATTAGCGTCCACGGTTATAATTAGAAAGATTTATAAACAAACTATTACTATACAATATAATACCCACGTAAAATCGGCACAACGAAAAAAAACATGAAGAAACACATGTAGGTAAGTACACAACGAAACATTCAGAAAACCAAGATAGTGAGAGGCCCCAGTCGAAACAAAAGTACAAATGTGAAATTCAAAGCACATTTCAATGGCTGTGCATATGTATGGGTACATGCAAGGTGAAATTCTTGGTACATATATATCAAGTATACATTCGTGTAAGAAGTAGTTATCGTACGTTCTCGCGAGCACAAACGGTAAGCGGCAGCGAACGATCCTGCCTGGTTTGGTGAGATTAGCGGCATAACTAGGTCGCACTCTTGCCCAGGCATGAGCGCGGGTACCTGATGTTTGTGTGCGGAGAGTGAGAGCGCAGTATGCATGCACCTAAATGAAGAAGCTATGGACGGAACATGTGATTAATTTATGTATATATATACATACTTACGTGTATGTGTAGAGACCAAAACGTCCATGCATGTATATGCTTGCAATATTGCCGTGCGGGTGCATAACGTGTTCGCATGCTGGAGTATCACTTGTACGTACCCGCCAAGATACGAGTATCAAACGTGTAAACATCTACTCAAATATGTACATGTTCGCGTATACATTCGTGTTCATTCAAAGATGTTGATACTCGTGAAATTTCGTATAACACAACGACCAAGAGTGAAACATAGAAATAAACGCGTAAGTATGTATGTACGCGCAAGTGCGTATATCATAAACATCCTTCCCAGCACCCTTCAACAAGTACGTATATACATGCAGGTACACGTGTGTCTGACCGTAATATAATGTGGTCCAGAAAATCGGAAGCCTTGAATGAATACCAGAACGACAGATGATGACCACTGCGTTTTCCCTGTTTACCCATGTACCATAGTAGAGGAATGATATTGTCAAATGCCGTATAAGCAATAACATATATAGGTGTACGTGAATGAATAAAAAGTACGATGAAACATATAATTATTGCATACTCACAAAATACTTGTGCCTGAACCAATACCTGAGTTTTTCACCTTCCAGGACTGGCGAAAGGGAGTGGCTAGGCCCATTGCCTCTTTGCTATCTAAAGTCGTGTCCGATATCATGGTCATCTCCGGAGGATTCATTTGTTGGTGGTATGTTTGTGCGTTGCCACTATCATAATAACTAGCAATTGCAGCCTCTAGATTCCAATTATTGGCCTCAAGGAAGAATTTACAGGAACCGGGGTTGTTGCTATCGACAACGGCCTATAGGAAAACATGAATACACATAAATGTAAAACTGACCCACATAATATATACAATTTGAAAAGTATTCTGCTTTTTCAGTTTGAAAATGTAAAACTGACCATAGTCAAATTAAAAAGTATTCATTTTTTTTCAGCTTGATATATGACTTCAAAAGATAACTATCAGACACAGACACACATAAACGAATAAGTTTTACACACACGTGTTCTCACTTACTCTGGAATAATCACTCACTGGTGTGCATAATACATACATAAAGAGTACTCATTTCATACATGTTTGAGAACGAGTGAACGAATTACCATAAAATGCTGAACCAAAGCGTCATGGTCCTGTGTACCCAGATTCTGGAACATATTTGTAAGCTCGTCAGCCATAGTGACCTCACGCCTCTCGGGTGGCGTATATGGGGACGAAGAAAGAAAAAAATGCAATCGCTCGTCTATGTGTATTGCTAGATATGGTAATACGAGATTGTCATTCGCAGTGTGTTCAAGTGACTGAGTGTAAGTGTGAATGTGAGTGCTTGTGTGAAGAAAAGGAAGAGAGGGGGAGAGATATACTGTGCGTGTGAGTGTTTGTGTGTTTGTGTTTGTGTATCTGTGCGTCTGTCTGTGTGTGCCATGTATGTATGTTGTGTATGAGTTGGGAAAGGTTTTTATTGGCGGACGCTGCAATGTCCACCAAGGACAGTAATAATTACTGATGGCGCGCGTGGGGATTAAGAACAGACCTCCATACGAGCGCTATAGCCACACACACACCTAACAACACACTTTAGAGCTTTACAACGCCACACCCATTCAGACAACTCGTGTGTGTGTGAGTACCAGCTATCCTTGTTATACTTGTTATTCCCCTCAAAATCAACTCACTCTGCACAGTTTTCGCATGTATCGGTCTCTCCACATTGTTTGTGGATAAATTCCTGTATCATTTGATAAGCACCACTCTCTCTTTTACTCTCTCCAGTCGTGTGTGAGTTTGAAAGCTTGACTAAACTAAGCAAATTTAAACAGTCTAACGATTTTTTTATATTACGCCAAGCTTAATCCACCGAATCACTTGCCATAGTGCCCGTGTACGTGGACCGATCACATATCACAGGCGTGCTTGATTGTTAATGGAACATAAGCAGCGCAGTTGCTATATTTGCACTCAAGAGTATCTGTTTCGCGTGAAGTTTCATGCCATGACTAGTAAACACAAGAAGGAGCTTCCCCTGGAGGTAATTGCGACAATGGAATACGAATGGAACCTCGCGCATCAATATGCGAAGTTTAAGCAATGTGCTCTGTCACGCCAAGTGCTTCGTTCATTTCTACTGAATGCGACCGAGAATGGCATCGCGCTACATGCGCACGCACAACAGAAACTATGTACATTTTGTGGTACTCTGTTTGTACCTGAAGAGACTTGTCATGTGCGAATTATAGGCAAACAGTCATTTAAGCGTAAGTGTCCTGTGTTGCAAAACAAGTTAAATTGTACATCAACTGCGTCATCACCGCAAATATCTCCGTGCGAGACCCCTGACTCATCTCGAAAATCGTCTCATTATCAGTCACCAACTAGCTTCAAGACTACGGATGATAAAGTCGATATAAATGAGAATGGTTATACTTCTTCACGTATTGGACCACCTCAGATAGGAATGATACGTAGTAGGTCATTTATGCATAACCCAAATACTGTGGCGGGTAAATCTAAACGACGAAGACATCTCATCCCCAATGATATGACTAATAACTATCAACATAAGCATTCATATCAATCTCACAAGAACGTTACAGATCAAGGCAATAGTATAACTGCCACAAGCACTGTCATTATTCATTGCAGTTATTGTAGTAGGAACAGTATGTTTGCAGGAGGGCCTTTGCGACCAAAAGGTGTAACTCAGCAGCACAGGAAAATGAATAGGGAGGGCTTACCGGACAAGCAAGCCAGGGGCAATATTTTGCCTGCCGAATCTTTCATATCTAAAGATTATGCCAAGAAGGGACAGCAGAACAAACTTGTGTCTCAGAGAGGAGATATTGTGAATATTGCTGACAAGGTCGATAAGCAGGGCAAGAAACCAAACACAATTTCGAACAGCATGATCATTCCTAACAAATCTGCGTAAGTAGTTGCCTTCATTTAAAATGGAAGTGTTTGGATGGTGTGTGTGGCAATGCGAAATCACTGAGTTTGTTTTCAACACTTCCATAGGCTTGTCTATAATGCTGTTTCATAATTTGCCCTTGATATTTGTTGTGCTCATATTGATTGCATTTCCTACATGCAGTTATATTTGCACACGACTTTTTAAAACGTCCGAACAACGCTCTTTTGTGTCTGTTGTTCATGTAGACGTATGCGTACGTTTACTCTTCTATGTGCATTTGCTGATTTGCTGTGCATACTTATGGTTTACCTAAGAAGTGGTATTTTTCTTCCCTTAACCGTCATTACACCTCGTTACACACGAAAGTTTGCATGTCCACTCATTTCATGCACGATTTATTTAGACTGAACCTTTCTATGATTGTTACGACAGAAAACTTTCCAAGAGCAAAAATAAAAAGAAACTGGGACTTAGCGCAATGCTCAAGAAGAACGTACAAAACAAAAACAAGGAGACAGCGAGTGGTCGTCTTGCTGATTTTCTTTCTTTGTTGTAGGTGAGTGAGATATTTTCGCTCAGCTTGGTTGTACTAAAAGTTACTACGCTTGGTTGTACTAAAAGGTATCACAGCATAGAATGAACACCAAGTGATTGCATAGAGGGTTATTACAAATGTCATCAACTGATATGATGGAAGGCTGAGAGGGATGAGAATTAGCAATATTTGTAAGCCCTCTTCCAGCTTAAAGCTTGTTCGTAAACCTGAAAATTGAATATCAACAATGATAAAGCGTGTAAATTTCGACGTAATTATAGATCGACGTCTCAAACTTGTAACGCAATAGAGTTCCACAAAGACGAATAAAAAAAAAGGCAAATCCAGAGATTTTACTCTTCTGAGTTGTGCATTCGATGCGCCAAGGAACGTGCACTATAGCTGTACGTATGTGAATCGAAAGCATACGACGCAACTGTAATTCAAAGATTATATATAAATACTGTGTAACTATTTTGGCGTATCTGTGCAAAGCACAGCAAGGAAATGATTGAGCTAAGTCACACTAGCCTGTAGGGTTTCAAGTATTGTTACTACTTTGGATGATACAATGGCCTGTGATACGCACTGTACTAAATAAATATCTCATACTGTGGAAGATGTGTACTAGGATTGTTGGGCGGCAGCATGGAGTTTCTATCCAATCCGCTTAATGCGGTACTTGTGTGTGCAATGTAAGTGGTGCTGCCTTTATAACAATCACTCTTACCCCAATTTTAATAATTACTACTAAAATAATATAGTTTGACTTCAAACTAGTTTCCATGTAGGTCTTTATAACAAATATTGGAACACTTTTGTTACGACTTCAAACTACGGACCATACTGTTTTTGTCGTGCTTGTGCATGACCACATGTGACTAGTTTCCGAACGGGGCGACTTTCCTTACAGTGTGCAACTCGGAAAATAAATATAGGGGTGTACAGGAGGACGCGCAGCGCAACACAAAGATGGTAACCCGTTCTGATGTTAGTACTGTTATAGGTATGGGAATACTAAAAAAAAAATGTCTGCCCAATACATGTCAAACATGTTTTGTATTGGCATGGGTAACAAAAACAGAGCCATAGTTTAGTATTCGAGATTAATGAATAACACGCCAAAATAAGATAACAGTGAAACATATTGGTGTGCAGAAAATACAAAGATTCTAGCTCACTCATCGGCAAGTATACTCATTTTCTATGAACGCTGGAAATATAACTGTCATTATTGAGTATGTATGTAGTTTCACTAGAAATTTCATGACAACAGATACCAATCAAGGGGGCATTCCCATCTATTATTAAGGAAACTTCTTGTGCTAGTCTCTAGACTATGGGAAAAGTTTAACATATTCACCGCACAACCAAATCCGAAAGTCAGCGTATAGAAACTGTTAAAACAAGCAGACAGTATCATAAAACCTACCATGAAAACGCGTCATCTTCATCGCTGTCCTGAAGAATATTGTCGTTCGAAGCAAACATACTAGGCTTGCGAGTGCCACTGCTCTGACTAATGCTCCTCCTAGCATGGGCGACTTCGCGCACATCTGGACATTGCAGAATCCCGTCTAGCACTGGACCTTGCGACGAAAATTCATCACCAACTTTTATTTTCTCATTACATGCCAAGTTTTTATGCTGTGAAGGCTGCACTTTCACCGACTCCCCCCTTACAAACTCCTTCGAAACTAAGCCTGGCTCACTTGGCCCAACACTAATGCCCACTATCCCATAGTCCTCTGTGTCATGAACGCTATGGTTTGTTTGCGAATGCGTATGTATGCTTTGTGTCTCAGTAGGGTTGAGAGGGCTGTGTGCGTGTGATTGTGAACGTATTTCGCTCGGGCTGTTTGTCGGATTCTGACCGTCATTCGTACGCGAATTTGCGACCGTGTTTGTACTGTCGTCGGCGACATGAAGTTGATTGTCTGTTGCGTTAGGGTAAGCATAAGTTGTTATTCTATATTGTGTTGTGCATTGCGGTTTTGTAGTCGAAGTGAGATTTATGCCAGATGGCGAGTTTCGATTAGTGCCTGAAAAAGTAAGGGTTTGTAAATTTCGTTGAATACAAAAATTATGTATAGATACGTTGATGGCAACTAGCTGATAGGGTTAAATCAGATATAAGCAACCATATGCTGTTTTATATACTAGCAAGTTCAACACTCACCTTCCGGTTTTTTCACGTACGAAAATTTGGACAGTACACCCGACGATGAGCTAGGTAAAGGTCGTGTTTTCAGTACAAATACATCTGGCGTTCCCTGTGTGCTGTGTTCGACCACGGAGCTCTGGCTGTCACTCACTAATGTACCTCTTTGTGATGATGGTTTCTGTGTGTGGTGCTTATGTAGGCGTGATGGATTATAGTAGCAAATGTATACTATGTGAGATTTTTACCGAATCAGTTTGTAGTATATATGCCTCTTCCAAAAAAAACCCCTCATATGAAAGAAGTTCGAACCACCCAAGTAGTCGCCCAAAAGATACTTGCTTTTTGCGTGCATGCAATAGTGATCTAGTGTGTGCAATGAATGTTCACATTTCGTTCTTTAAAACTCTGCATTCACAAATCATTGGGGTAACCCCAGATCAGCTACAATATGCATATATTTCCATGCAGAAACTGCATGTACTCGTCTACCATGCTTGCTAATGTGTCATACCTGTTCAATCTCGGATAGAATTTCCGTCGCAGATATATGACTTCCTGAGGGTGTTGTTGTTCGTGTACGTTTGCGTTTACTATTTCCAATCAGATCTGTGCGTATATGTACTTGTGTTTGTGTGTGTGGCGACATCAAAGGTGTAAGTGCGATTTCCACACGATCGATGGGGTTCATACTCGAACCAGTTTGTGAGTTTGGGTGTGTGCGTGGCGAATGGCTACGGCTATTTGTTGTGGGGCAGAGATTTCTTCGTTTTTTGTTTGTTCGTCTGAAACTGTCTCGCCAGCTTCCTTCGGTCTTCTGCGAGGGCGTGATGGAGGATAGGTCTGTATCCTTACCTAAATGCGAATCAGAGATGCTACGGTCGTTTAAGTTTTTCTCTTGTGTACGTAGCTGTATATCTTCTCTATTGGTAAAGCTATCTAAGTTTGTGATTGTTTCCAGGTGCGTGTCTATGTTACTGTTATTGTCAGGGTGATTGAAGTCAATTGCATCACTTGATACATTGGTTGCATCTACAGTCAGGCTCCTACTCTCACCACTAATTTCAGTTCCACAACTGCTATTCGACTGTCTATCCGAACCCACTCGTGTATCGCCATTGCTTCCATTAATTTTTCTTCGGCTCATACCTCCATCTTCACTTGTAATGTCGCTACGTGACTTTATAATCATGTCCATACGTTCATCTACATCCGAAGGAGTATTCATATCTGCACTTTCAATATTCGTTCCGTCGCCACTACCCATACGCACTTGTCCGTGTTTATTCTTTGAATGAATGCGACCTTCAACCTCGCTCTCACTATTTGGGTCAGTGCGTAGTAGGGTGTACGGCGAGTCACGTATACCGTCATCATCGTCGGCTTCACTCTCACTTACAAACATTGGTTCCTTCTCTGCTCTTTTACTATTATTGTGAGACACACTACCGTTACATTGACTTGTCACACACCCTGTTCTTTGTTGTACGTCGACACCTGGCAATTGAGTGGACCTGTTACATACATCTTTGTGGTTTTGTGGGTGCACCGTAAAATGGGGGTCACTCGATACCTGTGGACCCTGTCTTTGATGGTACGATTCCATTATGGGAATCTGATCTTCTAAGTCGAGGCGCTCAAGTACTAGCATTTCTATGGGCAGAGTTTGGGATATGTCTATTAATGCGTTGACGTACAGACAACTCAATAAAATACTTAGTATCAGACAATCGTAGACTTATACTCTTTCAATGATTCTTAAACTAGTTGGCTATAAATAGATACAAACTAACAGTCACTATTTAGATTTCATTTAGTTCCGCGCAAATGATACTCTCGTTCTACGTGTACAGTACGAGAATGAAAGGTTTAAAATATGATGAATTTCTTGCTGTACAACCGTAAATATGTATAACAGGCAATTAGCTATGCAAGTCCGATACATGCAAACATGAGCTCAACATACAAACTTGGTGGTTTGTGCATAGATACAAATATCTAAAATACATTTACATGCACATAATACACAGCACACAAAACGGCTTCACCTTGTGCAAGGAACTGTGACTCTGGATCATCTGGAAATACGCTGTGAAGTGGGTTAATACTGCTCATAAAGCTTGTACCTTGCATCCCTGTCTCCATCACAAGTACAGCAAACACCGCATCCTGCAAGCAAATAGAACAGGCCGTTAAGAAATTTATGGAGGAAAAAAATCCTTCTCTGCAGAATGTGCAACTATTAGGTTGGGAATCAGGTCAAAACATTGATAGAGGTCCGTGCCACCCGAACTTACAAGAAACGTGATAGATATAGTCAAAACTAACATGAAGGTAACATCTTACGCCAAAAGACCTCAGAAGATCTCAGATAGGACATTTTACTATTCTACAAATCATCATTTGCTTATCACATACTTGCTGTAGTACAATCTCACGAAGCATGATACGTGCATGCGCCTGAGCAAGGCGTACCATACTCTCGAGTAATCGGATCGTGGTTCGAGCAGCATTGCGAAAGTCTGCCTGTAAGGAGGATGAGCGAGAAATGTGCAAATTCAGAGGTGTTGGCTTTACTTGCAGTACACGGTCCATGTCAAACAAACAACTGAAACATATTGAAATTATACTTACGTATGTTGTGACATTCAATTACATACACTACCATGTTGTGACATTCAATTACATACACTACCACAAACACGCACACACACCTGTCGCTGCAATTGATAATAAGCAATAAGGATTTTCTCCGCATCGCGGGAGAGCTGAGGGTTCAATGATTTTGCAAGGGCAACGAAAGTACTCAACTTTGTCAGATTCCAAATAGGCTCATGTGGTGTGGCTCCGTTTGCACTCGCTTGCGGTTTTTTGTTACAAGCACGTGTTTGACTTTGTTGGATACTATGTCGTGCAACAGTGACAGGTGTCACAGATGATGTGTTTTCGGACTCGTCGTCGTCACTAGACGTTCGTAGACCTAGCAGATAGTGCATACAGACATACACAGGAACACACATAAATAAGAAAATGTGATGATCAATTACAGGTTTTGATACTCGCCTCATTCAACTTTATATTTCTGGTAACATGTGTATATAGTGGCTTTAGGGGTAGTTTTGATTGTGCCTGCGTGCACATGCGGCAGCGTGTTGTACGCTAGTACACGTCTGTATAAGGTACAGGTGATCGTTTGAACGTATACGTGCTTCCACGTAGGACGACATACCTGCTCGCATCATCCCACGAAAGATGTGTGAAGACACAAACTCGTCCCATTCTCGGTTGGGCGTGTCTAGCAGTACCAACACAACGTCGAAACGGCTTAACAAAGGAGATGCTATTGCTGTATTTGTACTGAGATCCGCTCCCTCATCGTATGCACCCTTTGGGTTGGTAGCGGCGAGAACCGTTGCCCGAGTGTTCAATTTGCATACAAGACCCGCCTTTATAACGAAAAATGTGGTTTCACATCAGATGTAAGAGAAAGTGTAAGTACAGTCCCATACTTGAAAAATAGGCTGATCGTAGAAAATAACGTTGACACTATTATTAACACATTAATATTGTCAAAGGATATTAGGTTTCATGGGTGGTTTGTGGTAAGTCGATCACTTTCAAAACTCTAAAAAATTATAAATTAATATATTCCACTCTTAACGACGAACGAAAATTCTGTCCCAGTTCTAGAGTGGTTTAACTAAACACTGCTACTAATACCAAACATTTACACTAACTCGAAGGCGTGTCCTGATAAAATATGCGAGACACGGATATACGCGCAAGTAATGTGCACCTTAGCCACACTGATGGTCTGCTGCTCCATTGCTTCGTGGATGGTAGCCCTATCACTCTCTCTAACGCTGGCGAATTCATCAATGCAACACATTCCGCCATCTGCTAACACCAATGCACCAGCCTCCAAGGACCATTCTGATCCATCTTTTACTGCGGCCACTGTTAAGCCTGCACTCGAAGTCCCCGCCCCTACAACGTGAGAAAGTCTCGTTAGGTTCTGTATGGTAAGAGGGTGTCAATATGAATACACACCACAGCTACCTCCTGCATAGTACCTATAGCATCAGTGTCACTATAATGCTGAAATCTTTGACCGTGGTCACTTCTACTAGAGATACGTTGCATACAATATCATATGCATGTCTACCTTCCTAACCACTGCAACCAAAAAATACATACCGATACGTGAAAAATATTCAGAAGTTATTAATTTGCGAAACCGAATATGGCGAAGTCCTAGTTGCAGAATGTTTACTGATATTCGCCCTATCTACTACGCTTCCAAACAAATACACATACATATACAAAATTTTCACCTGTTGTGACAATAGAGCGAGGTACAAGCTTCGAACAGTACTTTAAGAACTGAGACTTTCCCGTTCCTGGGTCTCCTACAAGCAACAAGTGAGATTGTCCTCGAATACGCATACCTGAAGGAGATGTTCTAGCTACTCCACCTGATATATATATAGATATACATGTGCATTTTTGTTTGTAGGTAGACATAACTTTGGTGTTTCGGCATGCGTTTAACTCCTTGTATTCTGGTACGAGTGTGCATATGGGTCCATGTTTACTGTGAATGACCAGTGTCGTACGTCAATGGACGACGTGCGATTTTGTATCGTGTACACATATATAAAGCATAATCTTGCCAGTAGTGAATATTCATTTACACTTTCGTGTAGTCATGAAAATTGCACACTGATTTGGAGTAAACTCAAATATCCTGCTCTTACGAATATTGTATGCGTAGATTACAGCACTTGCGCATGTGATTGACGACAGCACCCCGCCAATACAAATCACGAGAGGTATCTCACATACCAAATTACAATTGTCTAAACATACTTAACGGGTTTTTTGCTCTGTAATGACATCAATATGAGCACATTCCTATTCTAGTAGACATGCACTTTTACTGATATGCAGGATGCAATATATATACAATAAGTGCAAATACGTAAGACAGCTAAGTATCGTTTCTTATTGACAAGCACGAACAAAGAAACACTGGACATTCGTACAATACTATTCCGTGGTATATAGAATACGGGGTTGTTTCGTAAAAACAGTGCACTACACTTACATACTTATCATCATACAATCACTTGTATGCTTGGATATATTGTGTGTACAATTATAATCACTGTAATCGATACCTGGTCATACTAACGAATTGAATGCCACGTACACCCAACAAGCGAATGCACACTTACACAGATGTAGAAATAATAGCACGCATACAGACATTGTACTTTTGTTCTGTGTACTACTCACCAATGACGGACATGAGCACGGCAAGTTTGACAACATATAGTCCATATATCTGAGGACAAAAGGACCGGAGGACGTGGTTACGTGCTACAAGCGGTTGGTGCACATTAGCCTTGTAGAAGTCGATAATCTGTCTCCGCAATTCGCTGACAGCGTTGTTTGTATCGCTTTGGCCTGAATTAACTTCAATCTGCCATCCTTTGAGCACCTGCGGTTCGTTGTGTTCGAGACAAAGAACACATACACCACAAATTGGCCATAATAATTTATATAAATTAGCGTAAGCCGCATATGAACACAATCGCTGTTGTTGCAGAATCATATAAAGGGTGGTACAAGTTTTAAACACAAATATTTCTCTTGTACATACATGAACAGTGCACTTGTAGCAATACATCATTGTGCATATATAACCATATACCAGTGAAGGTTAAATGAATGGCACTACGAAGGGGTGGTGCACAATATGTATCGAATTTGTCTACCTCTTGGTTCTACCCAACTAATGATCACGTTCACACCACGTACCAGTCTACGACATCTTCGACCAATCGTACTTGAACTGCACGTAGATGTTGTGGGGTATGCATATACCCCCGTATGTTAATAGACACCTTTGCGCACGAATCTCAAATATATTTCTACACAAATCATAAACATTCATGTAAAAACACATTAGCTTGAACAAGCAATCATACGTACCAATTCTGTGTCACACTTAGTCTCGAGCTGCACGGGTTTCCATCTCCGCATGACTACACCCACGACTGTGACATCATCGCCTGGTTTACACTTTTCAACGAGATCGTGCTCAAGTGACACATACATGCTGCGGGGAATTACCCCCATTTCAAGCTTAGATATCTGTTCTTGCACTTTAATTTCCTGTAGAGTGAGAATATACGAATTTTTTGTTCATAGTATATTATACTGGAATCTACAACACATTTCTTATGTATCACCAACATACAAGATTATGTGGGCCTTGTGTAAGTATTTCTATATATAGGATATGCTTACATGCGCAACTGAGCTTACCAGATCAATTATATGCACCAGACACGCACATGCAAATTATTTGATTCTGTATGAGCATGTAGGTGCACATATACTTACATACCTGATAGTCACTACAATATGCTGGAGAGCCACCACCGGCCTCCAACACCATGTCTGTAAATTTGGTTGCAGTGCAGGGTTTGCCTTCATTATTACCACTACATTTAGTAGGACGTGGGATCGAGTTCATCTGCTCATAGTCACTGTGCACAAAGAAGATTTCACCGCAATTCCCACACATAAACTCTCGCTTATATTCGAGCATCTTCCGAGCTCCTATAGAGTGACACGTATGCAATGGATCATCAATGTTCACAACAGCATATTGTGCTTTCATCTATTTGAATTTTTGCAGTTCTGACATATCAGATGTTCATCAAAGTCAAATATGCTGGGTGTGTAGTAATATTGAAAAATGAAGTCCAGCCATTTTATTCATGTGTGACTTGTATGTGTATTGTGTTCGTATATTTTAAGTCTGAGGTAACTCGATCTCGTTCATTCTGATGCTGTTCACCATTGGGTGTAGAACGGAATAAGTATCCTCACAGACGTAATAAACAACGTGCACCCACTACAAGTTGTAACATCTTGGTATGTCACACCAACATATCGAGAACCCGTGTTATATATATATGTTCAATTTTCGGATAGTGTCTTTGTGTATATCCGCAAATACTAAACCTTACTCTGGCAGTATTACTTTACTCTTACACTACATACTGTACTCATACACATAGGGATAACATGGACACCAGGCAAAACACACGTGGCCCACACGTATACATAAATATGTACATACATGTAGTGTATAACAAACCTGTCCTCACAACTGTCGCTCTGAGTGCTACTAAACGTCCACTGTCGATAGATTGTGGCAGGCGTGCTGTCCGAAGTTGTTCAGATATATAGCCTAATCGGACGTGCAGGTTTTTTTTCACGGTCTATGGGGAATTACGAAAATAATTGGATATATCAGCGTTGGAACTATTTGTACACCATGCTTGAGGTTGGGTAATGTTTTGTCTGAATGACTGCAGTACACATACACACGCGCGCGCATGTGTATCCTATGTACATATAGACAGCGCGGTTATTCTATGTTCGGTTAGGTTGAAACACGATAATTCAAAATGTTCAACATGATATTCTTGAGCTATTGCGTATATAGGGTTTAGGGTTTGATACATTATTGTATATATACGAATGCATGTCTATTTGTGAAGTCATCGTTCACAGAACTAATATACTAACCATACTATCCTTGAGCACATGGGTTTTCCAGATCTCCTCCGAAGCTGCATGAGCTGCCTCGTCGAACAAAGGTAAGAGCTTTAGAGGATAGTTGCGTAACATAACCAGAAAAAAGACATCGCACTCAACTACATCCTTAAAGCTGTGTGTAGGTTTGTGTTATATATGTCGCATGAAGACAGTCACGTGAGTATTACTGTATAAGAATAATGCTCTCGTTTTACGAAGTTGCAAGAATGGGCATGGTGTGAGGTTTGTAATGGATACGTTCGCGCATACGACACGGGTTTCATTGGGTTGGATATCTTAAACTCTATTTCGTTCGCACGAAAGTAAATGGAAATTTGATAAGTGCACGCACGCACATGTATTATACACAGTACACACGTACTCAACAGTCAACGCATAATTCTTCGAATCTCGGCGATCCAACAAAATGTCCTCGATTTCTTCGAGGTATTCTTTCTGGAGCATTCGGCAGAACGGACCTGCGATGAGAGATAACACGATAGCTATAAATTTATATTGCAGTTCGTATTAAACTTGTTTCTTTCTAGTTAGATATTGTGTTGCATACTATGGACATAAACCTACAAACAAACTGATGCAGCGTTATCGTCAATTTAGATGAATCTATTAGTCTCGATCAAACATATATGATTCTCAAACGATTTAAGAATTCATTAATAGATATACGGTGAAAAACAGAGAGATCGCAACTTCTTAAAACATAACCCATGTTTGAAAGAAGTACGAGCATAAGAAACATTTGTTCTGTTACGTTGAGTCAATAAGCTGCAAGGACAAGCTACATATTGCCATACATGCGCTATGGTGTTTACACAGCAATAAAATGTTTAGGGTACCAAATATATTTCATATTATGATGAAAGAAATAATTCTCATAATAGGAGAGCTCCGTAAGAAACTTGCGGGTATTGCAATTATAATCTTGCAAGTGCTCGTAGCATTTGCTTGCAGTAAACACTACCGTCAGTAAACATATATACGTATATGTTAATCACACCGAATCACCTGTATAGAATTGGTCGTCCCACTTGTCGGCAGGGGGGACGACGAACAAGTCATCGACGGCGCTTTGTGACCGTTGCACCTGCATTATGAGGTCTACGGTCTCACGGACTAGCTACCCGCGAAATACTAAAGCGTAAAATCCCGTACTTTACTACACAGGCATCTTTTAGTTTCATGTTTCATTCGCGAAATTACGTTGATGAGTTTAATACATCCAATGCTAGATGTATGTTCAATATACACAAGGTTGAGGGTTACAGGATATATGTTTACGATATATCAGCGTGCGAAAGGGTATTGTGTTGTGCTCTACCACAACATATCTGCACATTTGAACAACAAATGAATCCCGTAGATGTATTCTTTGCTACGTCGGTGTACTATTATGTACATGTACGTGATTTAGAGGGATGTATTGCATAAGAGTGTAACTATCAGTTGTAAATTGCCCTATGTATGCCTCACATGCATGTTAGGCAGATGTTATACACAGGCCCAATCGTCGGCCAGAAAATTCCCGCCAAAACCCCCCCCCACACAAAACTATGTCCCATTTAATGACCCCACAACTTTATGAGCCGTTTAATGACCCTCCCTCATAGGAAGATAACTGTAAACAAATAAATACTTTATGTAGCTATACATGAACTCAAATTTCCACACATCCACGAAAAATACACCCACATGCACACACAACGCACACGTGCATACCAGACAAACACACACATACACACATACATGTATGTCCACATGGACATACTCGAATGTATACACTCATACCCGACCGTAAGTATAAACCTCTTTCGCACACACTCCAATAGATAATTCAAGGATGATGGGCAATGACGAAATTACTAACTGGTTTGGTATAGACGATGCAACCACACTAATTTCACAGTTAGATGAGACACAAGCGAACATTCAAAAAAATATAGAAGAATATGAGTCGAAGACAGTGTCTTTGTCAAACGAAATAGACTTGATTAAGATGCAGATCGAGAAAGTACAAGAAGCTTCTCTTCTTAAAGACTCAAGGTTCGCAAGCATCAGTCTAGCCGAACTAAGAAAGCGAGAAATAGAGATCAGCACTTTGGAAAAAAGCAATCGTGATTTAAGAAATGAATTGGACTTGCGGGAGGCGACAGCGAGGGAGAGTGTAAAGAATTTTGAGACGGACAACAAACGGCCATTGAACGTTGAACGGAACATGAGCGCCGAACAGGTAAAAAAAGTAGCGCGTATGTACTTGAATGCAACGATATGATAATTCAGGTGTAGAGAATTGTAAATTTAAGAAGATCTAGAAAATATGGAGAGATATACAATATACAGGTAGTTTTGAGCTTGGAATGGTGACCATAGTTCCACAGCTTCTATATTTTTATTTTACTGCTGAAGTTTACCCACCATGTCTCATTTATTAGAAGCAGGCTGTTTACACGCTGAATGAAGTATTAACACTGGAGAATCTGAGGCTGTCCAATGCCAATGCCGAATTGGAAACTCTATCGCCTGTGAATTACCCACCATCAACTAAGAGAAGATTTCATGGAGTCAGAAAGATCTAGCACAAGTTCGTTGAACTACAGAGAGCAACTATAACCCCATAACGAGTTAATATAGTTTTTTTCGCTTGTGATATGTTGATTCAACCGCTGGAAATATTGTTTTGAGTGGCGAAGACACCTTCAACAGAATTCTTCTCTAGTGTCTCATGATTTGGTGTTTATACGTCTGCATTCGTTAAAGATTGTTCTTCAACAACGAGCGGATAGAGTATCTCCTTCCACGTAATTTAGTCATTAACTACATTACAACTCGTCTAATTTTCTTGATAGCCATGGATTGAATACTATTACATCCTTCAATATTTACACGCATTGCCCAACTGGGTGATCTTGTACTAGTCGTTAAATCATAAGTGATTTCTATATCATAAATGAAACCAATGGTAGCCGACAGCCGCAAATTTTCGGATAGCATATGAGAAAGGTGTTCATCTATAAAGGAAAAGGCGTGGTATTTATGATTACACACAACAGAGCAACACCGCACCGAATACAACTGTAGTAGTTTATGATCATTGACAACTGCCTGTGCCGTGTACGTTACGATAGTAATAGTGGCGTTTTGGAAAGATAGACTTGGGATTTTCTTTATAAACCAGTGATACTCGATATGGTGTTCGTTCGTCTAAATAATCACTCAATCGTAATGAAATTTTCTTAACATTTGGCTGTTCTACGCTCTTGTTTAATATATATTCAAGTCTTTTTCTTACCTTGCTCTTTCACCTCGTTCACACAGGAGTAGCTGACGTGTCTATTTTGAGATTTTCATAGCGAAGAGGTTATTCTGTCGATTTATCTACAAACTATAGGTGGTTTAAAACATGTATCAACATGAGACTTGTTGATCAGTACAGGTAACATGAGTTTTCTGCCATGTAACACGTAGATCTTGTAAAGAAGGGATAGATGGCGTGAGTGGAAAGTTGCTTATCGTTCACATCTCTATAAATAGACAAAACCACATGAACTTCTCAACCAATCACCTGTAGTGTGTAAGAAATGTCAAAATACACATTCTTCTCACTACCACCGCAATACTGTATAACTAATAACTCTTTGTCTATATGTATGCATACAGTTAGTTAAATATATACATGGCGAGTACTATAGATTACTATCCATAACTATATACATGTATGTATACATATGTTTAATTTTATGACTTACATATACCAGTTAACGAGCACATCTTGAAACTGTGAAACTATTTTCAGAATGTCGAATGAAGGAACTACACGCTCTCTTGTGCGAGTGCGCGTCTGTGGAGAAGTGAATGTAACGCAGATCAAGCAGTGGCATCTCATAGACAAAGATGAGTGTGATCGAATCCAGGATCTAGCTACATGCCTTCTACAGAACGTGGTGTTGCCAAAGTATACCCAACATTTACTTTTGACGACTAGTTGTCCTGAATCACAACCACACACCAATTCTCAGAGTCTTGTTGCTGAGGTGCCGACCCAGTCGCCTGTACTGAGAGAAAAACAAAATGTGAACCTTAATCACAGTCTTACATTAGACTTGTCTATGGATGGTTTTACGCTACCAATGGATCAGTCCACATCTATACTGAAAGATGGTGACTTAGTAAGGTTCACTGTTTTGAATGTAGCTGAGAACAACAGCACAATAGTTTCTGGTAATGAACTGGTAACAGCTCCGAACACTAAACAGACTAGTCCGAAAACTCCTAAGTGTATGCAATCACATAAAAATACACAAGTACTCACGCAATCCATACCCAAAGAGAACATGAGGAAAAGAAAAGCGGAATGTCCGAGTAGTACGAGAACTGTAAGTTTAATCGAAGGCGACGAAGAAGTCGCCAACCCAACGGAGGCTGTTATTAGTAGTCAGAAAAAGAGAAAACGGAAAAGAAGTAAGACAAAAACTGCGGTGCAGGCAGTAGGAGAGGTATTAGGCAGTGTGCACGTGTCTAAGAACGTTGATGATGAAGGGGGGAATGGTGTAGAAACAAAATCAGCAGTGGTTCCACAGTCACAGCCTCTTACGGCCGCACAACCGTACACACAAACACAATCCTGCAAGAATACTAATATAAAGCTACCAGTGCAATCACCCTTATGTATAATAAAACAACAGACAGAAGCACAGGTGAAGGTCGTTGCGTTAGAAGAGATGACTTCAAAGAAGAAGCGTCGACGGTCATCGAAGAAATCCAAGTCACCGAACCCGATAACAGATTCTAACTCAGTACTATCACATGTTCATGTGGATGGGACCGAGAGTGATATTCAACAAGATGCGGAGATAATACAACCATTCATAGTGAATGAGTCGAAAGGATGTGTGGCAAGTAGTAGTATCGTGAGTAGGGCTCCGCCTGAGAGTACAACAGAGAGTACAAACGAGCGCCCAAGCGAGAGCTCAATGTTAACAACTCCCGATGTTCTTGTTGATTCTGCTGTAAATAGTCAAAGTAACCCCGGATCAATGCTTAATATTTGCGCTGATATTCCGCTGACAAATATCTCTACGTTGGCTTCTAGTAAAGGCCGAATTGGCGGATTGGGCAATGACTTTCATACTTTGAAGGATGTGCGAGACACAAATGACTCGAGTACAGCGTTCCGCATTTTGAACGACGACGGAGATGTTAGGACTGGCGGCTCTAGCAAAACGAGTAGAAAAAGGCGCGAGAGTCGTAAAAGGAAAAAGGAAAAAGATCGCAAACAGTTAGAGACTACGAATCGAAAATCTGAGGTGAACGAGGTCGACAATGATGATCTAAATAGAACTGAGACTGGAATTGCCACAAGTTGCACTAGGAGTGGAAGAGGCTACACACGCCAGGATGATTCTGCCAATATCGCCGCCGGTGTACCTAAATCCACAGCTGAAGGTGTGATTAGTACATCAATACACATACATGTGTTCGTTTTTGTGTTCTTGATGTCGAGCGTACACGAGCTATCTCTTAACGAGTGCATGAGATGTTGATTTCTAGTTTGTTAGAGGAACGAGTGTGATCGCTTGAGAGTGGTATGCTTCCGCGATTGTAGTTATCAAGTTTCGTTGAGAGACAACGGATACAAGTGTATTCACGTTTATGTATGTGTTGATGGCGTATAATTCGTTCGTTCTTGGTGTCCGCATTAGCAAGAGTTTGTATTTGTTTGAATAAATGCAACCATTTCTCGCCATTGCACTGGACCATACTGGCAGTGTATTTAAATGTGTGTACGTGTACGTGCTCGTATCATATGTACTAGCAATCGTCTAAAATTTAATCAATCGAACCTATTTATTCTTGTGTACTAGGGAGGAATAAACGAGTACGGGTCAATTATGACTCACTATCGTTGCTAGAGGGAACGCCACGTAAAGGCGACTTGCTTGTGTTTAAGGTATATATGTAAGATTTGATCGTGTGACTGAATCTATATAATGTATTTACTGGAGTGGTGTGTGTACGTACACTTGTATATGTTGGGAATATACAGGAATAGTGCTGGTCTTATCTGAGCCGACATGAGAGAAAACTTGCGTATTCGTGAGTTGGGAACATCAGAAAATTACAAATGTGGATGTTTATATTTCTGTTGACGTGGCTTTTCTCCGCGTTCTCGTTCTTTGCATAGCCATGCCTTGTTTGAACCAACGGATAACATTAGTTACGTTACATTCGTTGCCTGTGAAGTGGATTGCATCTGAATGAACATGTATGGCAACCTACACATCCCATGTACATTTTTTCTGAGTCACCCGTCTGGTGCTTATAGAATTCAATCGCGTGCCCGTTTTTTTATATGTTGTGATAACGAAACTTCGAATTTTGTATTCGCTCTTAGCTGCATTGTTTGACTTATTTTCAGTTCCTGTTAAAGTGGGGCACTTATATTCATGATTATCTCTAGGAATCTATCTCAGCTACACAGGCGCATAGTTTACCACACTGAAATTCACATACTGACTGACGTCCATACTTTTTCGGTCCCTCTTCGCTTTCTATACAGATGATGGAAATGGACGATAACTATTGCCCAAGGCTTTCCAAGTTCAAAGTACGGACAAGTCAGTATCATTGACGGACACAAAAACATCAATGCACACATTATCATGCACGCGTACATATGCGTACTCATATGAAGCGTTGGCTCACAAGAGCGCTATTTACAATACGTACATACGTACATGCATATATGCATCGGACGGGCTGTACTGGCACAATACTCCACTATGGGTCCCCAACTTGACGAGTGTTTGAAATGACTCAACCAATTACTGATCTATATACTTGCATAAATCCTATGCGATTCGCAATACTAACATAAACAATACACACGCAGGAAGGAAAGGTACTCGCCTACGACCCCAATACCACCATGGTGACTATAGAACTTGCCCAACACAGTCGAAACGATACTACTAAACCGGTACGCGAAGAAGTAGCCAGTTTTGACTGGTGGTATGACTATGACGAACCTTTGGATAGGTTTGATATGGGCGACGAGTTTGCTGTAGAGTCGCTATTGTCTACTGGCACTCCCCATGAGGTACGTAGCTATTAATAGGCCTATATCTATTTCAGTATATGTTCAACAATTCTCTGTCTTCATTTTTGTCTAACTCGTGCGCACCAGATAGAACAAAATTTGGTATAACAATGAGCTACGGTTGGAGAACCGTTGCTCACTAGTACCCATCATGGGGTTCGTTCAGTAGTGTGCAATCTATGTGTGTATGGAAGACAGTAGATCTCAACAAGAAAATGCTGGTTATGTGAGATAGACTAGCCTTGAATGGTTATGACTGTATTCTGTTTTAGTTTTTTGTTATGTGCGTATTTACGAGAGTATGTATTGCATGTGCACTAGTAAAGATGATTGAGTATACTTATTCAATCAATCACGTCTACTCACTCTTAACGACCACAGATCAGCGTTGCTACGGATAATCTTCTCGATGTGCGCTTGATCACATAATATGATTGGATGTATATGTAAATCTCACTACAATAAAGCAAATATCTGTGCAATATCTGTCTATCATCTTGTACCTTTTTTGTTGCGTTCTTCATGAGGGATGAAGAAATTAATTTAGAGACTGGAAGACTATTCTTTCAGTCACAAATGTATGAACAGTTTAACTAGGTGTTGTAAACACAGGTTTTATTTTATGATGGCTTGTGTGTATGCAAAGTAGATGTAACAATTTTGGTACATACAATAACGCGACGTACGCCACGAAATGTGACGACAATGACATAAGTTAATAACATACACACAGGTGTATATGTCGTCACTGGACTTGTATAGTAAACACCAGAAAAGTTACATGCGCAAAGTCGTGAAACTAAAAAGAGAATAGACTACACTCAAAGTTGGATAGTACATGCGCGTACGACGGCGTATAACCTAACAGTATCACCTAACAGTAGCAGTCGATCAGCACAAAACAGGCGATAACTACTGTCGTTTTACGTATACAGAAAATAAAAACGAGTGTAACTATTTTTTCAGTATACGCAAGCGCCTTAAATGCATACACGACATACCATAAATTCTCAGTATACCCAAGCGACTCAAATGCACATACCGAGCATATTTCCGTTCATACCTATTTCTCAGTATACCCCAGCGACTCAAATGCACATGCATGACATATTCCTACTCTACAACAATAATTCAACTTACTTGTCACAACTAACGTTGGTCGTGTCTGTAGTGTATTTCAGTTTGAAGAGCAGAAAACAAACCTGCGGAAGATTGAATGAGTAATAACAGCGGCGTAGCAAGTGTTTACCAAATATTCACTCCTTAGAAACGTATATATATCGTGTCACTGAGTGAGTGAGTCATCATAGACTGACTACTCAGATGTGAACGTCGTATATTCAAGTGTGTGTGTTACAAACCATGCTATTGTGTGTTACAAACCATGCAAGCGTAAAATCTGTATTTCAATCCGTCTCTGTCTCTTTCTCTGCAAGCTAAAAAACACGAAAAAAACAGTTTCACACGACTGTAAACTCCGTTGTATTTCTAAATGTTGTTTATTTATATATATATATGTTGTTTGTTTGTGAAGTGAACGAACTACGTGTTAGGTGTTCGCAGTCGTAAAACGTTCTAGAAAATGTAATGCTCGTACGTTTTCATTAATCCGTAAAACGTGATGTTCTATGTCGACCACTAAAATACGTAACACACGTGAAAAAAAATATCCGTGAATAGTGAAGCCAATGATTTAACGTTATTCTCTCCACTACGGTTAGAAATCCAATTAAACACATACCCCTGTGGGCAATCTTAATGAACACACCAACCGTTTTCTTTTGCTTTCAATCTTCACTTAATCGCATGGAAGGCTTTTGCACTGATCGCTGTGTGTTCAAACTTTTTGTACACTACAAACGCACATACAGGCTCTCTCACATGTTCAATAACTTCCTGTAACTGCCTCTCCAAGTCTCGCGACGTATATAAGTAGCTGATGTTTATTCATTCACTGTTACGGAAAAGAAAAGAAAACAGGTAACAGTCTTAAAATTGCAGAAATACCTGTAGGTGTTAACCGGATTAACAACACTTGATATACACACAAGGTGTAGTTAATATATTCATGTTGCCTACACTTGCCACATACGTGGTCCGTCCTATATCTGGGCTTGCTCTGTCGCGAAGTATCCGCATGGTGGCCACAAAATATATCCATACCACTCCTGGAGTGAAGACGAGCGTTCCTGATGTGAACCACAAGGTGTGCGAAATGAGTTGATTTCTGGCATGTGTAGCATTTTGCGTTTGTTATGTATAATCCATGAAAATACACAATTCTTATATATATATGTGTGTGTGTCTAGGTACGTGTATGTGTGTGTATGTGCATGTGCGTGTGGTAAATAGTACACAAAACAGAAGCGTGAGAAGCATGCCAATTCTTCAAGTACTTTATCATTCCATGTGTGCATAAACACAATACGAAATTATAAGTAACTATTGGACAATTATATACCCGATCTCATACCATTTCCTCTGTTTCCTTTCCATCTACAGTTTGAGACAGAGTATACCGAATTAACGCGTGATTTTCTTAACCCAGAAGTATTCTATCACTCTGCGATCAAAAATGGAATTGATTTCTTCGTGGGGGTACCTGATTCACTTCTGAAAGACTTCTGTGGATATGTAACTCAGCATACACCCGCAGAGAATCACGTAATTTCTGCCAATGAAGGTAAATTAATGCCTATGTGTGATTGTGTGTGTGTGTGGTGGGTGTAAAGTGTGAGTTTTGATAGTTGTATGCAGATACCGGTATACAATGGTTGAACAAACTATTTAATTGTAACACACACTTATATATTACAGGTAATGCTGTCGGTATTGCTGCGGGGTATCATCTTGCCACCAACAAGACGGCCATGGTGTATCTCCAGAATTCCGGGCTCGGAAACATTGTAAATCCTCTACTTTCACTTGCCACACCGGACGTTTACAGCATACCTATGTTACTTCTCATTGGATGGAGGGGAGAACCAGGCAAGAAAGATGAGCCTCAGCATATTGTACAGGGTGAGGCGACTGCCGAACTGCTTGCTACTCTTAAGATTCCGTTTCAGATTCTTCCTGATTACGAAGATGGTGCTGATAAGGTTTTGAAGGAGGCGAGAGAGTACATGCACATGCACAAGGGCCCGTATGCGCTTTTAGTACGCAAGCGCACGTTCCTGCCTTATAAAATGGTTCCAACTGTCACAGACTATGAACATTCAAGAGAATCTGCGTTAAAGCTCGTGATCGGTATGTTAATTTGGGTCTTACGTGACTGTGCACGGATTGTGTTGCATTTCCGGATTTGATCTCGCACATATAAGCCCAATGTACGTTGACAATTTATTCTAACCTCACAGTCCAATTCGTCCCGAATCAACAGAACAACTAAACGATAAGACAGCTATTGTAGGCACTACTGGCATGCTTTCCCGCGAGCTGTTCGAGCTCAGAGCTGCTACTGCAGCAGGACACCACCGCGATTTCCTTACTGTTGGTTCCATGGGACACGCATCATCCATTGCCCTCGGTATAGCACTCGCACAACCTGGACAGGAAGTTATGTGTTTGGACGGGGATGGTGCCTTCCTTATGCATATGGGTGCTGCAGCAACTATCGGAGCGGCGGGATGCGAAAACTTGAAACATATCGTAATCAACAACGGAGCACATGACTCTGTCGGAGGACAACCCACAAACTGTCTAGATGAGGGCTTTAACCTGAGAAGTATTGTATTGGGTGCGGGTTATAATCACTTTTCGACTGCAAAAACCACAGAGGAGATCAACGCCGGGCTTGAGGTCTTACTATCTACAAAGGGACCTTCGATGTTAGAGATTGTGGTTAACAAAGGTGGACGCAAGAATTTAGGAAGGCCCACTACCTCGCCACTACAGAACAAGGCCGCATTTATGGACTTCTTAGAGGATAACGCTATCAACGCAGCATCGACAGATTTATAAGGCCCGTATATTGACTTTAATTGCATATTGTTGTTTCATTAGGCATGCTGTGAGTGAATGGTATTGAAGCACAAGCCGTTGGTCTTAATTTAGTTGCTAGACCGGGAAGCAGGTCTTCTCCGTCTTCCTCCACCGTGTGGAGAACATTAAGGAATAATGTATAATCATAAATATAATAAATAACCTGGCATTTATGATCGTGCCGTTTACCGATGAGTTAGTATTCAATTTTGTTTAAGTGAGTTTGAAAATCCCAAATTCTAGTGGATAGAAATCAGCACATTATGCTCGCTCAGTTCCCATCACAGGAACTTGCCGAATATTACATCATGCTAATAGTACGTGCTAAGTATTAATAAAGAAAATTGCAACCGTATCTTTTGATCTTATAGCAAGGAATTCTTTCCAGTTGTAAGCACATTCATTTCTATGCACTCGTGTTTCTATAGTGTTCACACAAAACAAAAATATTACTAATAAGTAGTGGTGAAGCGAGCAGTTTTATCTATGGCTTTCGTGAAAATAGTGGAAAATGGTCTGGTTTGGGCTAAATATGAAACACATTACCCATCAGAAATTGGTCTGTATTTCTCACCTTTTGGCGGCGATGGCTTTTCCAGAAAAGATCAGGCAAATTAATAACGTAATATATTACTTTAGGGCTATGTTCCAATGTTCACTGGCCTTTTTGGGGCCTATTCTTGGCGTCTCGGAAAGAAAAGAAAACGGGCAAACCTGGTGCATTTGACTGGCGCTGAGATTCCCGCCAAAATCACATAGCACTCTCAACAAGCCCCATATGTAAAGCGCCCACATTCTCGCACAGAACACCACAACCATATGAACTCAAATTCATACACGTCTATATACGACCGCTTCGTACATTTACATATATATACAGTCAAAGGTTATATGTATGTGTATAACTAAGATTTTGTCGTACGTAGACACAGTTTCATGCACCTCCACGCACAATCGCGCATATCGTAGTGATTCAAGAAAAATTTGTCAAGCGGTTGAGTGAGAAAACACACCATTATGGTGTCGTCGTGTGAAAGGAGAACTGTCTTGCAGGCTGGTCAGACTACTATTAAGTACAATGTGGATGGAAAGTATGTTATTGATACTTATTTTTTGACTGTCCTTACTCTTATCTGTTATATTATGGTCGTTGTTTCATGACACAGGACAACCAAACTATCATGCGATGGTCTTCAACGATGTGCTCTTCTATGTTCTGACAGTATGCATGTACATTATCATCACTTGTACGGGTCATAACGAAAGATATAGTTTATTGAAATATTTATGGGAATTTGGGTAAAATATGTGTTGGTACACATACTACGCGAATTTGTTTTGTTTGTAAACGTATTTGTTTGAGATCTTTGCCGTTAACCATTGCTTGCTTACTGACTTTTTGGTCAATTTACTATACAGAGTGATCCTCATAGGTGGATTGGGAGGAAACATGATGTTGTTCAACGATGTTAACGATGACGATCCCATTGATATCGAAGCACACGAATCCGACATACGTGATATCGCTTGCCATGTATGACTAATTAGTTCAAATATAGTTTTCTTATGTGAACTCTATGAGAGAGTATGTGTATGGGTGCGCATTTGGTTGAATGTGACATTATAAGATATGCATGTTCATATTCTTTGCTTGTGCATGTATGAGTACTTGTGTTGATTCATTCTATCGAGAAAAAATATTCTGGAATTGTTAGTATACGAAGGTTGTTGGCTTCTGAATTTTTCAATGTACGAATGTCATATTTATCGGCAGTACTAGACTTTATATTAAACTTCCCGCTCTCTTTCCTTCGTCTTCCTTCGTTGAATTCACAGAAACAAATGATTGTGACCTGTGGTGATGATCACCGAGCAGAAATGCGTACGTTTCCGGACGGAGATTTCGAGGAGATTGTCTTCAGATCAACACTGCCGATACTCACGGTATCTTTCTCAAAGGACGGGTCTATAGTGGCTGTAGGAGCATGGTATGTATTGTGGATGTATTCGGTATAATGTGTGCGTATATGTATTTCGTCATTTTGTTTAAAATAATGGTGTTTAATGTCTGGACGACACTCTCATGTAAAGACATTAGCGTGGTACGTTGGAGGAGATTTAAGTCGGATGCTCACCCGTTCTATTGTCTAGCCGTTATCCCTGTTTACCTGTGCATTGTACGTGCGTACCTCCACTCTCATTCTGTCCTCCGTACGATTTAAATGAACCACTGTATGATATGTATACATGTATGTGCATGTTTGTTGGAATTTACACATTGTACACATATATGTAAGAGTAAGTTCGCTTTAAGTTGTGTTATTCCCTGCACAATATAGTACTGGGGAGGCCAAGCTTGTAAGATCCAACAATCCCGCTTCTTCTGTCATGCTAACTGGTGATGAAACTGCTGTGCGAGATATGGCAATTGATCCTAAAGGAGAATTTGTGGTACGTGCACGTATGAATGCACGTATGAATGCACACCTGAGAACACGGCATTTTGCAAATGTACACATTGTGTGGATGGTTCGTACAAGTATGGTATTATATTCCTCTTTAGATATGGCTCGCATGGAGCAGCGCTGTGTAACGTGAACTCTCCAATCGAATTGTCCCCCTGTTCAACACCACACAGGCGACTGTGAGTATTAGCGGATTCGTACGTATATTCAAGGTAGATGGGACGAAAATACATGAAAAACTGATTCATGATGCACTAGCCTACGACGAGTAAGTTTTGCATATGTATTTGTGCATATTCATTGGAATATCTCCGTGCAATGTGCAAATAACCTCATTTATGTGCTCATTATTTTGAAACGAGTGCGTGCATTGCTGGAGCCTATCGAAATCAAAATGGCCATTCATGGCGTCGATATATACTTAGAATGTTCCAACTTTATTATAAACATTTGAAGAAGGCCGTCCAAGAGTATAGCGATCTAGTGAATTATGGGAATTTGAGATGTCTCCTGTATATAGACATTCATAAATGTATATGTTGAAATTTATGAATGTATATCCATATGTGACATTCGTATATCTTGGTGGTGATCTGTACCCTCATACAAGTACAGTCCTGCAACTATGAGAACATCCGTAAAAGGCAAGCAATCATACATGACTGGTTAAATACAAATAAACATCCACACATATTATCCAAGCGCTCTGAACAAGCCTTTCCGAATTGGATGGAGTCATGACGGTCAACTGCTTGGCTTGCCAAATGGTCACACATTCATGTTACTTCAGAGAGGTTCATGGGAGGAACTTTCCCTTCCAGAGGTACCTGTTTAGTTGTTTTGTATTTTGTATCCAACTCATTTCGTGTTCTCACTTCCGTATTTATATATGTTATACATAAAACTAATTGCTTACTTAATTTCGTGTATATATATGTTATGCTGATAGAGTGTCGCTTGCGCTAGTGTTTGTACTCGATTTTTTGTTCAAGAGAATCAGTCTACTATCAGTTGTTATTCTATATACATGTTTGAGGACTTGCGTGAATGTATATATATATATATATGTGCTTACCCAACCGTCTGCGAGCATGCAAAAGCGCATATTCGTATAAGTACGGTCGTATTTGTGCACAAGTATGAGCATTTTGTATTTGTGTAAACTATTTGCAATATATGCAATGTGAATGGCATATGCACTTTAACGTTTTATTTACTGGTTGTGTATACATATACATTGTACTTACACAAACAGAATCTATCTAAGTCGACTATTGATATAGTGGCCTTCTCGCCGACAGACAAGCTTCTGGCAACAGCCGATAGTGCTGGAGCTGTGGTTGTGTATTCCTCCGTGACGAGCGATCCTTCGGTCGTACACCGGTGTGTTTTACGTATTTTGTAACTACTGTGTTCCAAGATATCGTCAGCATTCTATATGTCTCTTAGTCAAACAAACGCATGTAACACCATTCTATCACGAGTTCCCGTACCATACTGAATATGAATAGCTTCCTTTCTTAAAAGTGGGTAGAAAAAATTATTCGACTCGTCCACATACTCCTATCCAACAAGACTGTATGTACATATATGTGCATTCCAACTTACATACCATACAACTTTTATACAAAGATTCCAAAATGACGCCAGCTTTGCAATCACTGGTTTAGACTGGCATCCTTCTGGTGGCGCTATAGTTTGGGTATGCGAGAATGGCTCTTTTCCATATTTACATTCTACTCTCATGTACTCATGCATATACATTGAGGAATATGCTATTGCGTGTTCTGTTTGAATTGTCGCCATACATGATATGTTTTCTTTATAGATGACATGCTTTTTAATAGTCGAACACTCAGACGCACACTCGCTAGATAGCTCAATTACCACTCGCACCGGAAGATTCGACTATAAATAACTTGCTTTAAATCCACATCAATACAGGCTGATAACCAAGGTGCATGGGGAGTATTTGGTGATATTGACGCTAAACGAGCCTACGTAGACAACGAACAGAGCTCCACACCTCGGAGCAGTAATAACATATATTCTCACTCAAAGCGCAAGGTATGGAGATTTTTTTGTTCCCTTACTTTTCGAAAGATGGCTGTATGTTGCCATATATTTGTAATGAATACGTTACTTTTAACTAATGTGTACACACGTATGCAAATAATAGGCCACAAGCGAGTTTGCGTCTGAGGCAGAAGATAACGATACTGACAATATGGATGACACGAAGAAATATGGATCTGGCATTGTGCTAGACTCCGATGCGGGAGAAAGTCTGGACGGACAAGACTTTGAAGCTGTTTTTAATGAATTTGATACGAACGAAGGTAGTGGTGTTGACACCATGGATGCTGTTTATCCACCAACACAGGTAACTATGTACAAGTATCTACAGGCACCCATGAGTATGGTTTGTGTTGTATGGTTCGTACTTTATACGTTTTTATTTGAAATAAGCATTTCGTTCAGCCTCACGTCGTTTATCAGCATTCGTACATGTTCGTATAAACACGATTCATAAATAAATTCATACATATCTACTCATAATTAATCACATACATTTATTCATTAGGATTCATATATATATAAGTCGCGTATAAATTTTTTTAGTACTAATCATTCAAAGCCAACTCTTTGAAATTTATTACTGCATATACAGAACGCACAACGCCACACACTCGCACTCAATCACGTACATGCACTGGCGCGCAAACACACACACACTTATATATAATTCAGGCTCGTCCTGTTGTACAAGATATACCATCGCCCGCACGCAAGAAAGTATTGGTCAGAAAGAAGGGTGAGAACGAAACAGTGACAGCTGACAGAATAACACTGTCCAACAAGAGCACTAGCAATAGTGAGACAATTCATACAAATGACATTGATGTAGAAATTGAAATAGATGACGTCGATGAGGGTTCGTTCCATGTGCATGTGTGGGATATAAGTTTATCTATATATGTGTATATATGTGCATGTGGACGAGTATCGGGTAATAAAGAACTCAACGACTCTGGACGTAAGAGCTATGTACGATGTGTGTGTTCTGTGTGCATATCAGCATTCTACGTCTATTGTATTTTATGTGTATCACAGAATGCTTCATTTCACCATATAATATACATGCACATGCGTGAATGAGTATGCAAGTATGAATATAACAGCTGGTGCACGATAGTACAACAAAGACACCACAAGAGATGCATATGCGCACACGAACGTACAGTTGAACTCTGATTCTGACCCACAAGCAGCTGGCATGTTCAAAATTGATGGAATTGATGACTACGATGACATTGCCATACCGGAACACGCTCGTACCGAACCCCCGAAGGATGTGAGGGAGCCTTTGGAAACAACAGTTAAAAAATTAAAAAGTATGAATGTAATGTTCGTATAATATGTCCGGTTTGTCCATGTGTACCTGTCATACCGCGTATATGACAGTAGGGAAAAGTTAGTTTATAAGAAACAGAAGTGACTGGTTGCCCTTGTACATGTCCTTCCAAGCAACGTGACTGGACTGAATTAAATTTTATATGTTTAGATCAAAAATGTTTAGACGTTTTACAAATTCTTACTCACTTACTCACTGTACAGAGTATGCTTAACAATGATATATCATAAATTCGAAGTGTGAAAATAACCCACCAAACTGTTTTAATGCATATCGTTAATACTAGATATTTACCTTTCCCGTAGGCCTTCAGCAAGAGACGTTCCAGCCCAGTTCTACTACCGAGCCCGATCAATGTATGCGTAGTGTCCCGTCGATAATATTGAGATATACACTGAAGAATCTTGCAAATAGAACATAAGCAATTCGCGCCCAGTATGCGAACACATGACTGCGATTATAACACTCCGTACATATCGTATATTATTTTTACAGCCAAACGCCGATTTTTGTGCTGGAACATGGATGCGAGTATCGTCAACCGAGTAGAGGATGACTACGCTTCAATAGATATTGTACGCAATATCTACATATGTTGTAGGATACTAGCCTCGTTGTAGGGTATCACAGTTTTTTTTACGCAATCTTCACGTATATAGCTCTTTGTGCATAGGGTATGCGTGTGTAATTGAAACATAAATGGTGTATACAAGAACATGCGCTAGCATAGTAGAACTTGCATTTCGTACAATAATTCACACGTTCCAACTCATATTCAAGCACATTACGGTTTTCCGTCACTTATATATGCAGGAGTTCGCTGACTCTATGGAGCATTCCAGCGTGAAGATTGTTGATAATTTTGGTTATACGTTGGGTGCTGTCAATATGACTTGCGCTGTTTTGGCTTCACCCATCCGCAAAAAGGCCCCATCTACGGTAAGATTATCCTCAGCAATCACTGGTATCGTGGTACTTTCTCAAACATATAGACTTACCCTCAGAAATGCAGTAATGTACTTAGTAAGTATATTATGCTATGCATGCAACACGAACATCGTTTCAAACATATAGACGTAAAATCAGAAATGCAGTAATGTACTTATTAAGTACGTTATGCTATACATGTAACACGAATATGCATGTATCTTCCATATAGATTCAGTGCAAAATGTTCGACGCGTGGGCTGGTAATGCCGATTGGACTCACCAACTACCAACAGGTGAGGAAATAATCGCTGTGGCAGTGGGTTCCCGATGGGTAGCTGCGGCAACCAATATGGTGTGTGCGTGTTTGTAACAATGATATGTGTGACATCTACAAAAAGATATAGATGTGCGAATGTATGTTGTTTATGTACATGTTATAAATCAACAAAAAGATTGGGAATTGCTGGTGTGATGGCAAGTTCAAGATGAATGCACAAATTTATACTATCATATAATTATTCGTTTATGTGGATACAACAGTAAACAAACTGTAAGTGCAACGTGCACAGAAACGTGCATCATGCTCTCGCGCACATGTATAACTGAATCTTAAATGTCCGAGAACCCATATTCTGATGTACACGCAGAACTACTTGCGCATTTTTTCCGCGTCTGGGTGTCAAATGGCCATACAATCTATACCTGGGCGGTGTGTGAGTATGGCAGGAGATGGGCCTTTGCTAGCAATAGCCTACATTCGAGGGTTCGCATTTGAAGACCAGAATATGGACTTCGTTCTGTTGAATGTGTTGGATGAAACTGTTGAATCTCGAGTGTAAGGAATCTCTACTATAGTATACAAGAACGTTCATGCATATGTTTTTGAAGTTTCTATCCATAGAGTTCTAAGAAATGGAGGGACAAACATGAAATGCATTTGTTCCATTGTGTTTCCAACATGTATGCATGTGCATGAATGAGAAAGGTTCTAAATCAGCTCGTTTGCAAACTAGCGTGTATATTTGAGTACACTTTTACTTTTTGTTTTAGACAATTCTCTGCAATATTAAGATATGTGTATCTCTATCAAGCTCCGTTTCATGAGGAAGCATGTATTATTTTATTTCTCGACTTCATTCAATATACTACCGCGTATGTATTTGTCTTGCCAATAGGATGCCACTGTCTCTTTCCCCTCAATGTGATCTCGAATGGATGGGATTCACGTCCGAGGGAGTTCCAGCCACCTATGACAGCATGGGAATAGTACGGGTAAGGATTGTGTCCATGGCACGACTATATGTGCTGACCCGTACGTTAACTTACATTGACTACATATACTAGTGTGCACATTACTTGGCTCAAACTCGTCTAGGTATTCGTAGTGAGAGTATCTCCCGTCAAATTGTCGTGGAACATCCTTACTAGTGTGCTGATGCAGTACGTGCTATTCACTTATATAGATTTTAAATTCACGTGAACATATATATGGTATGCACGTAGACTGCTCGCTTTTTCAATATAATATCAAATATAAACACACATTTTACGCACAACACACAAGCCTGAGCATAAGCACACACTTGTCTCTAAACGAAAATGTAGATTCTGACCAGTAAGAATTTTTCTCCTTGGATGCCTGTTATGGATATGAGGGAAAAGTTCAACGATGAAAATAGAATGTGGGCTTGGATAATAGGAATTACTTCACAAGAGGTGATCTATGTAGTGTGCAGAGGTAAGCATATCGTTATTTTCCAGCAAATAATATATGTTGTATGTATTGTAGTTGCATTGCATGCTTGTGTTTAAACACAAACCTATCAGCGTAATGGTAGCTACATAAACAGTTAGTACGAAGTCTCTCGGGTCACACTCGCACATCGTTCTGGAGTGTATATGTGTGTAAATCGCCATGCAATCTTACCCTTTATATTTATGCACAGATCCATCCACACAGTGTGCATTAGTTTTTAATCGTTTTTATTAGTTTTTTTGTCGTTTTTAGCTGCACTCGTGTATTCGGGAGTGGGATTTGGGAAATTACAAGCGAGTGCATGGCACATCACCTTACTCATGAACACGTGTATTGTACACAATCTTCTCGTGCAGGAGGTGCGCGATTCCCTTCAGCTACACACAGACCTGTGGTTTCCGAGTCTGTACTTGTACTACCATTGTGCGGAGTCGATCTTGGCTCAGGAAAGCTCGAAGAGGAGTGGGTCCGTACCTCAGCTATGTCTAACTTGGTGCGTGAATGTGACAAGTTGAACAGAAACATATATATAATCATATAGTAATGTAGGACTGTTGTCACACTTGTATGTCAGGAAAGACACGCAGGTGAGTTATTTGTGTAAAATGCACATTGAGAATCTTGAAGTATGTTTATTTTCGATATGTGAATGCATGTTGCAGATATACACATAACCCCAAGTATAGACAAGTGCATGTAGACACAAAATATTTACGCATGTAGAAACAGAAATATATACTCAACATTCACTTTCCTCTTTCACTGTACCTGTGCAGAAGAACAAGGAGGACGAAAAATTCAAACCGAGTGGCACACTTGCCGCACGATTGGATTCGAACAGACTCAGACTAATGCAAGTAGGTGGTTTTACGTATCTCTGCCATTGCATACGTCTGAGGATTGGACTTTGTAAAGTAGAATGTACTTCTTGCGATACAGATTGATGTGTGTATGAGTATTTACTAAATAGAAATATGCAATACAAACATATATACGTCCGCTCATACATAAAGGCATATAGACCTAAGAACACTTTATCATCACTTACAGCTCGCCCTACAACAAGACCGACCATTAAGAGTAATGGATCTGGCATGTATGCTTCATCTTCCAAAATCGTATAGTATCGCAATTCAGGTATTCAGGTCGAATTTGATTTTACAGCCCATATATACAACAATATTGTACAACTTACATAATAATCTTCACTTTGAAAGTTTCTTGCACGTTATTTTCATTTGCTCCTTCTTTCTCGAAAGTCTACACTATGATACCTACCAACCTTTTTTTCCAACACTGCTCTTTAGCTAATGTCTCGTGATCACAAACCCGAACTAGCGAAACGTATAAGTATCTTATTGCAGGCGAGAGAGCAACAGATAGCCGAAGAAGAAGACATCGAAGCCAGAAAGAAAGAAAAGTATGTATGCTAGGTGTATAAGATTTGTACAACGTGTACATTTGTGTGAGTCGATTGTCATATTCGGGAGTTACGAATTTGGGGTCACAATGCCAGCCAATTGGGCCAGGGATGATGGGGTGGAAGGGATTGTAGGCCACATCAAGGACAAGTGTGTTTATATCGTGCATATATATTTGCGTTCATGTTTCATTTACGTGTGGACATGTTTTATATACCTGACAAAATGACGAGTCGAAATGTAAAACATTTGGAAAGCACAATTTTTCTGTAACATAAATTTCCCAAACACTATTCGTTTAGTTTACATTATATTCTTTGTCAAACGATTGCAGTACGACAGTCATATATATGGCTAATCCGAGTGCAGCCCAACAGACAGCAATTTCTATGAATCCGACTCTTGACCTTAGCAATGACCCTGTAGTAAACACTATGCCTAAACCTGTTCGTGAAAAACACAAGCTTACTCTCCCGCCATCTACTGCTTTTGCCAATAAAAACTTGATGAAAAAGGTAGTGTTATTTTGACTGTGTTGTGTGTGTGATGTACACCCTATGTTTACGTATGATCGCACATTTGATGACTAATTTATGAAAGTAAAACCTCAACTCCCGCGTCTTATGTTAAAGTATACTCCCTTCTTTGTCAATAACAACAAACACACATACGAACCCTCGCTCACATTCACTCTCGCACTCAACTCATCAACTTGCAAATATACGCAAACGAAAAATTACAGAAAGGGAAGGGGGCTATGGCTGTGGCCAAACGAAGTATGCCTGGATATAGGCCACCTAAGAAAAAACTCAGACCTGAGCCCAGATGTGAGACATTCTCAGACGAAGATCGCGACGACGAACTCGATACTGAAGACCCAGCTGTAACATATCGTGAACGTGCTACTTCAACCAGCGAAAGTACAGAGACTGTACTCCACACAGATAGCGAAGATGGTGAAGGTATGCAAGTGAGTGGAAGCTGCAATATGTGTAGTTTTATTTATAACACGTTCAGTAGATATAAATCCAATTGCAGTGAACAGTGACGTCAAAACAGACATAAATGTTGGTTGGCATGTATGTTCGTGTGTATATTGAGCTTCTGTTTTCGTAGAAACCAATATTTATTTGTTTATATTTAAGATTTGGCGAAAGTCAAGTATAAGTACAGCGGTGCTCCGTAGGTAGTCTTGGTGTTGAAATAAAGAGAGTTATTCGGTTTCAACGACTTTGAATCTATGTGTATTCGTTCTCTTAGTAGTATGAAAATGGGTAAAGGTAATTTAAACCATAGTATGGGCGTTTTCTAGGACTAAATCAATCGTCGAATTCACCCACACACTGTAAATGTGTATTCTTATATTTACAGACGAATACCCTTCGACTCAAAGCACATCTCCTATCAAAACAAATTTATCCAATGTGGATGAGTCTCCTATGAGAGTAAATGACTTTAGACCAAGTGCCAAAGTAAACCCGTTTGCCAGTAATAAATCCCCTGCCCGTATGACTATTGATAAGTCCTCATCCTTCTTCAATTCTCTCGGTAAACTGCATCCAGACAACGCTACACCTAGCAAAGGTATGTGTTCATGAATGTGTTTGAAATTTGTAATTAATTTATGTATGGAGGAATGTGTTTTTGTATACACGTCATGTAAAGCTCCTGCTTGCTGTTGTTTTAGAGTATGCGGTACGAATTTCTTATTTCATAATTGAGAACCTGTCTTGGATTCTCTCTGTACACTACGGTGTAAGAATTCTAGTATGTACGTGTGCAGAGTTATTATGGGTAAGTCAAAGTGTACTGGACGTAGATGAATCTGGTATGAAAGTGAGCAAATAATCCAGACTGAAGCTTATCGAGAAACTTTTGCAATGCGAATCTCCTGCACGTGTTATAGTTTGATTCTCTCGATAATCTTAAGCCGACAATTGGATATGTACGTGAAGTATACAGGCTGCGTGGTATTGTATGCATATGTCGTGAAGTTTCGCATTGCATGGAAGTAATCTGCGTATGGTTTAGTGTTTATTTTCATTGACATACTGTTGTATATATCTTTAAAAAGCAAATCTGAGGTCAGTCGGTTCTGTAATGGGTAAGGACTCCTTCCGCAAAAAATCGTCAACCTCGAACACGAAAGACAGTTCTGAGATACTCGGAAACACAACCAAAAAGCAAGCCTCTTTGGCATTCACGAAGGTACCGAGAAAATAGACATTCTTACTCGAATTCATGCTGAAATATGAATGTATGTATTTAATCTCTACTGTATATCCATATAATACACAACATTAACTCGCATATTACCCTTATGTGCAGAAAAATCCATTCACAAAGTCAAAGGCCAAGATAGCAGACACAGACAAGAGATCTAGCATCCTATCGTCATTCGAGTTCAAGAAGGCCGATGCCGAGTCTTGTATGTATTAACATCTCTGAATGAGTGTATTGTAGTGTGAAGCCATGTATGTCTAATCGACATCAGCACATATCCGGCAGTGATTGAATTTCGCGCATGGTGCATCTATGTGGTCTAGCAAGAATAATCCAGTTCTCCCTTGCAGTGCTAGAGCTACTATCATGTGCTTGTGTACATTATTACGTATGTAATTTGATTATCCTGTCTCTTGCATCTCTTGCAGTTGAATCGTCAAAGAAAAACATTAGTAACAATTCCACGCCTAATGACCGTCTCTTCTCTTCTGAAAACGAGCCGGGCATGGGGTGTGAAGTATCAGCCAGCAAAATAACTGAGGTAGTGTAGTTTTGCTGTCGTAAGTTCGCATTCAGTATCATTTCGCAATTGAAAAGCACCCGCCAAGCAACAATAGAAGGCGAATGATGAGATAATATTGACCGATTGTGCGTTTTTTAGATACGTAACACAACCTATCTGTTTGGCTTATGGTTGCTACTATCAACATACCTATCACAAAGAGACTGATATTGTTGTGTACATCAGAGAATTCAAGTATCTCGTGGCATCAATATACTCATATACTACTGATATCAAAATTTATGGAATATTACTTCCAAGTTATCGTTGTATTCGTCTAGGCTAATTTCATTTTAACAGATCGTACAGAACTACTCTTGTATAACGAGTGGCTTCATTATGATTTAATTTTTGAAGCTCAGCGCCGTAGAAAAACAGTTCATGTAATTGACTTACTCTTCTCATTTCCTTTTCATGACTTTGCTACATAGAGCGAGAAGACTCTCGCAAGAGAGAGCATCGAGTCCACTAAGGAGGGAAAGCATACTGTAAACAGTTCACCTGTAAAAAGCGGCGTGACGGCGAATAAGAACGGCAAACAGTGCGAGCAAGAAGAGACGCAGATCATTGACGATGAAGGATTTGTATTGCCGGATACCTTGGATGAACTTTCGCAACCCGCGCTTGCTGTGTAGCGAAAGTGTCGTACATTCATCTAATATAGTACCGTAGAATACATAGAAAGTATGTCATGTGTACATATGACCATAACATACAGTCGAATGGCACACCCAGCATTGAACTCGTATATACCGTGTTTGGGAATGCAATGTCAAAACAAGCAGATTATAGAAATAAGCATTATATTATTGATAATAGTGGCTTTGCGGTACCCTAGTAGAAATATAGATTGTGCAGTAGTTTAAACTGTTCAGTAGATCACTTCTAACACGAAGAAAATGAAACACACTTGCGAAATTCAAGAATAATGAACGGTCGTGTGTACAACCGAAAACCGTAGAATATGGGCGCATTCAGAACATTCCACTAGTTGTGTGTCCTGGATAACGAAGTAAAAATATACCATAAATTAAACGCGGACAATAATGCTCTGCTGAGGTGTTTGGAGTTGATGTTCAAACGAGTGAATTTGTTTCTGAGTTTCGACGGGAGTGTAAATGTATCTAATTATATAAATGAAGAACTACTCCATTATACAGCTAGTATAGACCGAAGATGATTTGATGTGTTGTACAAGTGTAACCTTATACGGGAAACCATATTTACCTTCCTTGGAGAAAGCATTTTGTGTAGGCAATCAGTTTTCACAAAATATTTACCATAGTACGCCAGCCAACCAGTTCCTATTAAATGTTTTTGTAGGAAATTTTTATCACACTTGCAATACGTTGTTCTCCTCTGTCGATTTTTCTAATGCTCATCCAATCCATTGAACGTCATCTTGGCTGTACTAACGAGCTATTTACACGCATGAGAACAACAAACTAAGAGAATACAGACATAAATAAATGTTCTCGTCACAATTGCTTGCAAGATCTAAACACACATTCAGATTTTTTTTTTACTTTTCGACAACTGGCATATGACCACACCGTTGTCAGAATTCGTGTCGTGCAAAAGTTTAACATTCAGACGCAAACAGACTGACGGATCACAAGCCATAGTTACGAGGAGAGAGATTGGAGACCTTGGAACATCGCCAGAACTTTTGTACTCTGTTTCACACGTATTAACATAGCTCCATCGGCTGGGCCACTAAAAGAAGTCGATTTGAATTTCCAATACCCAAGCTCCAGTTTTGAGGTCATATTATACTTTTGATTGGTTAATTGTAAGCATTCACAGAACACTGTTTCAGCAGCAGCAAAAAAATGTCGCCTATTCACCGTCACTGGACATATCTATCACATGACACTTCATTGAATGCAGCACAAGGAAACCCATCTAATCGACATACTGTGCGTTGGGTAGGTTTTGTTCGATAGACCGTAAAGCCCAGAGGTCGATGAAATCGCAATCTACTCGAGCGTAGAGCAGAAAAGGACTTCTGTTGACTTGTGACTGTGCAGTGGGTGGAATAGAGTACGCCGAAAATACAGTAAGAACGAAAGAAGATACATTAAAATTACATGCAATAATACCTCAAGTGCTTACCTCGTGTCTCAACACTAGGACTTTTACATATTATCTTGTCACATTCTCACATATATCATACATTTCTAAATACACGTAGGAGTCAGATCGCAAAGTTCTGTTCCAAAAGAAGCGCATATGTGCAATTCTCATGCAGTTACACGCACCACAAACAAATACAAAATTATCCTGAAACAATTGCATATATATTTGTTCCCAATTTCGATCACTTAGAAGCTATGCGTACAGTCACTTCACAGTCTACACAGAATGTACCAAGTATTGTTTGTAGTTCTTCCGTCGACCGTGCTGATCAGACCTTTTATACACGTCCAAATGCAGGTGCTGGTGAAGACTCACGCACATGGTACTCGTGGAGTTCGAATGTAATCGATCTAATTGATGTCGTGTTGGCGAATGGTGATAAGAAGCACGATAACGCACAAAGCAATCTCAACCTCAACCCCAACCCCAACCCCAACCTCAACCCCAACCTCAACCCCAACCCCAACCCTAACCCCAACCCCAACCCCAACCTAGCGGCAGCATTAGGACTATTAGAAGCGTGCCTACGGCAGGCAAGCACCCCTCAAAGCCACCCACTTAATGCAGCACCTCCCCCTTCCTCAGTGCCTATATCCAACAACATACACTCTCCTTTGTCCTCACAATCTCTACCACGTGGCGTAGATCCTGGATTCTTTGCTGATAGTCTTTGCGCAAATTCTAAAGCAGCTTTAACAGGAAATCTTAAAGAAACTTCCAATACCAACAGCGTGGACAACACCACCCAAGCACACCAGTACACACAACCGTCACAATTTCCTACCAACCACTGTATTCGTTCCGCAGAAGTGCAACATACGTCATGTAGCTCGGTATGCAGCCAGAGTTCTTACACGCCTCAATTCATTCATCCTGTATTTGAAAACCGCAACACCAGTCCATCAATGTTTCAAAGACCGGTACCGGAGCTACCAATATATAATCGTAATGATCCCGCTTTCACTTTACAAAGGCAAAACACACTCAATGAAGCGTTACGGTCTGCTTTCTACATGGACGACATGACGGAATCGTTCAAATTCGATGCAACAGAAAATATTAAACATACAAATCCTATCAAAGCATTACATAGCACTTCTCCCGTTCAGAAGTTATCACAATCACAATCTGCGTTCGAATTGCCAATTCATGATGTTCTGTCAGCGACAGCATCATTACCATCCACACATGAGTGTAGACACAAGTCCTCGAAGGTTGACAGAGATGCGGTAACCGTAGGACAAATTCCAGTTCAATCTAAATCCAGTGTGAACGATGCTCAATTAAGAGTAGGTAGTGAGAAGAGAGAAGTTTCCGTGTCGGTTCAACGATCTGATTTGTGGGCGACATTCAAACGGCATGACACAGAGATGATTGCCTCAACAAAAGGACGTCAGATGTTTCCGAGATTGAAGTTTGTTGTCAAAGGTCTAATCCCACAACAACTCTATGCAGTTTGGCTTCATTTTGCAACGGAAGATGATGACAGCGAATGCTGGAAGTGGAATGCGAGCGCTGGTAAATGGCAAATTCGCCCGAGGGCAAGTACGTATACTGCTTTCGTATTATCCACAGATATGCAAGTTTTCCGCGGCGATATCAACCTTTCTCAGTTTTGTGAGTTAATATTCTTGATATTTTACCTATACAGAAAAGGCCAAAACGGATGATAGGCACTTACCGAACACAGAGATGTATAACCACCCGGACACCCCAGCAACCGGAGCAAAGTGGATGGAGAAATGTATTTCGTTTGAAAAAGTTAGGCTCACAAACAACGTATGTAGGGTCTAGAGTAAGGACTTGTTTTGCATATTATTCTTAACCAAATGTCCATGCTACCTGTTACTGATTCGCTTCTATACCACACAGCCCGACAATGAGAATGATGTACTATTGACATCGTTCCGCCGATATACGCCTGTCTTATACTTCGCTCCAATTAAAGGTGAATTTTGTGCATACCGTAGTGCTAATTTTATGATAAAAGAATGAGTTCAAATTAGACTAAGCGCCTGTTTTTTGTTCTGACAGATAACGATGGAAAGTCAATGCGAGTTGACGGCGAAGTTGATTTTTTCAGGATTGAGATAGCTCAGTTCGTGAGCTCAACATCTTACCATAACCATCTCATGTCGCGCTTGAAGATCGAGACAAACCCAATGGCAAATTCCCAGAAAAGGAGGACAAAGCTAAAACCAGACACTCCCAAAGTTTCAAAAAACGCAAGTCCGTATGCGGGTCTTCCATCAACGCTCAAATCCAACAACAATCTCCAACGCAATGTGTTTACATATGAAGATACGCCGTCCTGCAACGGCAATTCCAACTCTGTGGATTCGCACTCTATCGACGCGCTGCTCTATGATTCTGATACTAGTTCACAATAGCAAGAATAATTATCTTTTAATCCATATAGCAAGAATATGAATGAATACATGGACTCATATAGCAGAGCCAAACGTCAATAATCGAGAACGAATAGATCGCTGATAAATAACTCATCAACTTATACATCTCGCAAACAAATGGTGAGAAAGCGCACAATCAGAGACTGCGTGAATGAAAAAAATCTTGAATCTTCACAGTTCATCAATTGAATAACGAAAAGTTTGATAATGATCTATAGATGCTCATGTATGTGGAGCTGAACGGAAAGAGTGTGACTGTTTTCTCGATTTAAAGGATGATTTGAACGCGTTTATTCTAGATGATCGTCCACAAAGAGGCTGCGTAGGCGGTGAGCAACAGATAGCGCAAAGTCTGATGTGATACTCTATCCTTTAAGACAATACTATGTGCCACAAAGATACTATGACTGGTTAATGAATATGTATGCAAGTGGAGAATACTAGTTAACAAAGATAAAATTGTTACGTCGGTTGCGAAGACCCTGATCAGCATCGCGATATGGCTACGATTTGATGAAGGACATTGTTATGATGAAGCATTTTAGAGAGTTGGGGAGTTGAGATGGACTTGGACCGTGAGCGAGGGATATTGTACTTTCACATGTTTATATAGAAGACCTGTATACCAGAAAATGTCCTTTTCGTTTAGAAGTGGAATATATGTTTGATATGGGTATGTAGGAACGGATTGTACGGCGATTTTATGTTCTGGTACAAATCCCACCCGTTGCGGGAGTGGAGAGTGGTGGTAGATTAGAAATCCCAGTTTGCTCAAGAAGTAAAAACACATTTTTGTATTCACCTAACTGGAAATATAGTACTTTTATTCGTTCTATTACAGGATGGTAAGCAGGTGAAACTTCTACTCTATGAAACTGATGCCTTATTTATCAGTTCAAGCAAAGTTAGCTTACTGATATGAAAAGTTTCCTCGATGAGTATGTACGTGTATGCTCTTATTACTTTGTCGCTTCTCTATTCATGGTATAAATATAGTTTCATCCCAAATATTACTTGTTGCATCAGCTGATCTTAAAGCTATTCCTATGCATGCAAATGGAAATTGTATGGCGTTTCATTGATAGATGGCTACATCGACAGGTTCCCTCTCACGGCTACGATCGATTCTCTTCATCATACTATAGTAGCGGCCGCTCCAGTGAGAGACGCCAACAACTTACATGTATACGTAAATGTCGAAACACAATCATAGGTAACGCGATGAAGCGAGGGATAATACTTCTCAGAAAAGTTATTCTTGCAATAACATTTGCAACGCGAATGCCTTAGTATTTCATGGGTTCGTTTCGTTTTGATTATCATCTGCCAAGGCTATGTAGAGCTTTTGGCATCGGATTGTTTTCATTGACGCCACTGATATGAAGTCCTGCAAGTTTAAAAAAGTTTTCTCCCAATGTAGTGTATTTTGGTTGGTGGCGATGGAAACATTTCAGCTCATATAAAACATATCACAACAATCACACACCAGAGTGCTCTATACTCTTGGATCGATTTTTCGGCGCGCAATTTCTACCGTACGCAAAATATAACTAGTTGTTAGCTCCACTGTAAATCACAGACCCTCTCAGTGTAACGAAGCAATATCTAATTGTGGGTTCGATTTTCATTTCAGTATCTTCAAAAGCTGAGAGGTAGTATGTCGACATCTCTCACAGGATTGACGGCTACTATATTTATGGCCAAGAGAATTGATCTGAGTGTTCACCCTTGCAGAAACCACGTGTATTTCTAATCTTAAGCACACTATTTTGGGTATTGTATAGCACAGTTTCGATCTATTAATGATTATATACCATTTATCAGAACGTGCATTGCGATTATGCCAGGATGTATGCATTTATAGAAGTTACCATGTTCCATACTAATACTTTTAGTTGCAAGTTTACAAGAAAAGCTTGCACACTACGGAGAAGACACTTTTCAATTTTATATTAACCGCACTTACGTTACTACGCGTTACAACCATTACAAATAAGAGAGTTGATGAGATTGGACATCAGAGAAGCTTTATGCTAGAATTGACACATATTCAGTGATTCAACTTCAGTTAGTGTTAGAAGTTGCTATTTCATCGATTATATATAACTATTTTATACTGAATCCGACCATACCACGTGTATTAACGCACGAGTGTCATATTTAATAGTACGCCGCATACAAAAAGTATTCTATGACAGAGGTTATACTGGAAGGTTGGCATATATATTGCATAAAACTCGAACATCTCCTCCACCCATATAGGATGTGCATTCATACTCAAATGTGATGTATTGTACGTAAGCACAGGAACTTTGGCTGAGGCGTATACTGTGATAAAAGGAAGTGATGTAATGCCTTTTCGAGAAGCTAGCTATGCTGAACCTGTATAGAGACTTGGTACGAACACAGTTGTTAAACGCATCTTCTATTCTAAAACCATCACTTGGAACACGGTGAAGATAACCACAGCTTGGTGAGATGGTCTATGAATAATGTGTGCTTTGCATGATCGCGTGTACTAGCTCGAAGAACTGTATGTACCGAACTTTCAACTGATGCCTCTAATGAACAAAAATAACCCAACGAACATACATAGGACTACACAAGCACACATAAACATACTACACAAACACATACTACGCAAGAACACACGCACGTACATACATATACACACACACGCATGCATACACATACATACACACACACACACATACTCACCCTCACACACACATGTGAAAAGCTGTGGACAAGGCTATGTAGGACACACCGCGTTCTATTCATAATTACCTGTACATCATACTGGCACTTGAACGGACTCTTGTCTATTGCATAGAGTTATCTATGGTAAGGATTGTTTGATTCTATTTCCAACTACTTCTTCAATATGGATGAAGAACAAAATAAGAAACGTCTTCTTGAGAAGGGAAGATCAAAGGTAATCACTTTCACGACATATACTTGTATGATTACGTATGCACATATAACTACGTGCGAATTGTGAACCGTACTGTACATTGTTTAGTCTGGACATGCGATGTACATGGTGTAGTTCATATTCTCACTATATACACTAATATATGTCAAGCAGTTTCCCTATGAACCCTCTGGTTTGAATTACATCAAACAATATACCTAAAGTTTGCCATAATTATCGAAATATGTCCCGTTTACAAAATTCACATACTATCGAACATGTCCTAAATCGCATGTTCGAAACCACTCTCAAATATTTAATCGATGTATACAGCTGAGGGAATTTCAGGCAAAGAGGAGAGCGACCGAGCAACAGATACAGCAACAGTCTCAGCATCAGGCACAGCAAGACGAACAAGAAAAGTATATGCTGCAATTGGAAATTGAAGAGGCAGAACAATTGCTCGCGAAACAGCAGCTCTATGCACAACAGCGTGCAGAGATAGAATATCAGACGCTGCAACAGCACTACGAACAACTACAAGTACATCAAGTGTCTCAACAGCCAGAGCAACAACAGGAAGCAAAAGTAATGCCAAATGCTCGGCTGCTGGCTCCGCAAGTGTCTCAACAGCAGCAACAGCAAGCAGAGGTATTGCAGAATACTCAGCATCAGACACAACCGGCTATGCAAGTATCTCAACAATCACAGCAACCTACACAATCGCAGTACGCATATCATCAAGCACAGCAAGAGAGCCAGCAAAATGTGGCTCAATATACACTGCAGGTACGAATGCACGCGCATACGTGCACAAACGTAAGCACGTACACGTATCAAATGCATGCACTATGCAATCTCATTTGTTAACAAATATGACATTTACCATCATCTTGTTTTGTTGGTGTGTAAACTCAGCTGTCACAGGCGTACGACACAATTAGGGCGCTGACCAATGAGAGGGATCAGGGCGTTCAAATCAACGAAGCCAGCCAAAGAGTATGTGTCTAATCTAGCAATCGCACTGATCCACCGAACAACGTAAAGACACAAACCTCACATATGTATTCTAACAAGCTCACAGCGACTTCGATAAGCATGTTGAGTCCACACTCAATCAGCTATCCACACATGGACACCATACACACGTGGTGGTTCTGGGAGGAGAGGGTGTGTGTTCTTTGTGATTATGGCCGTATAGATTCGTCTAAACGAGCGTTTCATATATTTGCAGCTTAAAAGGCCGGTATACATTGTATGCACATGCACACAGTTACTTGCATGTTTCAACGCGCGTTAACAGGTATCGATGCTTTTTGAATCTTACTAATGGATTGAATAGGAAATACGAGCGCGTGAGATGCAGATTGAACGGCAAATCGAAGCTCAAGCTAATTTGTTTGAAGAAAACTCACGTCTGAAAGAAGAGTTGGATGAATGTGTGTTGATAAAGAGGCAAGATCAAAGTATGTGTCAATGTTTGCCACATGCTTTGTGTATGAACTATATAAATGCTGCAGAGGCTCATGCAAATTTATTAGAAGAGAATTAAGCAATAATTGCAGTGGTTTTAGGTCGGTTGGTCACGGGGTAACAGTTTTTGGCCTATATACTTCGTGTATACGTTTTCATGCATTCGCCGGTACCAACTGTGATTCTTTTCATTAGATTATTCGTGTGTACGGTATGCTCGTTTGTATGTTGATAGCACATATGAAAGCAAACACAAAGTAAACAGCGTCCAGTCCCATCATAACCAGAACAAAAATAGAGAGCCTGCACTGTCGCTACTTGGCTCTCACTATCGCACACTTATGCTCACACTCAACCACCGGACCCTAAACTACTGGTCCACTTACGTAGTCCGACTACATGCCTACGAGCTTCGGCAGGCAGAAATGGAGGCGGCGAATAGCGACCTCAAACATCACATTGGAGTAATGCAAAACGAAATCAATGCTGCTTCCTCAACGATATCTACTGTATGTGTTGAAGCACAATCACACAAATATATATAGTTACATGGAGCATGGTAAAAATTCACATTTGCGGAAAGATGCAATAGTAATAGCATCTTCCCTATGTTCCCACACCACGTCCACATTAACACACGTTTCATCACACACATATTCTTATATGTAATATCCTATATAAACTTCACACAGACCGCGAGTGCCATATCACCTGCACCCCCCACCAGTGAACCCCTTCACGACCATCTCGCCGAGATCGTAGAGCTGAAGGCCGAACTCGCACGCGTGAGACAAAGAGAACAAGAGATGCAGCTGAAACTCGGGATGTCAGAGGAGACAATCACCACACTTAACGATGGTTTGCGTCATATGGTTGAAGTGAAAGAACAAAATGCTGCCTATATGGAATCGACTTCTTCCGCGCGTGAGCGTGCAGAAACATTGTTAGTGGCCGAGCGTGAGAAACACGCGAGTAATATGGTCGAGATTGCACGCCTGCGTACACGCGTGAGCGAGTTAGAATCAGACCACGAAAATATGAATGTGGATATGGATGTGAATTTGGAAGGTGTGGGTAATGAAAATAATGATACGGATAATACTTTGAGAGAGTCTATTCAAACCCATGAACAAATACTTCTCGAGTCTACATCAACAGCGCGTGATTTGGCTGGAGCGAATTTGGCGCCAGAGAGAGAGCTTCGTGCAATGGAAAACGCACAGATAGCCGAATACAGGATACAAATAGCCGAAGATTTGAAACAAATGACGAAGGATAAAGAAATAATAGCGAGTTTATCAACCCGTCTGAATGAGCTCGAATTTCTCTTGGGGGAGGCAAAGGATGATGGTAATACGGCTGCTGAAGGTGTTGACAACTTACGTGAAGGAAATACTGAAATGGATAAAGAAACTATTGGAAGTCTAGAAGCACGCATATCTGAACTTCAATCGCAATTGGAGATAGCGAATGCTAACAATCTAAATATTGCAGGTGTTTACGGAATGGGTGAAGAGATTCCAGATACCACCGAATTTTCGAAAACTAGTGCTCAAGACAAAGGAGTGATAGAAAGTCTAAGAGCACGGGTGACAGAACTTGAATCCCAACTATGGGAGGCGCATGGTCATAGTACAGTTTTAGGTGATGTTGAAAATGTAAGCGAGACTAAGCAGAGAGCGTCGGAGGGAGAGACAAATCAGCTGATTGAAGATATGAAATGTAAGAATTCGACGATTGCCAGACTTCAGACAGAGGTGGGTACGTTGGAAGACAAGATGGCGAGTCTGGGCCAGGAGAGGGAACATGAGAAAGACGAGAATGTACAACTCGCGAATGAGAGGGATAGATTGTTATCCAACATCGCTGCACTTCAAACCACCGTGGGTACACGCGAGGCTGAGATTCAGAAGCTGGTGGGTATGTGTGATCGAAATGACGAACTCATTTCCAGCCTTCATGTCCAGATAAGCGAGATGAGAGATACAGTCATCAGTTTGGAGGGAGAGAGAACACGCATGACTGAGCAAGTTTGTTCCTTACACGCAACAATTGAAACATTGAAGGAAACAGCAGCGAGTGCGTTAGGAGATTCCACAACACCACACTCTGATGCAAATAGTCATATGACCGAGGTCGTCATTGATGATGTAAACGATGTGCCGTCGCATACATCTATAAATACCGAAGGCAATGGTTTTCTAGGTCAAATACATGTTATGAAGCTGGAAATAACTGAGTTACTGTTGAGTTTCGAAAGGCTTCAGGAAGTTGCGAAAGACACAACGGCACAAAGGGACGAGTATGCAAATACTATCGTTTACTTGGAGACTCAGATACGTGAGATGCAATCACAAATACAAACACAAAAACGTCAAATTACTATGAACAACATGAATGACACGAACATTGCACAAGACAGTGCTGTGGGTGCGAGTGTGGGTGTGGATGAAAGTATCAATGAGAGTGGCACAGATGTAGATGTACTTGAAGCCGAGAAGGATGCATTGAAGGCAGAGTTAGCACATACGCATCAACAATTAGCCATGTCGCAAAGTGCAAACGAGGCATTACAAAGCGATCTTTCTTCAGCCATGAGAGATCGTGAACGTGAAACTACTAACAATACGATGGCTCAGAATGCAGCTCAAAGTCGAATGTCTGAGCTCCAGGCGGAAATGGAAGAGCTGGATAAAGGTCGGTTACGTATTGTGAGTGATTTGGACGAAAAAACGGCAGAGTTGGCATCGAGCGTGCAGGAGCGAGCAAAATTAGAAACTGATTTGGTGAATATTCAGACAGACTTTGATACTGTCAAGAACGAACATGCGTGTGTTGAAGCAGAAATGGAATTGTTGAGAGTGGAGAAAACGGATTTAGCAACGGATGTGGAACACTTAAAGTCCGAGGTGAATAGCGTCAAGGCCGAGCTTGCGAATGTGAAGGCCGGAATTAATTCTGCATTACACCTGGAAAATGAGATGTTGAAATCCGAGCTAAATACTGTTCAAGCAGATCTTTTCAACACGAACAGCGAATTGGAACTTGCAAAAAATTCTTTACTCAACGCAGAGGAAGAAAAGATGAGTGTGAAGACGGACTTGGAAGTAGTCCCTACCACTTCTGGTGATGGCGCGAAAAATGAACTTGAGATTGAGCTTGCCCGTGTGTTGGGTGATGCTCAGGAGAAAGCAATGGCGTTGAATGTGTGTATTGCGGAGAAAAAAACCTTAGAGTCAAAGCTCCTGGTTGTGCAATCCGAGATCACAGACTTAGAAGTGCTTATAACGCATGTGCAGACTGAGTTGGAGGACGTGAAGCGCCAGATGGCGCGCAGAGACGAGCTTCGACTTGATATGCAAAATGATTTGCAGCAACCTGAAGGGAAACAGGTATCGACGTCGAATGAAAATCCGTTAGAGCATGAGCTTGCACGCGTGAAAGCTAACGCAAAAGCTCAAGCAATTTCCATGAAGACCAAGTACGCAAATTTAGAGGCAGAGCTCGCAAAGCTAAACGCCAAGTTGGACGATAACAGCAGGAACGAGGTATCTAACGATGAACTCAAGAGTATTTCAAATGAATTTGAAGATAATGGATTGTCGAACCTTGTAATGGCACTACAGGCAGACAAAGAGAGCTTGTTGGGCGAACTGAAACATGCTCGTAACGAGAGAGATGAGAAGATCGCGGCATTAATGCAATTACAGGCACACGTCGATCACGAACAAGAGGTATCCTGTATTTGTATTGTACGGTGACCTGTTCTCTCTTTCTGCATGTATGTTGCTCTTTCTGCGTGTTTGTGTGCAGTGGAAAATGAATATGGGGAGATACTAATCTACGTATATCTATTGGAGTGACTTTTATTGCTATACACATTATGTGGCTGCATTCAAGAATGCAAAGTACATAGACACATATGCATATACGTACGTACACATATAACTATACAAGTATTCCATTGTTTCGGTGTATGTGGTGCCAGCTTATGAAGTGTTGCTTTCAAACTTTTGTATAATATATTTTTGCATGCTTGCGTCACAGGAGCAGGATATGGTTCTAGTAGTGCTGAATAACGAGAAATATAAGCTATTCCAAGATTGCAAAAAACTAAAAAAAGAAAAGGTATGCAAAAGTAATTAAGAACATTGATTTGTGCATACATCGAAGCGTAATTAGTCAAAGACTCATACATGTCCAAATGGTCGAACACGACCATTGTCGATAACGTTTGTTCTCTCTTGGAACATGATTACATTATTCTCATTTCTAACTCATGTGAACTTTCTTAGACCGATATTGAAGCAGAGAAGGCAAGCTTGGAGACAAAAGTAAAAGAACTTGAACTCGAAATTCATCGACTGAATCATATCACTAACGCGCCACATGTATGTACAATCTATTGTAAGGAATTCATATATATATATGTGGATGCCATGCTTATGTTTTTGACACGTCATGCTCATTTGCGATATAGTGTGCATAGACTCATAGCTATACATGTATTTACGTACATAAACGCAATACAACGAAGATGTACAGTCGAACGAACTTGAATGCTATGAACACACGATTCGTGTATTCATAATATGTACACTCTTACACGCATATTTGATCAGTACCAGCAACTCGAGGCAAACCTTGTCATGCTACAAGATGATGTCGATGATTTTCAACAACAAATCGCGCAACGGGATGATAAACTGCGCGCTCTTCAGATGGAATGCTATAAAGCCCAAGATGTAAATGATGTTTATGTATACATTTTAACTGTTGTTTATGTACCCTGAGTAATCTACTACGTAACTGTATGGTATAGAATCGTGAGTGTGTAGTATGTGCGTTTATTGTGAATCACATTGAGCTCTGAAGTGCGATGTTCCATACGTTTACCCAGGTTTGTCTTGTTGTGCTTCTTGTGTTGGTTTGGTTTGTGATCGCTGTGGGCTGTGTATGCATACATATACAAAGTTAGTAGTGAAACATGGGATGCAATCACAACTTGTGTACAATTCCACATTTCAGATTGCCAATGACCTACGAATCGAGCTTGCAAAGGAAAAGAACACCAAGATAAACACAGATGCGAATGAGATGTTGCAACAATTGACAGGCCAAATTAGTCAGAAGAGTAAAGAAATCGAAACCTTACATGCACGCCTGGAAGAAACGCAGTCGGAAGTCTTGGTTGGAGAAGAGGTACGTTTTGGTGTGTTAAGTTGTATATGGGTACCTGCGTTTCCAAGCATAGTGAAATAACACCTTTACAATAGGTTGTTAATATACGCCTTGGCACTCCGTCTGAAACGATTCCTCTATGGAGATGGCTAATGTTATGTTTTACGAATGAACTGATTATATGACGCACATAATCGTCTTTTCATTTTACGACGACAAGCAATACTTTCTGTAAACCATGCACTGATAAATTTTGTAATGATGTTTAATAATGTTTACAAACCTAAAGACTATCTCCGTGCTAGAAGGCAAAATCGAGCATTTGGAGGAAGAACGAAGAGACATTGATATTGTTGAAAGGGTGTGTAACCTATATGCTCGTACTCGCATATTCATTTAGAGCATGCATATACACTTGCATACCTGATCTTTTCGATGCTTGGTATGATACAACTGACGACTAAACCGCAAGCCGCAGTAGTCGTGTACGGTAAAGTGTCTCGTATGAAAGTAAGATGGAAGCTAGATATAAGATACGCAAGCCAATAGTTCATATTTATGTATAATTATGTACTGTCTTCGCCATCCTCGTTTTAATTTGACAGTCAATGCTTATGTTTCAATCGCAGGCTCGTGTTGAGAAGATCGAAGTATTAAAGGAGAATGGACTTGTGATTAAAGCTGACCTCGAGCTTCTGTTAGGATTGGCTGAAGCAACCTAGTCGTTAACCGTACTATTAGTTACATGCCGTGAACCCAAGAACACTTAGCAATGTACACTTGTACACTTACGGTAACTGGCAGGCGAAGCTTGCTGAACTAAGAAGTTAACAGTGCATCGCCTATATTAATGGTTGATATAAGTTGCAGTGGTTTGATGTAAAAGCAATAGGAAGGTTGTATTAGGTACGCCAATGCTGGTTGGACTCTTACCTTGTGCGTGGATTGTTCGTGTGTAAGAGAGACACACATTATGCGCACTTGAGATGGCGAGTTGACTGGTCGTATAGTTAGTTATAGTCTAGAACAAAGGTACTCTTTAACTCATTCACCGTTCTTGATAGTACTAAGAAAGATTATTCTGGAAGTAGCAGAGGAAGAAGCCCTTCGTCTGTGATTGGTATGCTCCAAAAATAGTATTCTCGGCGAATACTATAGCAACGCATGTAAAGTTCACGCTGACACAATGTTCACTATACGTAATACTGTGCACCATCCATGGTTCTGTTTAAGATTATGTATGTCTCTTCATACGCATAATGTCAGATAATATATGTAGTGTACATCCAAGTAAACCTAATGCTTCATTTGTATGGATACTTGGCTTAACACTTAATTAAAGTCCCATGCGTAGTCGCTACCAACACGCCCGTTCGTAAGTAAAAACGGCATCAACCTTGGTATTAATGTCATAAATAACTAAAAGTAAACCAAAATCGGCATGATCGTTGTTTTAAGTGACGATCAAAAATAATTTAGTGCCTTTATAGACCAGTAGAAAGAAGAACCAGACGAGATTCAACCACCCTCTTACGAGATTTCACTATCTAAGGAGGAAGAGGAACTTTGAGTGTAGGTTGTATGGTAGGCATATATGTGACGCAAATCAGGTACCCCAACATATTGTTAGCAGTAAGGACAGCATAACCATTTGCGTTGATTTTATCTATGTCGTATGACTAGTCACAGGAAAGAGTGTAGTCCATGTCAGTATCAGTTTTCGTGTAATTTATCGACCTCAAGAATCAAAGTCGGTGGATTATGATTGTCTACGGTGTTTTTATATAGAAGCCTGTGCTTGAAGGATGTCGGTGATGGTTACGAATCCACTGCACTTTACTGGTTTGCCCTCCTCATTAGACGACACTACTGGGATCTAATAAAATATTTCATATCAATACATAGCTGAATAGGTCTACGCTAAACAACAAATGAAAATGCTGCACATACAAGATAGGAGATATATAAAAATTGGATAAATAATCCATTAACGCCATTCGTACAACACACGTAGATGGTATTTACCTCCCTCATATTCCGGTCTACCATAATGTTGACTACATCCCTCACACTGGTTTGGGCTGTGACAGCCGTGAACTTTTCTTTTGTGTCGATCAGCTCACCAACTGTTACTGTTCTGGAGTCCTTATTTTCCAACATCACCTGCATTCGTACGTAATTCGCATAAGTATAACAACTTAAATATTCTCCTTGTACAATTAAAAGCACGGTTCATATACAATATCCACACAGCAATAGTATACTAGTACACTTGATTATAGATGTAGTCGAGAGTTTCAACCGTTCATAAGTAGAGATATACTAGTCGAATCGAAACATCATTGCGCACAGGAAAGAACTTTTATAGCTAGAAAACCGGGTATGTTATAGTCCTGCCCTTACTGATATTGGCATGCAAACATAGCAGATATAAATAAGCAAATGTCAGTAACAATCAATTTTGTATCTACATGTATACCGACAACAGCACATATGCAAGAGCGAGGAAAGCTTAACAATAACGTTCTTGTACCTTACTCCGGTAGTCCTTTTCAGTGAAAACACCAACTAAATCACCGCTTTCATCAATAGTAGCTACCCAACCTATGTGAAATGTCAGTATTGAAAAGCGAAGATGTGTGCGAGTTGTTTGCTCCTTTAGAATACTAAACATTCATTTGTCCAAGTGACAGTACAGCATGATGCGGCAGTTTAAGCAATGCAATGTGTGAACACGGAAGGGATACATGCAACTGTTTGCGTAATCGGTCATGCGAACTAATGACGTATAATCTGATTGGCTGTTAGTAATCAGTAGACTGGGCGTCGGTGTGCCACTATACATACATGCGCGTAGATATGTAACTATTCTGTAATCAAATGCGACATAATTCATATATGAAGTCATGAATAAGTACGAGGTCCATTCTCGCAATTAACATACCAACACCAGCTTCCACCATGCGTTCAACTGCCAATCTGACAGAGTCCGAAGGAAGAACACTTACCAAGCGTGTCTGCACCACAGCTTCAATCGATTTATCAACATGGTTAGAAATCTCTTCAAAATATACAGAATGAGACGTTGCCTCGATTATATCTCGTAGATAGTGTAGTATGTCCCGAACCGAAAACATGCCCTTCACATCTAAATATGTAGCGAAGTGAGCGTGGTTGTGTGAGTTTGTTTACACTGCTAATGAGTGTATTGATGTAGATACATTTAAGTCTTTCATTAAGTATAAATGGCAATATTCTATTCATGTACAAGTACACAAGCAGTGCATGTATGCCATATATACCTTTTACCGGAGTTCCTGCGCCAAAGCCCTTCTCCGCGTCAGAGTCAACCACAGGTAGATGTCTGAATTTCTCTTCTGAAAGAACCTGAAGGCACTGATCTAGGGAAGCCGCCGGATCAACGCAGATCTACAACAATTGTTATAAAAACGTAACAGTTCTCATAAATGCTTGTGTGCTCATGTACATGTCTTCTGTGCGGTGTTCGTGTATGCATGTTGTTCGTCCAAGAAAGCATGTGTGCTTTTACAAAAATAACAGGACTATGGGGTGTGCTTGAATACTTTATAATTACCACTTTTCTCGTCATGACTTGTGATACATACGCATCTCGCGAGCACAATCCCTTTACAACCACCTTGGTCAAATAATCACGTTCCGTGAAAATACCCTTCACCACATCATGCTGAGTTACTAATAAAGCACCGACGTCGTTGTCCTTCATGCTCCTGAGTGCACTGTGTGGGAAGAAAATGTAGAACAGCATATTGCGTAACGGGTTGATGTATGGGTATATCCGTTCACAATAATTGCCCAGAAATGAATCTACATCCTATGTATCGTTACGTTAATTTGCTCTGTACATGCTTTATCTAAAACAGTACTGGCGTTGGGAATTAATACTTCTACCATCCTCCTCGAATCTTATGTTGTTAAATGATTCAACATGGTACTCGAAGCCTAGATACATTCGTGAATACAAGTCAGCCATACTAAAACTAATAGGGAATTCTAAACTACACTCACACACACGAACTTTCATTTTCTCCATCTTATAGACTGGAGCATAATTGATGTGCAAACATACTCGAGGATTGTCGCTGTTTTCTCTATAGTGCAAACGTTCTCTAGGTGCTTCTTGGAAAGAACTTGACTGGCAACAACCATTGAAGACAGCGGATAAAAGTATGACACTTTCGTAACCACTGATCCAACTTGTGTAACTAAAATATATAATATCATTGCGAATACATGAGTGTTTACATTCGTTTGGAATAGCGAAATATCAAACAACGTGAAAAATCTTCAATGTTCACTACGTTTTCCTTTACGCGCAGAGCCATGTTGATTAACACCTGCCCACAGCAACCTGCCAAGGCTGGAACCAGTAGCCATATTTGACCATGAACGGCATGGGAGCATACTGATACATTCGACAACGTAAAATTGAGAATGAAGATCAAGGACGGGAAGGTGTTTCCTTGTTTCTTGCTTGTGTGTGTCCGTGAGTTTATGGGAGTGATTGTATAGTTTGAACTCCTGTACGAGTGAGTGAGTCGACGGTTGGCATGTGTGATTGGGGGTTGCGTATTCAGTAAAGGATTGGCATATTTAGTGCGTGAATGTGAGTGAGTGAGTGTATATATATACGTGTGTGTGTGTGTGTGTGTGTGTGTGTGTGTGTGTGTGTGTGTGTGTGTGTGTGTGTGCACGTAAGTGAGTGAGTGGGTGAGTGAGTGAGTGAGTCTGTGAGTGAGTCTGTGAGTCTGTGTGTGTGTGTGTGTGTGTGTATGTGTGTTTGTGCGTATGTATTTTTATGTTTATGTTTCTGTGTTTTCGTGTGGATATGCGTTCGTGTTCGTTATGTTTTGTGTTTTGTGTAGAGTTGTGTTGCCTTTGCGCAGGGGACGGCGTATGGTGAGTGTTCTTGTGCTGACTGTGCTTGAGAGTGTTGTACCAATAGAAATAATACAGAGATAAATATAACCAATAGAGAATGCTATTACTCTGTCTCGATTGCCAATTAAGTAATCCACTTTTCTGGTTTTGAAAAGCTGAGTGTGAGTGTGATGTGTAGTGTGTGATGTGTAGTGTGTTTGTGCCTGTGTGTGTATACATGTGTAGTGTGTTTGTGCGTGTGTGTATGCATGTGTAGTGTGTTTGTGTGTGTGTGTGTGCGTGTATGTGCCGGAATTGAAGTGCCACTTTATCCGAAGTGACCACCTTGTTCAACGCTTCGTCCATCGCGTTTTCCAACATGTTCCTCTACGTACTTCTACATTCATCTCCTATGTTCATCTTCGAACACTCTTCTTCAACACCCTTTTCCTAGTATATCTCATATATCCTTCTCCAACTTGCTTTAGTGACCTCTCTAACTTGCCCTCCAATGTCCTTCTGCAACGTCCTTCTTCTACACATCCATCGCATACATTCTTCTCTAACGCACTTCCGCAATGTCCTTCTCCAACGCCCTTCTTATCCCAACGCCTTTCTCCAACAGAGTTTTTCAACCCTTACAACGCCCCCTTAAGCACCAAGTTGGTGAGAACGAGTCTGTACGTGCTAAAATTGAAACAACGGGGTTTAGGAATTCTTGTTTGTGACTATCCAGTAAGCCATTGTATTGGGCGGGATCCTTATCGATCGCGTATTTATTGGTAGAATTATACAGGCAATATAGCAATGTGGTGTGTTAGTAATGATTCTGCCCCAAAACCGATCTCATACGATTGGTCATATAATATACCACACATAGAGCTCCAAGTAATGGTCCGTCTAGCGTCTCGCACTCAACACGTGCGTCCATGGACAGTTCGGCTTCCTACACAGAGAGCTCTACGTACGTCTACACGTGCGTCCTACACAGAGCTCCACGCAATCATATGTGGTGGTCTCTCTAATTTCTCATACTCTACACATGTATCTCAGAGCACTTCGGACTGCGCATGCGACATTTATTTATATTCATCCAGCGCATGTTGAAACTTTGAGCGCTTGACCGTTGACGACAAATGCGAGATGATATCCACAAACACAACGGATTTGTGCCTGGTGTATGTATGGCCATCAAAGAAAATTCATTTAGCTGCATACAACAAGGTTGTACTATTCGGCCAGCTGAAAACGCTGAGTTACAACCCCTGACCACATAATATATACACGATGACGTTGGCTGGTAGGTGTCCAACATATGAAGGAACGAAAGCTTTGCCAGATGAATGTCGTAAACACCAACAGGCACAACTTATCCTTGTTCATTACGTAATCTATTCCCAGTTTCATTTTATATTGCAATAAGCGCGTCCCATATGCAAGTATTAAATCGTACCAACTCCTGCCATCAATACATACAATGTTCCGTAACGTTTATTTTATATTATAGGAAAAATTCATACAACCAACCAATGCACGCGATGCGGTTTGTAGAGCACTGTGCGGGAGGATTCGTTGTACAACACTAGATCATTCATGTTCTTGCTATCGTCTCATGAAACCACTCAACCCCCCAGCTGTTGCTTCCACATCAATTAGATTCGCGAAGATCACGAAATAGCATCACACAACAAAATGACACTGTAAGCAAAGCATCGTTCCGTGCATCTAATGTGCTGGTATAAACATGAATACATATTTGATTCAGAAGTGTGAAGCATGTGTTGACATCATCAGCTGTATATTCTACGGTCAATGATCCGGCGTGAGATACGAGATCCGCAGGCTCTGCGTGTAGACTAACCGTGCCAGTGTGACAATTACAATAAACTGTAGTGTAATAATAACCTGGAGTCGGAAGGAGTAGGGAAAAAATACAGTGTCGCATCAACATGTATCAATACGAATCAACGAGTATATAGATTTTCTCTGTGCATATAATGTGGTATGTGTGACGTAAAGAGGTCGAGATGAGCAAACATTAAACTGCAGTCTGATAAACCCTCAAACCCTAGAGTCATTTATTTATGAACATAGAGCCAGACAAAACAAATATACATGACTAATGTATAAGTATCTACATACAAACTTGAGTGCGTGCATACACACATATACAGAAGGTTCTTCTACTCAACTATTCACATAATGAATTGTTCACTTTGTAATTCGTTTCCCGTGAAAATATCGATACAGAATGTCTGATATATGCTCGAGAACTTACACTACTTGCATGAAGGGGTAGGCGATATATTCACGTGTTACACATTTTCACATATATATGGGGTCATGTTCACATGGCGTACACACTTATCACGTACCAAAAGATACACTTCAACTGTAGCCAATGTTGTTCGTTTGTTCTGATCTTCCGGAGATAAGTTCCACTCAGAGTCTTTGGTTTTCAACTTCTGACTAATGGTTTTGAGCAACCCGTTCGACTGGGTCCTAGATAATGCCTGTGAACTATAGAAGGGTGGGATTCCGCTTTCATCGCTCGGTGCCTCTCTGCTCTCTGGCATCCTGTTTCGTAGTGAGAAGGTGAGAAGGTAATTGCTAAAATGTTGTTGCAAGTTGGAATATCATGTGAAAATGATCAACTGTGTAATGTATACACTAGTATACGAAAGCGTAGAAAGTCATACGGGCACGAATGCAATACGAGACGTACTCGACCACGAAGAACGCATACGTGACGCACGAAGTCATATCCTTGTCATTCATCTTCATGCAAGGCCTAGGCAGTGAAACAGAAGTGCGTAGACGTCTAATATATATATAACACAGACGTATATTTAATCTTGTATACATAAAGCGTCCAGTGACGTACGTTTGTGCAGCGGGAACTTCATCGAAAAGTGCGCCACTGTCAAGACTTTCCGAATCATTGCTCACATTACTAACAGTCGACGACATCTACACAGGCAATTTGAAGAGATTATGTGAACGGCTAACGACAAAATCGTATAATGGTTAATCATAGTGTGCAGTACACTTGCGTTCATATCATACGATACACGATAATGATAGGTATTTGCGGATTGCACCAGTGTACGTACGTAATAACGCTTCACAGTGGACATGTCACAAACATGAATAAGGAGACTATATACACAACATACATATTTCTAATTCTCACATTTTTTTATATATAGGTTCACCAACATGAAAAAAGAGTGCAGCATGGTTAGCACATATAATAATATATGCTTATGATAAACTGAGCTTGTATTTCGCGGGTAGATTTGTGTTGTTTCTAAGTATTATTGTATACTCACAGTCTATAGTTACGTTATTGTATGTCGTATGTTGAGAATTATGATTAGTATATGTGGTTGTATCTTTCTCCAAGTATACACACTCTTCTTTGCATGCGAGTGTGCGTGTGAATGTAGGTGTATGAGCACAATGGCCATACCCTTGACATATTGCTGACTGGTAAAAGCTTTTTGCCAACATCGCCAGGCTCTCCGACTACGAGAGAAAAATATAATTAGCATGGTCAGTCCGTACATTAAACTATCAATTTTAGCTGTTACGTGTTAGATAGCCATGCATGCGAACGCCCACGTATCAAAAACATACGATACGATGTAATCCAAGTCGCACACACACATACGCATGTGTTGTATTAAACACAAGAAACAAAGAAGACATACTAGTACGTATGGAACTGTGCATGTGATGGACAATATCGTTTTGATCAAAGGTGTAAAACCATAGAGTCTGGTTACTTCCCGGCGGGTACTTGTCCAGAGTCATGAGTGAGTCAAACGTATACCGTAGAATACCCTTCTTCATAGTGCTCATTGGAAATGTCGTAAGAAATTGTTTCATATCATCAGTAAACGCATGTCTGGGCAGCTTTCCTGCGTATATGGAAGGTATGCACGTATGAGTTTGTTCTAGGTGTGAAATGTGTATATTCGATTCACGGGTGGTAATTCTTGCAATACGTGCTCCGTTCGCGAGCAGTGGAGTGCACTAGCGCCCACAGGCTTTCATGAATGCGACGCACAAGTCATCTCACCATCTACTGGGGGTGGCTGATCTTCTCCAGTGTCCTCAACGACTACCAACAACCAGTGAAGCTGTTTTATGTACTTGCCCACCTTGATCTGAAGACGGAAAAACGAGAATCTATGTGAGCGCTGGTGTCTGTCGTTGCCGACAACATGCAGTTTGTCAGTGGTGTGGCATATACAGTGCACACGTATAGTTGCTCTATATGGGAATTGCGAGAGAATGCATAAGTAGTAAAACGTATAAGAAGAGAAATGAGTCAAAATAAAGAGAATGTCTTCGTAGGGAACTTCTTGCTGTTATGCGTGTGTCTATATATACGTAGGTCCTGCTATTAGCGGATTTTAGTCTACAAAGAGTAATTACCTTCAAAATATGCGCATACTTGTGCTATAAAATAAACATACATACATACATACAAAACAATGCATATATATAAAAGGTTCACGGGTATCGTTGGGAGACGCTTTTTGCATACTATACACACAATCCAAAACGCACACATAGTGAAGCATGTATACCTTCACAGTGAACGTGTACTTCGCGTCGGGATCTATCACGAGTGATATATCATTGCATTTTTCGTGAGTTATAGACACTGGCTTCATGAGCAACTCTGAATAGTGAGTCTTTGCACTTGTTTTTGGGTACTCAGCCTTGATTTTAAATTTTACTGGTAACACCTCTGCAGTCAAAATTACTACAGGTATAGATACTTTGTTCCCCATTGTGTATTCCGAGTTATAGTTGTAAACTTGACTTGACGGGTGTATATTTATCGAACAAATGATAAAGTAAGGCCAAGTATGATTTCGTTTTTTCTATGTTGTGTATCTGTATGGTGATAAATAAACCAGATTCACGAAGAAACAAAGTTTTCTAGAAATTCTTACGGGTGTGCATCGACCGGTTTACATTGTGTTCTGCGAACATCAATTTTTTTTAGAAATGGCTATATGTATGCTTCTACTATGGATTTTAAGTCCCAAGAGCTTTACTGCACAGCGATGTGAGTTTAAAAACGAGGATACGCGTGCAGACGTGAGACTATGCGATGGTATGCACATGTACAACTGAAGATAAGACGTTGTTTGTAATGTTCGTGGTTATGTTGGCTCTTATGTTGGTTGTTATGGTTGTCATGCTGGTTGTTACGATATATAAACCTACTTTATGCTGGGAATTACCACCATCAATATTCAAAATACACTAAATATCAAACAATCAGAACTGAACACTAACTAACAACTAAACAAAGGCAATTAATTTATGGATTCTATATCTATTCCAACTATCTATAACTGAACTTATAGTAAACTTATTTTAGTCCATAACTGGCAGGGCACATTGATTTGTAGAATTAATATTGCTAGAATTAGTATTACTATACAGTGCATCATGACTCATTAAATCCAACTAATATGATAACTAATTCTCTTGAGTCATAACAAATAAGTGTTTCGTTTCTGTTTGTAAGCCGTAACATGAAAACGAGAAACGGTGCCTCTGGTGTTCTTCAATTATTGGTGATGATATAGTAGCACACACGCACATACATCCATATAACATACGTTTGTTCGACTTCGTGATTGGCAAGGAATAGTGCTGACAGTATGGTACAGCTGGTAGTAAGCCGCATAGAGGCCGGATTTGCTACGCTAATCACTAATGACCATCACTTTTTAGAACTGCCGCTGTATGTCCACCAGATGTTTTATTATTGATTGACAGATTTCCATTTTTATTATTCTTTGTTTCGTTGTTTTATCCAAATCATTCCTATACACCCGCAGTGACGCCATGCCAGTAAAAAATATACTTGTATAATTATAGAAACTACAACAAACTCTCAGAATCTTATTTGTGTTGAATATGCCATGCTAAATTTGAAAGTGTGTGACATGAACTCACACTCTTCAGTTCCCAGCTATCACTATAATTTTTTTAACTACATTAGGGTGTTATGTCTTTTTGAAGTGTATTTCGCTATGCATAAATATTTACACGATGCTGAGCCCTACGAATGCAAATGTACTACTCAAGAATTTCGATCTCACGCTTTCATTTGTCCTCTATGGCCACTTTAGACACGTGTGTGACCCAGATATTGAAGTTGGTACAGTGATTAATGCTTCCATTACCCGAAACGAAGAAGCCGAGAGAGAAAACTTGGAAAAGGGTATGAACTATATTATTGCAGTCTTCGTGTTCATAACGCAAGGAGAGCCATATATTTTGACGTAAACATATACTTATATTTTTATTATGCCTGTACATGCCTCATTGTACTTTGTATAGTCTCCGAGCTGCAAAAGCACTTGTTGAAAAAGTATGAACATACTGGCGAACAGTGAGCCCAAGATTTGACAACTGCACATCACAGACAACGAGATGAGGCAAAGATTGCCACACGTAGTTTATCTAAAACGACATGAAATGGTATCGCCCCAGCGAAGCAGATCCACAACGCCGACATGGTACAACTGTGAGGTCGTCTTTTGTGATTTTTTTTCACTTGTTACAAGGCCGTATATTTGTAGTCTTCCATTAATGTAAATAGACTGGCACACCGGCCGGTCAAGTTGGTAATGTATGATTTATGTCCCTATTTAGCTCTAATATGACACACTCTATAGACTAGTGGACTGAAATTGAATGTATTACATAAATGTTCTATAAATCAAACTGACAAAATATCAATAGAGTAGCGGGTAAGTGTTGGATGCAAAGATTTGACGCAGAGATGTAAAAAAATTACATTCACTAGAGACAATATTTGATGAAGAGATGTAAAGAAATGCCATTCAATACACAAACGCAGTAATTATGTATATTGTCCTGATATCGTATGAGCAAGGGCGGGCACTAAATTTCAATATAGGCCACAGTGATGTTCGATAATCATCAGCCAAGCGTCAGGCAATATTTCAAGCACAATACGTGGAATTTTGTACCTAACGTCTAAGAGTTATGAATTCAAATAGGTAGTATAGCGCTTTCTAATCAATAGTTTCTGTACCACTTGATATGTAGACCTGCATGATGTTATCCGTAACGAATTGACTACAGATGCAAATAAAGTTATTGTTTGAAACGGTCGGCACGAGTTTTAAGTTCCAGAGTTACAGTTTTCAAACGGTTCTTTCTTATTTACATTTATATTTACTAAAATATTAGCTTGTTTCTCAATTCAGGTGTATTATAAGGGTAAACTAGTATCATGCAACGTGTAATTATACATACATACTAATCCTGACTTGTTAAATGTGCATTGCAGTAGTATAACATCCGGGTATATTCTGAAATACCAAAAAAAGGCCATTAAGTGATGAAGGCCCTTTAAAAGGCCCTCAAAAATATGAAATACACCAAACCAATCACTGAGTGAATTCCTACACACGCACACCACACCACACCACACCACACCACACACACACACACATACAGACACACACACACACACACACACACACACACACACACACACACANNNNACACACACACACACACACACACACACACACACACACACACACACACACATATATATATATATACATACACACTCAAGTAGAAATATCACAGAAATCTGGACCAAGAATGGGACGTAAAAACGTAAAAGATGTGTGGACATCTGAAGAGACTTGGAAAGCGATTGTGTTGGCTGAGGACTTCAGCGATCGATTCGCTCCAGTAACTCACCAGATTCAAAAGTCACTTATTCCGGTTGCCAATATCCCGCTGTTAGAATACGTCCTAGAGTGTCTGTCTGCAGCGGGCGTTGTTGAGGTTCGTTCTTGTGTATGATTATTCACATGGCTGCGAGCAGGCATATGTGTGTGGACTGTGTACACTGCATCACCCCTTTTACCTGTGGAGGAATGACTGTGATGATTCAAAGTTACTAACGTTCGTGTTCAAGTTACTATTAGACGAGAAAAATCACACAAGGAATAAAATGTTGTTAGTAGACTTGAGAAGATGTACAAGCGTGTGTGTGTGTGTGTGTGTGTGTGTGTGTGTGTGTGTGTGTGTGTATGTGTGTGTGTGTGTGTGTGTGCGAATGTGTGTATGTATGTATGTGTGTGTTTTTGTGTTTAAGGTTTTGTAGTTTATGCTGCTCACATATTTCATTCATCATTATTCGTTGAATATTGAAGTTTTGTCGGTGTATGTTGCGTGCGCCTTTGACTCATGCCTTTGCAAACTTGTTATATCGTTTACATTTATGATAGATGCGTGTGTAAATATAAAGACATGCTTGCATTGCCAACAAATTTTGTTAGGTTTACATCTGCGTAAAAAGTAAAGCCGATCAAGTCGATCAGTTTATCAAAGGTTCTCGATGGGCTAAACAAGAACAAACTGGCGTTATTGTAAACGTTCTGACAGCAGGCGAGTCTTTATGTCAGGTACGTGTGTATGCTCTTTGTAGTATGTTTTTACGAGTAAATGAATTTTCTACATCTCGTTGAGTGTGTATTTGAGGGCAAGGTTCGAGTACTCCTACACACTTGGTCTTGATATACACATAGTTATATAGCATCACCCACACCCATGCACACATACATATATAGGGAGATGTTATGAGACATCTGTATGGGCATGGTGTGATTCGATCAAATTTTATTCTTATTGATGGGGATGTGATTTCCAATATGAGGTTCAACGAAGCGATGAGAGAACATACGGAGCGTGTGAAGAAAGGTAAATGTATATTCCTGTGCATTCGCCTGTATGTGGCTTTGTAGCGTTGTAAAGAAAGGCAAAGGATTGCATATCTTCCCGTCCATTCGTTTGCATGTGTTCTTGTGGTGTCGCTGTTTAATTGTGTGCTTGCGTGTTTTTCTTATGTTTGTGTAGTCGAATATTCATGTTGTATGGTGGTTTGTAGTTGAATTTTGCATGTGTTTGCGTGTGCGTTTATGGACTGGTGTAGATGTGTGCATTTTCATGCGTTGTGAAGACTCTGATTTGTCTCGTTTGTATCCAAAGTTTACAGAAATAATCTCAACCATGTGTTTGTTTATTGTATTTACTTGACGACCACAATGCCTCTTCGTATTCCTGAATATCACCAAACATTTTCTTGATATACTCGCTATAGACAGTAGAAATGTGATGACCACAGTGCTAAAGGAAGTACACCCGACACACCATTCACGCTCAGTGCAGGTATGTTTATATTATGGATATGTATATATGACTTCAATGTGTACTCATATTGAATAAAAGAGAGATCACACTTGTATGCATTGAGTTGTTTGTATGTCTGTACTATGTTAATATATACATGCGGTCACAATTGAATGTCTTTGTTGTTAGTTCTCTCACAAATGAGTGTGATTTTAATGTAGTGTATTCAATACATTACGCTGTCGCAAACGTTGCACTATGATCATGTAGAAGATTGATGTATTTTACATGTAGGGATTTAAACATTGTGAAGATTCTATGTTCTGCCATATATTTTTTACTATCGCAGTCGTAAGCAGCACATACACACCTATTATATACAAAACAGGAGGGGCTCGTGACGTGCATGGCACCCGAAAGTGGTGAATTGTTGGACTACAGACCAGTACGCTCGTCCAAGAAACATTCGATTGGAGTAAGCACTGAAGTGTTCGATAGCACACCTTCCCTAACTGTCAGATCTGATCTTGTTGATCCTCACGTGTACGTTTGTTCACCATTGGTAAGTATGTACATGCACGTGCCCCAACACGGCATTCAATTTGTATAAGAACTTGTGAGAAAATGGATTGTATACTGTGTACAGTGGAACGCAAACACAATCTTCTAAATTTATATACATTATTTAATCGCCGGAATAAATCACATATACACACATGTATCTATACATTTATTCTCAGGTGCTGGAGCTTTTCTGTGATAATTTCGATTATCAGGATATGGGCGACTTTATTCGTGGGCTGTTGGATGACGACGTTCAAGGAAATCGAATCTTTACCCATATAGTTTCTGCGGAGTATTGTACAAGAGTGTGTTACCTACATAAGTGTTATTTGTATACATACAATTTTATAGTTTGTTTTGAGTGGCGTGTGTATGAATATGTAAGTTTCAGAGTACCATGTACGAGGCCGACATTGCGGCATACATGCGATATGCGTACGTATAAGTAGATCCTGTATACTAGTAAAAGTCCTGTACAAGTACTGTTTATTATGTGCATGTGACATGCACACATACAAGACGTCGATCATACTCGTGGCCGACTATACATATCTGGTTAGGTAGAGAAGTACACAGCCACATCGAATTCAAGAATGTCTACACACTGTTATCACGTCGATACGTAGCACATAGCAGCCATATGCCCATTTTTTTTGCAACACATGTGAACGCAAATTTGAACATGAATATGTACTAGCACTGACAGCCATATAAAACTTGCTTACAAACTATTAGGTGAGCAATTGGCATACTTATGCTGCGGCGAGTATAGATGTACTTCAGCGCTGGGCTTATCCTTGTGTACCCGATAATAGCCTTATGACTAATTCACAATACAAATACGGCCGAGGAAGTGTTTATAAAGACACCACTGCAAAGCTCAGTCGTTCAGTACATACGGGACGGAATAGTGCTGTTGGTAAGTACGTATATACGAGCTTCTCGACTACAAACGATAGAATATACTGCTTACAAATTAATTCATAAGTGCGTGCGATATACAAGAGCCGAAATAACTTCTACGTGTTATATACACATACTTCAGGTGCACACACAAGCATTGCGAGCGAATGCCGTATAGACAAAACCGTGATCGGGCGTAGTTGCGATATTGGAGAAGGCTGTGTCCTGAAAGATGTGTATGTGTGGAATGATGTTGTCATTGGCAGGGGATGTATCATAAATCATGCTATTGTATGTAGCGGGGCTGTATTAGGTATGTATGTAGAGAAAAATATTGTTGATAGATGTAGTTTGTGTACGCAGAGATATTAGGTATATGTGTTCAGAGGCATACACGTACACATACATATCACTGAGTCAGTATGTATGTGTAATGTGTAACGATGTTGTTCTTGTGCGTGTGTGCTCCGTTGCCCGTGCTGCGTCAGACAATCGATCCGTATATGTTGTACAAAGTATGTAAGTATCGCATGTGTACCGGGTAGGTCGAAAGATTAGAGCATGTGGTGGAGCAAACGATGTGAATGTCAGTTTGCTATATGTAACCTTCCGATACGTTGGTGTGCTATAGACAGCACATGTGCACATTCTCCTTACACATGCATTCGAGAATTGAGGGGCATCCTAACGCATGTAAGTAAGTCTCACTCGCGTGATTTCATATTGGGGACTACATGCATATAAATGTTATATGCAGTTGCTCATGGAACCTCACTCACTCACGTACGCTCATACGTGGAATGCATATCCGTACATAAACAGGTGATAACGTAGTGCTACAAAAGGGTACAGTGATTGGGCCTGGTGTGCGTGTAGGCGACAACGTAACCATAAAACCAAATACGGTTTTAACTGTTTTGCCCAAAGAGACGGACAGTGGTGACGATTTCTTTAACTCAGACGATGAAGGCGAAAAATCCACAGATAGTGACGCCGGAGTGGGGCTCTTGAGCGTGACTCAACAAAAGTCGATATTGGAGATTAAAACAGGAGTATTAGATACTCGTAGGCGGTCACATAGTTTTAGCAGTAGGAATTTATTGGGAGCTAGCGGATTGGGGAGAGAGTGGGACCCCAAGGACAAGGAAGATGGTATGCATGTATACGTATGATAAGTGTGTGTAAATTGTCTGTACAGTATATAAGTTTGTTGAGGTGGCTGGCATGCTAAACACGATAACGTAACACATACGGATATCATTGTATTGTAAAGATGTGCATGTGTTGTACTTGGTGTAGCTTTTAGAGCTTATTCTAATGAAGGATTCCCAACAGTTAGGATATAATGAATTTACATGCCGATACAAAATGTGCAGATACAAATGCTTGTGCCTTCAATATGTAACTACGTATTCCACATCCACAAACACACAGATTCGGACTCAGAAGATGAAGCGGTGTACGAGTATCCAGGAGGTGAAGGTGCATACGGATGTGGCAATGACAGTGGAAGCTGCACTGAAACTGATGGATCGGAGAGCGACGACTATGACTATGAGGAGGCAGATCAGGTATACCCCTGGCACAAGAGTTTAGGTCGCAATTGCTGAGCAACAAGGGAATTGCAACGTCTTTATAAGAAATTCGTATGTTTTGTATTTTGTTCTGTTTACAGGACAACAAGGGGGAGGCATTTTACAAAGAGGTTCTGGAGTCTGTACGAAGGGCTGTGGCTGAGAAATTGGATATGGACAACGTAGTAGTTGAAATCAATGCGTCGAAACATGCTTACAATGTATGTTTAACACCAAATACCCGTAGTTCTAATGCGCTTACGTGTACTTATGTTGCGTATAAGTATAGTAACTTTGCATAATGTTATGCACAAGGGCTTCATGTTATACATGTATAGGCAAGTTGGATTAACCCTTGTATACACTCACGTATTCGAATGTTTTTATTTATATACCCTCTTGCTGTCCAAGGTCACACCTGCTTATGTGTTGGAGACTGTTGTCAGGGCAACACTTGAAGATGGACTAAATTTGTCCGGTAAGATCTGTCGATTGTGGTCGTGCTTGGACATGCAGTAATATTGAAACAGCCCTTTTCCCGTTGGCTGATTATTACTTGATAAATGTGTTCAAATTCGTTTCTGTCTAGATGATGTGCAAGTGTTTTCTTGCGTGACGCTTTTGTAAGTTTCAAAGAACAAGTTGATATGTTGTGTTTATATTATGGCAGTTTGAGGTTTAATGTCAAGATTTATAGTGCTTTAATGATTCAGTACTATGAGCGGTCGTATTTTGAATTGTTATCTATGGTTAGAAAGATACCACATTTCCCCGCATTGCTTTTTAAATGTCCCTCATGCGTATATATACGTCTCTGTATTTCATGTTTAGTTTTCAGCTTATATACGTATACGTACCAGTTGGCAGTTAACAGACCCTGACATGAGCGTCTCATTTACATTTTTTTATATCTATTTATAACCACCCGATACATATACTTGCAGGAAACTCTCTGCTAAACCATGTTCTGACTGTGACCAAGACGTGTCTTGGGCTACTGAAGAATTACATACGTACCTCGGCCGATTATATCACTACTCTGGATGTATTTGAAGACTATGGTGAAACTCACACTGCCTTCATTCCTTGCTTGCAGAAAATTTTGACGGTACGACTGGTTATTAAAGTGCATGTGTCGTACATGTTGTTATATTTTGTCCATTTGTGATTGTGTCCATGTCTTGTATAGGGCTTATGCTGGTTTAGTTCATTTATGTGTTTTACGTATGTGGAAAAAATCACATAAGTTAAAACCATGCTCACTGGTGATATGCTCTAATGTACAGCTATACTACAAGGAGGATTTGTTGGATGAAGAAGCCATCATTCAATGGTATAATGACCCAATTGCTATGGAAAACGAAGTACAAATAAAAATGAGGCAACAGGTACGAATACTCTTCATGTATAGTATCTGCATGTAAACTGACAATTATTTAGTCTCACAGACAAGTTTTCGTACGCTCACGTCACATATACTCGAATACAAATGCCTTCATATCTATTGCATCATGCATGCTCACCATAATCATTAGTGCAAGGACCTTGTCGAATGGTTGGAGGACGCAGAAGAAGAATCCGATAGTGATGAAGACGAAAGTGACAGTGAATAATAAATATCCAAAGTTGATGAAAAGTGCTTTGAATGTTGGGAAATCCATCTATTTTGAACGAATTGGGTATGAAATAGATCTGAAGTGAGTCGCTATCCTTTATACAGGCTTATGCGCCAATCCGCGATAATAGAATAATATCACGAGGACTTCAAAGAATCGACCAAAATACGAATTTAGGGTTTGCATTGTTTACCAAAGTCAACAAAATATATTATTTGGAATTTCCGAATTATACCTCCTCGTAGTTATAACTAACCAGAGGACACCTGAGTTTTATTGCAAGGGGTATAGCTGATTATGTCTTTTCATGTGTAGGTTAGTATAGTATGCATTGGTAGCTAAGACGCTCCAGCAGGTATCGAATTTCATTGTATATAGTAGTTGAATGGTTCAATACACACACAAAGATTCGATCTATGAGATGAAATTTTTTCCACGCAACCACTTTTTTTGTGCGGTACTTTTTTGACTGAATGTAAGATGTTATCTTTCAAGTTTCTTGCACACTGTCGTTTCTTCATATTTGTATCAACAAGACACATGACTGACGACGTTAGCTTACTTCTGGCAGTACGAAGACTGTAGTTCATTATATATACATGAGAAAACTAAAGATCTAGAGTATCGGAGAACAATTAACTTGGTGATATGGAGTCATTCATGTGTGACTTAGATACGATTGACAGCACTCACGCAATATGAGAAATTCTTTTAGGTACAAGTGGTTCATACTGTGTCAAGTTCGATGAGCAGAACGGCTTTTATTCATTCATTATTGCACTGATGTGTTCTTGAAACTGTATCTAAAAATAGATCATGATGGGTGCATTGGTATTCGGGCTCTTGAACAACCAACGCAGAGCAACCGCACCAGCCACACCCGCAAGTACAACTTGTACTGGCTGTAAAGAAGCAATAGAATCGTTAGACTAAAAATGGGATCGATTAGAGAAAGATTTGACCCCAGCGCGAACGTAAATGTACATACTTACGTTCAGACATTATGTGTATAGAAAATTTACTAGCAAACCCATCCCATACAAAGAATATGCCAACATACTTTTTTCTGCAACATCCTCATTCCAGTGGACACCAAGGAGGGAAGGATAAGATCCAATGTTAGTGGATAGTCTTCAATAGCACATCCAAAACTAGGCCCTTGCTTATGCCTACGGTAATACCTGCATACAAAGAAATATAAATTGGCTCAAGTCACGTAACATCAAAAGGTTTACTTCATAGTGCAAGATATTATAACCGCACTTGCCACTCCTTCATAAAGCTATTTACTCTACAAACACAGAAACTTACCGCACATATACATATACATATAAAAACTATACACACAAACATGTACATGCACGTACCTTGCAATATTTCTTCTTTTACCATTTCCCCATAGAATATTTAATCGACTGAGCTCCAAATCTCGCAAGACGGCCACACAAGCAGCGTCAGCGAAAGAAAACCGCGACCCACACAAAAATTGCTTCGACTTGAGAAAGTCGTCTAGCTCATTCATAGAGGTCTCTAATTCCTTCATATTCTAGTTCGTTCATATGACATACAAGTGAAGGTAAACAGTTATGCGCATAACAGGTTTTGATGTGTAGTACTGCATACATGTCAGCGACGTGAGAAGTTGGCACTTTGATAAATTGCGGAAAACACAAAACTAGAAAGTACAAATTGGACCTGAACGAAAACCAGAAACATATCTCATGTTGTAACGGGGTGGTGACATAGGACAATGTTCACATTGGAATCAAAAGAGGACGAGAAAAATAAGTAATAAACTGAACATGTGTGTATGCAAGAAATGTCCATTAATATAATATAACAACAGTGATGAGGCAAATAAATTCTACATTTGAGCGCAATACAGAATACTTCTCATGTGCGTTCTCGTTCTGAGATCAAACATCAAATTGCTTATAGAGAAGAACTAAACAGCTCAATCAGTGAAACATCTGTGAGCACAATGGATGCTACTACCTAACTCCTGAATGCTTGTAAATAGAACAGTTTCTGTTAGGATGTACATTATCAACACGTCCTACCATCTGGTAATTACACAAACACTTCACATACATTATCATATTTTTCCCTCTTGATATAGCAAGGACTACAGAGGAGTTGGAATTTATCTGACGTTGTTCTTTTACATATTAGGTCTGTTCTTCTTGTTGTATACATATTGAAGCCAAGAATACAAGCAAAAACATCAAATACCTCTTCAAGCACTTTCTCATCTTCGAGAGCAATTATCAACTCGTTGGTCTGATTGATGACGTTATTGTATGTGACAGCCAGGTTGGGATATTGCTGCTTATTTGCTTCAGCAACTTCTGATCTAAATTTATGGGTTCACATACAAATATGTACGTAATATATTTAGTTAATCCATACACGTGCATTATTGCATCGGTACCCCTATTTATGCACCCCATGTACCATTCGCATACATCGAAAAGCATGTACTTAGGATTGCGAATATACGAATAAGGTCATGATATGATACAAACATACGTTTCTTTGAGAACAATACGCATTATATATACTTGTACAAGCATTCCCAAAATATGTCAAGCGCGCGTGAATATACAGGTGCCCATACGCCTTAATGGCTACCTATTCAAAACATTTACCTCTCTTTCAATTGATCTATAGTCATAATACGACGCACACCAGAGCGGTTTCGATACAACGTTGACTTCGACATATTGAGACATTTCTGGACACAGGCAGTTCATACAGTAGAAGTGCACAAGAAATAGAGGGCATACTTGAGACAAAAGTAGAGACAAATAAAGTTTCAATTCATAGAAATATGAGCCCCCTGGTGGATGTGTGAGTCTGGTGACCGAGTAAATATACGGGTTTCTGCTAAGCTTACAATCACAATAAATTGGTGACCACATACAAAATAAAACATTTGTACATATACGCAAGCATACGTATTTTTTTTCTTCATGCTTACCTTCACCCATTTGTGCATATCGGCAGCAGACGTGGGATCTTCTGGTGTGAGAGACTGATGTGGAAAATTCTTTTCCAAGTACGTGCATATGTACTCTACATCAGAAATCACCTTCTTCCCATGTACCAGCGTAGGTACGTCAGCACTTTATGCATTTCCCGAATGCATGTAGATGAATTTACGGATAGTGAGTTATGTGAGCGACTGCTTGCGGTGCAGCTGAACAGCGTTTTTCTATGCGCATAGAGGTGCTTGATCGTATACATAACTTGACGATAATGCATTTACAGCTATGTGCACATATTTCATATATGTACATATCAGCAGGCGTGTGCTAAACGTTGGTAAGACATATATTTTATGGACGATGCGAAGGGAGAGAGGCCGTAGACATGCATAAATATGTGTATAACAAAGTGAACAGGTAACGCGGTGACCGTACGATAATGCTTGACATGTTGAATGCATGAATACATCATAAAGTTTGGAGTACTTTATGCACGTTATATGACAATTAAACACCTGCAAATGAATGTTTAAAACACGGATACCTCTAGTTCTATGATTTCTTCGGACACACAACCAACTCCTACAAAAGTACTCTACACAATTTACTAGAAAGTCATACATACGTTTCATTCAGCTCCTCGATATACCACGGCGAGATATCTTCATTAACTAGTTCGTTTATGACGGATTCTTCCCATTCGATTTCTTTCTCCTCCAGTACCAGCCTCACCATCATTGAATGCACTCCAGGCGGGAAGTGGAAAAGAAGCACTTTGGCTACCATGATGAGCCAAATTTGTTGAAAAAAACAAAACAAGCTTTGAATAACCTGGTATTTAAGTATGTGCACACGAGATTGGATACATATGTTTTATGTTTATATTACGTTAGCGTGGATGCGATCAGTGCCTACGCGCGTGTTTGTGTTTGTGTATGTGTGTGTGTAGTTGCCTGTGCGTGTGTGGGCGTTCATGTAGCGACGTGTGCGTGTTGTGTGTATATGTGGATGTATGTGTTTATGTGTTTCGATATGTGGCTTATCCGTGCAATACCTCGTTATTATCTATCGAAGATGGAAATATATCGCATCGTGCCACTACACAATTCACGTGACACATATGTCATGCACACAGACCATTCTCTCCTCTCTCCTACGCTCTCTCTCTCTCTTTCTCTCTCTCCTACCCTCCTTCCCACCCTTCCTCCCTCCGTATATGTCACACATACCCCTCTACGATCCCCACCTACATATGTAAAGGCGATGCCAGGCGATAGAGCATTCTATAAGGATCTCCACAGTCTTCGAAATGAAAGACTGTCACTGTATAACCGTACACGTTCTATAACCATTGATAGTGAGTTTCTCACTGAAGTTCGAGAATCATTCCCAAAGCTTCCCTTCGTCGCAAATCTAAGGTATGAGCAGTGTCAGGAAAGATAAAAACTGTATACTTGGTTGCTTTGTTTGCTGTTTGTACGGATACTGCGGAGTATAATTTAAGTTTCATGGCTGAAATCGTCCCTATACTTGCGCTTAATGCGAAAGTGTTCGCCTGCCACTGTGCTAGTAGTAGCATTTTACTCGTAGCTTGTTAAATTTTTCTCCAGTTACAGGTGTATAAATGCGTATATATAAGTATGGCTCATGTACAATTGGCATGGGACCCGTACTCAGTATTGTTTCCTGTTTTCGGTGTTTTTTTCCCTGGGATTCTCACCATGTTTCCATTTAAAGTAATTTTTGATAGCTGCCGAATTGACGGCACGCAGTATAGATGGCTTCATGCTAATCTATTAGTAAATGATAGTGCGTCCAGTATATTATAGTTGTATGCTAATTTGTTTCTGGTAGTTCTACCTACGGCACCGAATAAACAGCGTCGCTGTATGCTGAGCTCTACTTTTTGTGAACATGTACGTTTGTGTTTGTTTGTGTATGTAAGTGTATGTAAGCGATATTGTGTAAATATCAATAAAATATATAAGCTTGAAATTGCGATATAACAATGTTACGTGCATTAATGGCGTCGTAAAAAAAGGGGGATATGCGAGCACATCGTGTACTACGAGATGATTTTATCTATTGTCTATGTATAAGTGTAATCATGGGTATATTCATTGATACGCATGTTTTCATACCGACTGGCTCTGCCTCCCTGTAAGCTGTTTCTATTGCTATTATTTGTTTTCTGGGTGCATGAAGTGTGCGTGCATCCCTATCCAAGCACATACTACCTCTGGCAATAGGAAACGCTTCCTTTACCCTTGCCTTTAATATTGCTATTCGATATTGAATAAGCAGTCTGTGAATGGCTGAATGTTTAATTGTCGTCCCTTTTGAATACATTAAACGAATAAACGGATTTGGAACTATTGCCGTTTATGTTGGAACGTAACAAACCTCACACAATATATTCACAACGGCAGAGTTAAAAGCATACAACAATAGTTCACCGCATATATTGTCCCGCATATTCATATGTACATATATACCTATTCACACGTACGCGCGTGCAAACATGCGCATATGCATACGAATGAACAGATGTGGACTATGGTATTCTCCGAAGTTCGATGATACGGCCTACTTCAAATCCACAGATGGACATACACACAAATGCGATCTCAATCTGCGACGTCTAAATCTGCATTTGCTACACCATCTACAACTATCTGGTGGGTTTATTCTTGTTGACAGCTCACGGAGAAAACGGTTTCCTGACAGGTACGTTACGTATGTGTATGTTTATTTGTGTGAAAATAAGATGGATATCAAAGCCTATATATTTGCGTGTGTGTTTTTGCTTATGTGGAGACCATAAAAATTAAAGAGCAATACCTAAGAGTCTGTTGTATCTCGTATTATGAGATTGTGTAATACACGCATAGGTGTACGTAAGTACGTGTGAGTAATATACACAAACAGTGTATACAGACCGTCGTAACCACGTCGCGGTTATAATTGTTTATACAGTATGTCACGGACCATACCTATCTGGGCTGCCTGCCTGAACGCAGCTGTAGATCGGTATAACCACCGACAAAGCAATGGAGATGCTGAATGCGTTGGAGTGAAACTCGCACACTCACAACATACTGTGAACAACGCACAGTCAACACTTACCCCCATGCCCACATTACACACACTCCCCTCACTGGTATCCGCGATGGAGAAGGATCAATTAGAGGGCTTCATAGAGGGGTGGGTGACGAGACTCGAGTCCACTCTTACAGATAGAACACTTAAAATTATAGCCGAACAAATGGGAGACAAACGATTGCGCCCTATATGGGTGTCAGCCAAATCCACATTGCCAAGCAGTTATCCTCTTGCCGATGAACTCGGATTTTGGCCTGTTGTACTGTAAGTGACTGGATTCGTATGCGTAGGAATCCCTTTATATACGAATAGACATATGCACTCACGATTTCAAATGTATATACTGCGCGCTCGTATGCACATTAACTTTTGCGGCGTATATTGCAAGAACCTTATGTATTTTTTATACGCGCACGCATACGCGCACTACTCGTTGCAGCGTTTCTGCATCTGTATCTACTGGCATAGATGGTATTGCGAGCCGTGACGGGTACACTTACATACAGGGCGCTGCGGACGATGAGGAAGATTGGGCAATGGGATTAACCCCAGCCGATTTTTGGAAACATCATCAGGTACTACTTCACACCATCCAAGACAACAGAGATATATATGCGCTTGCTTTCATGCATATAAACATACGAAAATTTTATGAAGGAATGTACATGTACACGAATCCGGCTTATACATCACCACAAGGATGAAACATGCATATGCCAGAATATACATGGAACTTCTGTTGCTATATCAAGTACACAATGGCCACATACTTCATTACACAAACTTAATTACTCTGTATTTACACAGGACCTAATGCGATGCCAACATGAAGGAGCCCTACTTGCGAAAGTTTCAACAATTGTCCGTCAAGGCAAAGCTAAACCAGCAGTCGACGCTCATCGTCGACTCACACATTCTCAACTACAAACTAACACATGTCCACACAATTCCCCATGCACACATCTATATACATCTACAAAAAAACAACCTGAATTGTGCGAAAGTACAGCGTCTAAGACAATGGGAAGTGACAGTGATATAACATCAGGTTGTATATGTGCGTCAGGCGTATGCGAGAATATAATTAATATCGGAAAGACTGGCTTAAGCGTATGTGACAGTCAAAATCTCGGTAATCTTTATATGAACAGTGTCTGTAGAGATAAACATGCACGCATTATGACTGAGCATGATAATACAAGTACATATACGTGCGCTCAGCATGTCAATTGTACATGTGTATGTAAACATAAGTGCAAGAGTGTTACGGATTGTACCTGTGAACGAGGGCATGAGTGCGGATGTAGGTTGAAATTCTACGGCGCGGTGGTTGAGTTTTATGTTGGACATTCATACACAATCATACCCACACTCATACCCTCAACTACAATGACGCCCACGTCAACATCCACATACACATGTGCATCCACGCATGCAGCAGCTGCTTGCACTCCCACAACGAAAACACTACAAAGACCCGCAACCATTGCCCTACGTTTAACCGAGTCTAAGACAGATGTATACGCAATGCAACGCTTTTTGAGAAACTCTGCTATGAAGTTCGTAGAACACCACCTTTCTCTTGGTGAGCGGGTGCTGATAACATGCCCGACTGGAAGCGGACCAGCTGTGATGCTTGCGCTTTGTGCACTGTGTGCATACTTTGATAGAGACGACGTCTTGTTTTTGTCGAATCCTAGGGATAGGAGAGTCGCAACCAAGGTTGACGTTCTACAGATATTGTTGTTTATCAACAAATATCACCCTCAAGTATGTCTATGTGTATGGCATTTACACTACACATGAATTAATACGTGTATACAGATGTGTATCTTCTTTTCATGTATGTGTATTCATCGCTTTGTGAGATACGGATACCGCCCCAATTGTTTTGTCAGATAAGAGGTTGTGAGATTAGTGGATGGTATTTGCAGCATTCATGGAGGTCTGAATATTTCTTGTCGAACTCAATGAAGACTGTTCTTTGGCCATGGACTATCTCCCATAAATATTAACCTTTAGCTAGTACTCCGCGTTTGTGCAATTAACATCTTAAATATTAACCTTTAGCCACTACTCTGCGTTTGTGCAATTAACATCTTGTATAGATGAGTTGTTTTGTTGATGTATCTGATATATTCCGACGTTTCGTGTACTTTGTACATGTGTAGTTTTGGTACAAAACAACATGGATGAAGATATATATTGTTATTACCGTATACACAACGCATCAATAGGCACAACTGGCACGATTCCACCTAAAGATAGTCAACAGGCACATCATGTCAGATCAATCTTCGACGACATAGACGGAGATCTGCAACGGTGGTCCAGGGAGTTTCCCTATTTTGCAATCCATGTCACATTGAACATCAGCCGTCGAAGCTACATATTTGAATGATCCAGATAAATGATTCTAAGTAAGATGGACGATAGAAACTGTCAAAAAAGTAAATATAAGCGTACATTGCTTAGTCATTTTCCCGGGAACTGGATGCTTTTTGTAACGTGTATCTTCTTGGCTTAAGAAATGTTTAGCACATACTGTTTGTTCTGTGAAGCTGTGCGCGAGCATGTCAAAACTTCCTCTCACACCCATAATACACCTACATAATATGAGAACAGTACATTACATGTGGTATTCTTTCATGCATGGCACTTATGCAGTGGCACGGACCTCACGGTGTTGAATACTATATGCAAGTTGACTGTATTTAGTATTATGGCAATTCGCTGTATCTAGTATAGTAACTAGTCTCATACATTAAACAAACTTGTTCAATTCGTTGTATCTAGTGTTGTAGTAAGTCTCATGTATTGCCTTGACGGTAAAAACAAATTTGTTCAGACATTTGTTAAACTAGACATTGTCAAACTATACAGACACGTAACGTTTACAGACGGACAGACCAGGTAACATTATTCTCTATGCTTTGGAGTATGCATGGGGCTCGACTGGTGAAAAGTAGACAGCCGTGCTCTGTAGTATCCGCATAACGTTTGAGTCATCACAGATATGAAAAGGTACGACGATAATCTGAACTGTCGGAATTAGTGTACCGCGAACATGGTGATGTAATCTCCGCTGTGAAAAATACAATTTTTTCATTGTCCAGACTTCCATTGAGTCAGATGCTAGACGGTATACATATAGGGAATTTACATATATCTACCAAAGTATTATTGATCTACCCAACATTTAGACTTGATTTCGCTTGTTTCTCAGCTGAATGAATATTACTGAAAAATCGCGGTGCTTTCACTGTAAGAGAGACTTTAACTATTCGTGAACAACTGTTGTAAGTATTTGTGTCCAACTTTTTCTTAACTATTCATGGCTAGCAGAACGCAATGTTAGTTTGTTGAGCGTGGTTTTGCTACTACTGGTTTGACAGTCATTATTCACTATTATAGGTAATCTACTCAAGAATTAGAGAAAGTGGTCCGCCTACATGATCGCGTCACGTAGAGTAATCAACGCCCCACGAAAGTTCTTAGGTCGCCCCTTCTAACATGATTTCCTTCCGCGCACAACATCAAAACGATTTATTTATCTCTTAATCTAAAATCTTCCATTCATAGCTTATACTCTAAAAAAAATTGCTACCTATCTCATCCGAATTATAATTCCATTAAGAATCTTGCAAATCAACGATACGAAACATTGTTACTCAGGGCTGCATTTGTTCGTCCAATTAGGTACGCCGTCAATATTCAGTGACCTAATCATATCTGCATTATTCCACTTCCACGGAATATATAAACAATACCCTGTTGTAAATACTGGAAACCCATAAGAGTTGAACACTGCACTCTGGAATGCAAATGCCAACACATCATCGTTTGATCATAAAGTTTACCTTTCAAGACAACGCAATAGCTTCCCATTCGGAAGATAGTTGAAAGACAAACGTACAAAACCGTGATATGGATTCGTATCTGGATACTAGTGAAGTTTGGGAGTGAAAGAGAGAATGGAATCGTACAAATTCGTGAAAATGATCACCACAAGCACTCTCTCGTCTAAGGCTGACATATCTGTCCGCTTTGAAAGACAGAACCAATCATCTTGCATACCACAATGACCACTACACAACTAATACCATATGGTCCGCCTTTATTGTGTTTCTCAGTACTCCGCGTATCACAAACCTTATTAAACTTATTTTTCTATTTATGTCCCTTACTTATTATACACACTACGCACCCTCTCCCTTCGACTCCTTCACAAGAGTGTCAGCCTGCGCTTGCTTGAACTTGGCGTACGTAAATACGAGACCAGAAAACAACCCAAAAGCAATACTAATGCCGGATGCGAAAGTGACAGGCTGCGAGAAGAAAATAAACGACAGAATGGTAAGGGGAATCTTGTTGAGAGACCCCACCATACTGTATGTAGTCGGTGATGTTTCATTGATGCACCAGAACACGGCCAGTGAGAGTGCTGTGCCGATCGCACCGCTCACGAATAGCGAGAGGAGGAAGCCATGGTCGTACACGTACTCGCTGTGTGGATAACGGAGCGCGGTGTATGTCATACAAATTACAACTGTCGCATAAAAGCGAGCACGACGCGACGACTATGGCGTATGACTTATATGACATGTATACACACATGTACGCACATGTATACAAATATACACACACGTATATTCTATCGCTCAACACTAAACAAAGACAGAACCAAAAGCGACTTTTTCGTTTATAGATGCAAGACCACTACACTGAAGAAAGGGACAAAAAGATTGATGAACAATAGTAAAAACCCCCTTTCACAATACGCTATACATCTATACTCCTATAAATCAACACATAACTTACAAATCTTTGAGGTTCGCTACCTCTCCATTCAAGAATGCGGCTGGAGTAGTGAGCATACACGTAAGTATATTATTATAGTATGCCATCCCCCACTGGTCAAGAGATGTGTTCTTCTTGGCTGTGCGTATATATAACGCATAGCCACCCGCAGATAGGCAATTCAGTGCCATCCATATGTACCCTACCAAATTAAACTCTATATCAGTCCATCCCGCAAGCACAGACCCAGTAACCATAAGAGCAAGGGCTAGTACTACACCCGTGGAAATATGTTGATTGTAGAAGTACTTATCACCGTAAGCAATCTGTGTATTTAAACATTCGTGTCGGTTATGACGTAGAAATTGTTCATTCTATAAGGACGTACATCTTTAAGATGAGATAGTAGGCTGGAACTCTACTTCACCAGATGTCCGTCATGTTGGTACACACAGAGATGCGTACATATCTACGTATAACATGCAAATTGATGTTGGTGCAGTTGTTAAACGTACTAACGAAAAGTATAGAACGACACTTGAACAAATGGCCACCTACACACCAGCAAACATAAAATTAAAGTTGAGTTTGACTTAACATATCGAAGCCACTCGCACAACCACACACCCCCTTACAGAACGCTTGAGCTTAAACACAGACGCAATGGAAACCAAGTGAGATGACAAACAGAAGAGAATCAAATAATCGGCATAAATAAAATGAAGAATAAGACTTGTTTGTGTACGTTATTAGCACATATAATAAGAATACTTACCAGAATATTGGTACAATTCTTAAACACGGTGACCAAAGGTATAGACAAATAGTTCAGAGACTGGCTACCAGTGTAAAGCATTAGGCAGAACAACAAGGTAGCAGGGAACCATTTCTTGGCGGTAAAATATTCAAACGAGGCCAATCGTATAGACCCTTGTACCTTCATGAAGTACAAAAGGACAGCTGCAACCCCACATTGAGCGGTCAGCAAAAGGTTTACGTATTTTCCAAACCCATACCCACTCAAACATAATTTATTTCTGTTATATTTTATAGAGGAAAGTAGTATGAGTGAAAAATTGCCAATTTAGATGAGAGTTCTGAATTGTAACGTATATTAAAAAAATTGTGATCTTATTGATATCTCTTAACGTGTCACAACGGACTCAAAGTTGACCACAGAAAGCATTCTATTGCTGAAACTTAATTTTAACGTGTAATTGTAAGAAAAAAAATACAAGCTTCAGATATTGTTTGTTGCGCACTGATATTATACGAGTATGCTTCAGATATAGTACAATAAATCCATAAGAACAGTGTTGTTGATCCAGGTGTAACATTTCCTGTTCAAACTCATCTTTGTTCTGCACTGTCACTGTCTCTGCATGCGCTTTTATAGTTCTTCTTCTACTAAAAAATCTCGTAAAATGTATATACATATCTTTATATACATACATCATGTCGATAACTACCAGTAATAGAAATATACACATAAAGAGAAACACATACGTGTAAATCATTGTCATACTACAAAGGGAGTACGATATGACTGATAGCACAGCACTACTGCCCTTCTTCGTGTGTGGCTTTGAAGAATCCAAGCCTTGCATCTTTTTTCCGTCAAAAATCTTTACAGTTGTCGACGGTTCCTTCCTATGTTTTTACTAATGGTTATTGATACTAAGGATTATTATGTTTATATCAACTTTTTGAAAGTACATGCCATAAATATTTATATACTGGAAATGAATTACTAGCATGGACTTTTCAGTGCGTGTAGCGTGTAATATATGTGTGGTGATGAGAAGTTATTACACAGTTTCATTGGTGCACACTGGTTGTCACAACACACTGAACAAGCAAGCAACAACCAACGTTTCATTCACCTCTCTAACTCGCATGTCTATAGCAACCGGACCACCACCTACCGTGCACAACTATGCAAATCAACACATGCGAATGCTCTGTGTTGGGGAGAAGGAAAAGGGATAATCTTCCTGATATATTTATCGTAGGTATGAATGTCCGTGCCCCAGTCCACGGGTCTTATCACGAATGACACATTTTTCATGTGCAATTTGGTTTCTCTAATGTTTTGTTGTCAAATTGAAACTTGTTCATTTTAACCTCAACAAAAGGATAAGATTTTTCTAAATTTATTGATACTAAGTGATATTACCGAAACCCTCCCTTGGTAGATTTAGGCATGGAAGGTGTTAAGATGTTACCGTGAATAAGGGAGCTTCGCCGATGTTCTATGCAATTGGAACACAATGCTTAGATCCGCATGTTGTGCACAAGTGATAAGCATGTTGTGCACAAGTGATAATTGTGTGTGTGTGTGTGTGTGATTTTTTGTATGATATCTACGTAATTATGCAAGTGAATGTATATTTTTCATACAGCATGTGTAAGCTAAAGTCCTTACAGCGTGTACCTGTGTGTTGTATGTATATTTGTACAAATAATAAGTGGTGTGCTTCTCATGCGGCTGATACTCGCTGCCATAGATTCAGTGAGATTTTCTTATCATCTAAAGAGTCATACTACTTTGTCTACATGCCTAATAGCTCGTATGCGTAAGCACGAGTCAAGTGTACACATGCAGTGCGTACACTTGTGCTTTGTGAATATAAGTGTAAGTCTTTCACATGTGTCTTTCAAATACTGTATGTCAAGGCGGTCGTCAAATATTTCCTTCAGAGTGCCTCACCAACGATAATTCTGCATGCAATGCGGATGCAACATGTGTGAGTACATACATGCTTGTATATTATCCGATATTAGCATTGAATATTTGTGTTCAAACATGTGTTAGCTGTACATGTTGGCAGGCGTCTGTCGTACTAGCATATACGTAGAGTGACGCTTGTTTCTCGATAGTATCCCAATCATCATCGGTGGAAAATCTTGGTGGTTCCTGTTTCAGTGTATAGGTTACATTCCGCACAAAAGATGAATGATTGAAGTGATGCGTAAAGGAAGAACGGAAATGCGATTGTGAAGCATAAGCCGGTGCGTGTGCGAATGAGAGCACACACGAGAATGTTTGTATTACATACATACATATATTTATTTATATGCACAGCCATCAACACACAACATATTCATCTAGAAACACATCGTTCACAGGCTTCTCACGGACGATGAGGAAAGCAGATTAATAATATATGTAAATAAAGATTCAAAATTCGTACATACTTCTCCTGACCAATGAGGAAAGAAAGATGCTATAGATGTGAAAGACACGCTCGTACGCTCCAACATCGCGCTGATAGTTCCCGCCATAGACCCAGGTAGTACCACGTAAATAGTTCTGACAAGGAATTGTTTGTTCGTTTATGTTTTCATGCAAGGGTTTTGGCGCGGGGCGTGCACGTTTAAAAATTGCAATGTATACAATTGATTACAGATGCAGATCGATATGTACATTAAATACAAGTATGTCTTTTTAAACTTGCCTTGTATGTGAGGTTTGATTTGTGAAGCATGCATAGAAAGTCCATTTCCCCAACGGATACACTGACCTCACAACCGACACTACAAACTACTCTACTGCCCAAGACACTTCATGCATACCTGCATTGTTCGACATTAATATTTGGCAACAACGTACTAAACCCTGTTGTGAGTTCCTCTGGATTCGGGTGCAACACCGTTTCTGCCATCATCGGGTCAAGCAAACGTGAGTCTGGATCAATGTGCATTCTTATGTGTGTGTCCTTTACGTATAAGTGTCCATTTTCGTCCGTGTACTTTTGTTGTAATTGCGCGTGTTTATACTTCTCGTGTAACAGTGCATTTAAAGGTAAGTTCGCGTATCTATCTGTACCTCTGTGTGTGTGTGCATTATCGCCAGTGTACTTGTCTTCTAGAGGGTAATTTTCCTGAGACCATGAGTCCACAGTGTTGAGGAGTTTGTCCACGTCTTCCCCACCCAGGTCGATCATAGTGATACTGTACGGAAAAGCAAGATCAAGTTGATGAGTTCATGTGTATGGACATACGCAGCTATACATGTACACAATCGGGTACCAATAATCCCAGCAAATAAACACATGAACACCACATATTAAAGACCTACCGCGAACGCACCAACACGAACGCGCAGATGCACTTGTGCAGTATTAACAAAAATATGCATAGTATCATAGTACTTGGATAAACACTTACGCACTCTTGTCCAACAACAGACAACGTGATAGGACACATCCGTTAAAATATGATCCTGAAATCTCTACGCCAGACATTGCGTCATACAGGAATACGGCATACAATGCAGGCACATACTTCAACGAATCGAACTGTTCATTCAGCAACAGGAATCGCGGAGGCATATAAGTATGGAAGTAAACGATCGTGAATGCCAAACATCCCTCAATGCTTCGCGATATGACATCATCATGAAGGAAAAGCAGCGAAGGCACAACCCCGGCCTGATGCACGTATGCAAAGAACCCGCCCAAAAGGCAGTTAAACAGAAGAAACGAAGGGATGGCCCATTTCATGTCCGCAAACGCACGTGTGGGTGTGAGCATAAGCATAGGAGTGAGAAGGGGCATAAGAAATCGTGCTTCTTGATGTGGCTGTATGGAGAGCAACACAAGAGGTATCCAAACACACGCCAGTAGAAACGCAAACATGAACGGTTGGGGTTCATATGTTGAATGCCGTGGTAGTTGTACGTTTGAGTGAGTGTTGATATGTGTGAGTGCGTTTGGCGATGTTTGGTCCCTACAAATATACGTACGTCCTTCTGAATGTCCTCCTTTACTTGCACGCTCATTCTCACGCGCACTCACACGTGTTGGTGTTTTAAGAGACAACTTTCCCAGTCCCTCCAGTACATCATCTATTGAAGTTCGAACATTTTCCGTATTCACATCATGACCCTCCATCTGCATTAATTTATTACTCGCACGCCCACGCCCACGAACACTCGTGTTTACCGAGTCCCGGTAGGAATGTGGGGGTGTGTGTGTTCGTGTAGGTGCTTGTGTTCGCGCGGGCAGGCGATTTATACCCTTTGGCCGGGCGTGGGACTGTAAAGGGGGAAGAGCGATCGTTGCGAGCCTCTCCCATGCACGTACACACTCACTCGTTCCTAGCGATAGGCACACACCGCCTACCGCAATAGCACGTATTGTGAGATACACAAGCGTGAGTGATAGTGTGCCATATAAAATGGGCATATTTGTTGTTATATGTGTGTGACGTGGGTGAATGCCGTGTCCTGAAAGGTTATCTCTGTCTAAGTTGTATAGCAATCCATTTAATGGGGTCAGTATTAACCATCCAAGACTCTCACTTACTCCCACACCCCACCTTGCGCTCACTTCTCCAACCCCACTAGTATCGACACGCACCCCCATCTCTTGCATGTCGTCTGCGAGCTGTATGATACAAGGTAACACGTACACGCGCAAAAAGTATCGAAACTGATCACTGCTATCCACTGTGTACTTATTCATAGAGATGGCGATCTCCGTGAGCTTCGATGGGCCAATGTAGTATGCGGTGTCTATAGCTGTAGTGTGGAATTGTGAGTCGAGATTCATGTGAGTTAATGGACTTGGAGGACGTTCCTTTGTCGTACCGTGTCTATGATCAGCTTATATATTGCGTATGTTTAGAAGAGGGTTAGTGTGTGTGTGAAATAATTCTGAACACACTTTTCTTGCGTCATCAGCATCTCAAAAATCGTGCTGAGAAGATCTCAAATCTCATCAGGGCACATACCGCACAAAGCCTCATGGAGATTCGTATTTATATATGCAAAAATTTGACCCTCGATAAGGGTTTATTCTAAAATACAAACACAAGCATATGTGGACATGCAGACGCATCGAAAGCAAATTCAGATACGCACGCCTATGTGCGCAAACTTACCAACTAATACTAGACATAGGCATACGGACGGTAAAACAACTCGTATGACCCCAGTGATAAATGTACGGAGAACTGCCATTGATATTGAAGATCCTGTTTTTGTATATTAGGAAAACCGCTGAATATGTGTATAAGGCAAAGGATTCATACACAAACACAAACAGCAAAACTCCACTAAATAGAAATGCCAGATATGCGATTCCAGTCGAAATATCAAATATTATGCTATAACTAATGTGCAGTAAACTCCCAATTGTACAAGGAATTAAAAAATTGGTATAATCATTCGAACAAATAGTGATATGTGCTCGCCCAGATGTCCACATATGAACGCACACACGCACGTGCCCAGGTTCTCGTTACATAAATCAGTCTATGCAATCTGTTGTTCCGACACATTCGCCTACATGTGCACATTTACATACAACCTCCAAACCAATTCTACTTCACTCAAACACAACACATGTAGCGACTAGTAACGAAAAACAAGTGAACAAATAAGGCAGGCGGCGAACGCGTCATCTCACATAAGCACTCACATAACTATTACACGCACATAGTATACGTCTACAGATATATGTATGAGCATCAAATGCCATACCACATGTGCTAGAGCTATGGATGTTGATATAAATCCACGCAATCGCTAAAGGAATTGTGAATATCATATATGTAAAACGATTGAATACTCCAATTGCGATCGTTAGCCCGAGTGCTATGTCTGTTAAAGCACTGCTCCGTCGAGGTGTGTTGTATGCCTATTTTCAACGATATGAATGTTCGTGAGATGTACATGAATATACGACTAGGCATGAATATACGAATAGGCTTATGCTGTTTTCGTCAAAATGTATATGTGCAGATATATACCATGTCTGTATGAGGAGTTGAATGCAAGTGGTGAGGTATTGGGGTGTAGGAGGCTATCACACACGCGTATGTCCACAGTTTTGTTTGTGGCGTACAGTACAATAAATGTGAGATATGTGTGAATCCCTGTGCTAGATTTACAAATAGATGTAGGGTAACCACCGCATGACAAACGTGTAGAAGGTACATAAAAACCTTAATAGTCATCAAAACAATCATTTTAACAACCTAGACATCTTTTTTCACATACACAGGCACAAGTATTCGTTTCACATGAGCACGTTGTATTCAGATATATACATATATATTAACAAAGATATCCCTACATACTTTTTCTCGAGTTCGAATAATTAGCCATATCCCGACACTAACCAAAAACGATTCCACAGAATTGGAGAATGTCCGTGTGTGAAACACCCACACCACATGTGACAGTGCGGACGTCAGAAGTATAGGCCATGGGTCAGCATTAATACTCCTGCAAAGAGAGGCAAGTATTCTCTCTTGGAACAGAGATAGAAAGAGACAAACCACGCGAGGGTAAACCAGAAGCAAGTTGGGGCCTGATTGTGTCAATAAATGGCATAATGGTGTGTTACTACATGAGTGCATGGATAGTGGATATAATATTGTACGACAAAAAGTGGAAGATTTCACGAACTTGGACAACTGTGGGCAATTCAAATGTGAGACAAACATCAATCCACTTGGCAGAAAGTGGCGTATCTAAAGACATTTCGACCTTACATGGAATAAAGTAATGTTTGACAGACTATATTCTCGTGACTACACCTATGCGTGCAAATGGTGTTGATATGAGGACGTACCGTATAGTTTGCAACTTTTCAACAGTAACATTGGTAACCCAGCCACAACGAATGGAGGTACAATAGATCGAATAGGAGGGCCATCCTTTTCTGTAAACTGATACTCCCACGGAATATACGTATCCATGCCTGTGTTTCAATGCAACGAAAAATATTCGAGTGTGTAAAGTATGTGATAAGAAATCTCTGTAATAAAATAATAGTCCATCGAACCTTACTCCAACACACCAAACAATGTATTCTAACGTGTTGAAGTATATATACTATTGCGTGTTTGTCACACCTGCGCGCATGTTTTAGCACTGTTCGTTAACCTTTAATAAATATAAATCCCAACATATTACAGCATTCATTAATGGGCCACACATACTCATGTCACACACTCACAGAAGTATCACGTACCCAGGAGTACGCCCCCCATCACCTCTGGTGTCTGAAAGAATTCATCTGGATGTATATATCCGTGCTGTGGAAAATACACGATGGACAATGTACGTAAAAATACTAGCACGAAATATGCCAACATGATACTGCTTACTGCCATCGTGCATTCCTATGTCTGCGATGATGTGATTTGTGGCTTTCTATTGTCCAGATGTTGAATATACGTGTGTGAGATAACTGTATCAGTGTATCTTTTCGGTTATGAGTCATCTAATGGACAATGTATGTATATCTTTTTGATTAAGAGTGTCGGATCGTGCACAGACGTATCGTGGATGTACACAATATGCGAATTCGCAGGCGTATGCAAGACTGTATATAAATTTTTACGTAGTCCACATGTCCATATGTGTTCATGTGGGTTGTGTGTGTGTGCTTGTTTGTGTGTATGTGTGTGTGTGTGTGTGTTCGTGTGTCTGTGGCACGCTTGACAGTTTTACCAAAAGCCCGCGCAAATTTACTATTGACGATCCGACATCACGCACACACACACACACACACACACATACAAACACCCACAAACACACACAAAGCGCACACAAACACACACAAAGCACACACACTGCCACTCTAGCTTTCATACATACATATATATGTAATATAATTGCGAAATTCCTGGATAACCATTAATGTGCACACATACTATCAAGTTGATACCGTGGTTGTTTTCTTCAACTTGTACAGTGTTTTAATGAATAGATCATTACGACATGTCTTTCTTTGGGAGTTTGGGTGTCACGTTCGATTTTAGTGGCATCGAGCATACAGGCGTAGCAGGCAGGGAATATCATGCTAGAGGTACCCCTACTAAGTTGTTCCTCGAAGCAGCAGAATGTCTCCTCCACATTTACGGTATTGTTGAGAGTCCGGGGGTTTACATTTCTCATTAGTTTATATTGTGTACACGTATTAGAACTTCATTTTTTACGTAGGTCTGTGCAATTTTAAGAGCTTTCAAGTAGTTCTGCCACTGTTTGTAACACTGCCCAATAAACATAGACGACGGTTTATTAGTATATTATACGTTGCCGGTCGAACATGACAGATATCTTACGTTATACCAACTAGATTATCAACTGCTTTCTCTTTGATTGCCATACATATACATGACAAGCAAGGAAGTGTGTTAATATAAAGTGTGTTTGTGTGATGTATGCACATGTGTGCGTCACTGACTGTTCTTACGTAAGAATCTGATGTCATATACGCATGTGCACAGGCATATGCGTCTACATATACGCATGCACATGGGCATACGTATGTATGTACATGTTGATTGCAAACTCATTTGTAAGTAGTTGTATACAACTGCCTACTGCGGCTGCAAATCTACTGTAAACTGAACGGTCCTTTTTAATTTATTTTATACCATAGATAAACTTGGATCAGTTGGGTGGAAATTAGTCAAAAATGACTTCGAAACACAAATAAAGGTAGTGCTAAATACTAGCGTGATCCGAAAATATTACCTTTTCAAACATTTGGGTAAGTGCATTTGTACGTATTTAAAGCTAAACCCTGCTCGGAATTTACCTTCACTTGAAACTTACGTGCAGACAATCAAAGATATTAGCAACACCGATGGTGTGCCTGGACAAACTTTTCAGTCCATGATTTTGTATGAAGTAAAACGCAACACCCACACTGACATCAATTCCGCTGCCAACGCCCTTTCTTGGCTATGCCAGTACGTACAGTGTTGTACTGGCTATCGTTGTTATTACTAGGTGTAGATGTGCGTGTGTGTATGTGTGGATATACCGACTGGATCGTGTGAACATTTTGTAGTTTAACTACGTGTAAGATTTGTTCGTTTATTAGATTTTAAGACGTATTTAGTGTACTATATTTGTGCGTTCAGTGGACGCTGAAGTATATTTCGTTGAATCAATCTATTAATCACTGGTAATCATATCTGCTCGTCTATTTTACAAATTTCTCAAGCACAAACACACTTTCTTATGTGCTCATACACACATGTCACGACACAGGCACTTGACTTTCATAAATCGACTCTTCGAAGAGTTCTGTCACACAGAGTATGACGTGTACACTTGTCTAGATATTTCTTACTCGGCCAGCTTGAAAACATTTCACAACTTCTTCGAGAAGGGCGCCGTCATGGTAACTAACAATGTGTTTCGTAAATTCCTACACATCTGTGTTGCTACTTAACACACTCATATAATCTTCTTTCACATCCACGCAGATACATAGCGCAGATACATAGCGTCCGTTCAAAACACATACGTAACTATGTATATATACGCAAGTAAGGAGCATGTAGACTATGTATAGGCTTGAATATTGCAGTTAGAAATCCATCTCGAAAGATTCTTATACATTTTTATATCTACAAACACATGTACTAGCCAACGTACACATATCCCTTCATGCTTCCATTCAATGCAGTATACCCTCACTTTTATCTTCAGCTCGCACTCAGAAGTGCTCCTACTCGTGAAGAATTAATCAGATCTCTACAACCGGGCATTAGTGGCACTCCCGATGAGAACATGGGCGACTCGGAAATGTTGTTGAAATCTCAGATGACGGAATATTCCCGACACCTGTCCGCACAGCTGGCGAAACTCAAGAAATTGTTTATTTCACTTGGATTGGAAGATGCTCCACAGTGAAATGCTTTTCGTGTAGTGAGCAAGGAGATATTCACGCTTGTGTACGAGAATATACTACGTGTTTACACATCAAATTGCGTATTCTATTATTCAGAATACATACATACCTAGCATACATGCACACATGAGTTCGACACGTCTAGTGTATACATGCAGATATGCCCATACGCCCAACAAATGTACAATTCAAACCATTAGATGGCAAACACATCGCAAGCCGGGCCACGGTATGCAGGGTTACGATAAGTATATCCCTTTATCATTTTGAAGGCGTAATTTTTTTTCGAAAAGATCTTTAAAATTTTGACCACGCAAAGAAGAAAGAGTATGTATAACGGATGCTCGCATTTATACTCGCATGATGTGTGAAGTAAAGACAACTATATGTACACACACGTTTATAACACGTTATAAGCAAAGTGCAGTGCGTGCTCTGTAAGTTACCATACAGAGATACCTATATTTGCTTTATTAAATATACCTCGGATATGGAGTCACGTACCAGGCAACAACAATGAAATATCTCGTTATACGTAATCTTTCCGCTTTTCCGTGCTTCATTGAGTGCACTTTACATATACGGTGTATTATTATGGTACTCTCAAGGACGGCAGAATAATTCTATCATCGCTAGAGTACACTATATGGGTAGTATGTAGGAGGGAGCACTCGGTTTTGTTGAGTGCCAGGGGACTGCGCCAGCTAATTGCGACATGCGTGTACTAGAGTTTACTAAATATGAACACGACGTATGTCCTCACGGATGGTATACGATGCACTTACGGACGCTCGCTGTCTAGACTGGATGCATCGATTTCGTCATTTTCCGAAGCCGCCATAAAACTAAGAGTAATGTAAAACAAAATTGTATAAGCCATGTTATATACACGTACACAGTCACATAATCCCAAAAACAATGAAAATCAACTAAATATACAGAACAAAGTAATAAATTTTTGCGATATGTATCAGTGGTCCATGTTATGGCTGAGTGTATGACACTGTACACATGTGCAAAAACGTGCCTGCCCGATAGTGTATGATAAACACAATGCAAGTCTGTGAAAGAGAACCAATCTTATACATGACATCTACGTACAAGTTTCTTATAATAGATCATCAATGTTTTTTGGCAAAAACGTTCTCGTACATAACCCGTAGTGGCTTCTACATAGAAAACCAGCACATGACATGCTTGCGTTTGTGCTTACATACGGGTGTATAATGTACGAGTATATACATACCCATATTCAGAAACAAATTAGAGAATACAGGAATGAACACGCAAACATACAGAGATGAATGTTCAACTGCGAGGCGCATCGAGTGCACGGATATACGAGAGGCAACTTCCAAGTTGCCACCCATTAGTTGCACACTGCTATGAAGTTGGTTGAGCATATCGTTCAGTCTGTAGTAAATTAACGTTGTTAGAATTTACAGATGGCATATAGTACTTTGATAGAAACAGAGGATCCAGCTTGCCAAGTGTGCAAGGTATATATGCACATGTATACGTGAATGAGTGTGTGTCTTTGTGTTTCGAATGTGTCACATATATATAATAGTCAAAAACAGATAAGAGATAAAACGTTATTTAAAAATGGTGCAAGTAGGTTGTACGCGTATGTTTGTGGATGAACTTCTAATGTTAATTGGTCTTCAATCAAACGTTGTCTACCTAGTATACGGACTAGATTGGACCCTATTCTGTGTCATACTGTGTATAATTCGATGGTTAGCGAGGTCGCTTTTGTATTATACTAGAGCGTATGGGCAACTCTGACGTTCTTTGTGCATTATATAAACATCGTTCATCGCTCATCGTTGTGCGTTGTGGTGTGTCTGGTAAGAATGGGCGGGAACGATATTCATTGGGCTTTCGATCTATAGGCTTTTTAGTGATATGAATTAAGAACTGCGAGCTATGCCTTGGTCGTTTGCATGAAGAAGACTCTACAATTCCTTTGGTGTATGATTGCTAAGTAAGAAATTGTTCTAAAATACATTTAGCAGAAGAGCGTGCCAAGAGCGGAAGTATCTGTTTGGAAATACTACCACGAATAGTACGTAAGTCGGCAACCCAATTGATGCCTGCTCTTCTCAGATGGTGAAAGTTTTGTTACATCCCTGTGATATAACCGCTAAGACCGTCGACATAAACTCAAACCAGTACATCGAACTGTAACTTATGGCACTGCCAAACTCCAAGAAAGCACATGTCACACACACACTGATCAGTTGGATTGTTCGATTGGATTCAATCATAAAAATGCTTCACTCACTGTTCAATCCATATTATACAATCACCAAGCTTTACTTTTATAGTTTATCCAATCCGCTACTTGTCATCCCCAGTACATCCCAAAGTTCGGCTGAAGGCTTTTTATTTTCCATTCGATATCTAAAATCGTACTGGGATGGTACGTTCAGCTCATGTTGCAAACGATCATTATAAGGGTATGATCAAACGATTCGTGTGACAAGTATCAACACACAAGACAGAGTATTATGCTTGGGAATACGTTGTCCTCATTGGAACAACGCAATATGAAAGATCTCCGGGTTGTACCTATCAGCTGCAGAACAGATCACAGTGTTAGGAACGTTGGGTAGACTACTTCTTTGACATACAGTGTATGATGTGCAAAGCTATTGTTTCAGGTCCCAACTCGAAGAAACCGTTTAGTGCAGGTATTTTCCGTGTGGCATGCCAGCGTACAAATATGCATAGACGAACAAGTAAGTATATATTTAGTACACACTGACAAATATGTATAGTTAACATGGTCAATAGCTCAAAATATTTCTCACCTAGGTAATTTCATATAGAGGTGAAATCTGCAGTCGGTGAGCGGTCGTAAGTTGGACCAGATATTGTTGGGCATTGGGTGCGTTCACATACACTGGAGGCCGTTAGCTGGGGAAAACTTCTAAGAAAGCGTGTCCAGCCATCTAGCGAAGAAGAGCTTCATGTAGGTTTGAATATTCTGTGTTTGTTTGTAAGCATGCATCTTATATGTATGGTGTGAGTGTGGGTGCACATGGGCGTGGGAATGTATCTGTGGTAATGTGCTTCTTATCAAATGTAAAATTCATAAAATTACCTTTTTTTTTTCGATCTTTAGTCTTGCATTCGCCTCTCGAGACGTTCAGTGCCGCTGCAGCAGTCCTTGTCATCACGGCAAAAAAAATGGCATCTTGTTCACACTTATGTATAGCAGTTGCAGCAGTCATAACGACCAAAAACGAAGTAAAGCAGACGAAAGTTCAAATTGAAATATTTTGTTGTACACCAAAAATGTTCACCTTTCCTTATGTTGTAGATTTGCATGTTTCTAAAAATATAGATTTCATGTCATTGTGTTCGATTGCGTATATTCGAATTCTGTAAATCTGCTTCAGTCACTGTTTATATTCATTGTGTTCGATTGCGTATATTCGAATTCTGTAAATCTGCTTCAGTCACTGTTTATATTCATTGTGACACGGTTATATCTTTATGAGGCTCAATCGGCTACGTGCTGTCTGGGCAAAGATCGGCCGCAGAATTTGTGTCTTTATTAGCCATTGAAAACAAAATTACCAAGGTTTTCAGCGAAAATGCAGAATGATTAGTGTTCAATCCAGACAATACTGTCACAGGGTACGCAGAATATATCAAGCATGTACCTATGGGTGCGTATGGAGGGAATGTATCTGTGGAGATGCGGCTTGTATTTTATAACTTAGTGGGAGAGATTACCTTTTATTTACTCCTGCATGTATGTACACTTTCTAGATATGTCTATGCACTCTTCTTTTGAACACGTACAGCGTTTGCAGTTCACTTTATCTGTAGTACGTGCCGTGCGAGGCAATTGAGCACCAACGAAAGGTTCATCTTGCCGTTGACAAGCACTTGAACAAACTAAGAATCACACCATAAGGCTACCTCTGAGAATGTGCATTGACGTTGAAGCTATGTATGCTTGAATATGGTGTTGCAAGTTTTCATCTCTCCAATGCTGTTTGTATATTTCACGCAATATGACTTCATCTATTAGATCTCATTGCAATACACATTTGTTGCATGGCAAGATAGCTCTCTTACCCCAGCTTCACTAGGTGTTCAATTTAGATCATCACAGCTAGAGAAGACAAACAAACAGTCCTCTACAAAGACTATTACATAAATCATGTATACGATGGACATATCATTTGTAGGTAACACTTTCGCGCTGAAAAATAGCTTTTAGCGTTAAAAACTATTAATATAGCTCTTATTATTGGTTAGTTTTATTATTTTAACTGGATTTTAGTATTGTCATCCTTGCATCCAACACACACCAACGGAATCGAATGAGTACTAATGCGTTGTTCTTCGAAGTAGTACCTACGATTGTATGTCAAGAAACGTTCATCATTTAAATCATAGAATTGCATGTTAAGAGCTCATCATTGTTGTGGGTTCCTGTACATTTGAATGCGCACCCTGGTTTTTTTGTGACACGTCAACAGTGTAACGTTCACAACTTCAATATGAGTTCATTTACTCTTTTCGTGTTGCTTCAAGAGACGTTCTATTAACGAATCCATTTTTCATTTAACAATGTTAGGGTATTAGTGTTAGTTGTGACTTGATCTGCCAAGTGTGCTTTTGTAACGTTGGCATATTATTTTGCTGAGCTTCAATTTCTTTCTACCATCTAAAAACTGAACACTATGTTCTTATACATAGTACTATAAGCTACATGTATACTACAAGAGCAAAATTTGAAATCTCACTGCGAATTTGGGCTCCAGTCTTGACTGGCTGGCTTATTTTACTGTATTTTTCAAGGAACAACATGTCAACGAAAAGTGAAAATGTTTGTGAGTGGTAAGTAGTACGCTTAGTTAGGTTTTAGGACTAGAAAAATGCCTAGTAGAAGTAGACGATACGTCTAAAACCCAACTAAATGTACTACGTTGCGTCACAAGTGCAACTACTAGTAAAATTAGGAACTTGCATAGTTACTTGATATATCAAAAGGTTGTACCGTGATGCAAGGTAGTAAGTTGTGCATAGGTTTTAAGACTAGAAATAAGTGGGAAATATAAGTAGTACTTGTTACTACGAAATTACAACAATAAAAAGTAAGAACTTGCGGTAGAAATGTCGATAAGACTATTTGTATCAATTGAAGCGCAGAAAACGTACAATCGTGATCTTGGTGAAATCTACTTATTAAATAATCTATTTAAACTGACAAATAATATTAAAAAGTCGTGTAAAACAGCTATTAATATATGTTCTAAATCTGTGATGTGTATGATTGCGACTGAAGGCGTAGGTGAATTCCGCATACATGTTAGATGAGTCATTCCGAGAAGAAAATTAGTCAGTCAAAGCTGGCTTTTTTCAAGGTACGACGACATAGTACCACTTACTTTAATCCACTTGAAACTCATCAAATTGACAGGCATAGTGAACTTTTACTTGTACGCCCCACCCCCAAAACGCCCTTGTCGTAGCAACCAATACCGATAAACCACTGACGCCATTGCTGTCAATTTTATCAGAAACCTACACACCCATCTATGTGGTGGAATCAAGCCTCGGATCGCTGTAGATGTACTGTATTCATGCAAAACTCACTATTAGCTACGTCAAAATAGAATGGCAATACACACCAGTATTGGGTAGCAAATAATAGATCCGTTTGGTAGTACGGAAAGTGCTTTTACGACTTGCTTAGATCAGTACGGGATTATACGCAGGGACCCGAGATGACTTTATATTAGCACTGTATGTAATATTAGTAAACCCACTACCTATATTCTGAAAATGACTTGAAACGTAGGTTGTATGTCAGAAACTCACCTATCCTAAAAATGACTTCAACGTGGTGTTAGTAACACACCTATTCTATCCTACCCCTGATTCGGTCAACGGTCGAGTTGAGTGAGTAAGTGCGTGTGAATGAGTGTGTGTGAGTGTGAATGAGTGAATGAGTGAATGATGAGTGAGTGAGTGGTAGGGCGCCCAACCACATAGCCTGACTTGAATAAAGAAACAAACGAGGGGACACAAAAAGAAAAACATTTGCAAGTACAAGTATGGCGGGTACAGTACTTGATGTACTGTTGGTCCTAAGGACCAATTCGAAAACGCAAAATGTTAAAGATACTTTTGTATGTGTGTGTTTCTATTTTTAGTTTATATTTTTTTAAATATTTTTTTTTATGGTTGGTTTTCTTTTGTTGTTGTTTTTTTAAAATTTCTTTGTTCTTTTTTTGTACGACGACCTCGGCTGACCCAGAGGACGGGAGGGGAGCGATTCGAATGAGGTTTCGGGAAATTCGGTATTACATTGTTCATTTGACACTACACGATACCATATACAACTTCAATCCTAGGCATAAGAGACACACAGAGATGAATTATATATATATATATGAAGCGAGCCGATAATTTTATAAAGTGTGAGTGAGACACTCTGTAGTGAAACGATTTGAACAACAAGTATTAGTGTGAGTTGTGACTCTGCCAAGTGTGCTTTATATGCATCTACTTATAATATAACCTGTTGGTATATTATTTTGTTGAGTGCGTATCAATTTCTTTCTACCGTCTAAAAACTCAACTCTTACACATCGTACTATAAGCTACGTGTATACGACAAGAGCACAAATTCGCAATGAGATTGCAAATTGTTGCTCCCGTCTTGACTGCCTTATTTTGCTGCATTTCTCAAGGAACAACGTCTCAACGAATAGCCGAAGTATTCGTGAGTGCACCCCCCCACACGTACCATTTTCGTGGCATATATGGATTGTTTGGCCCAGAAGTGAGCCTAAGCACAGCTTATCTTTATGAATCGCCTATTCCAGATGCATGTACGCCTATTACGTTTGTGCCACCGAAAGGACAGGAAAATGAGCCCTTTGTATTGTTTGCAATGCGAGGAGGAGATTGCACATACAGCATGAAAGCACAGAACTGCAAGAATGCAGGCGCTAGTGGTGTGATTATCGGTAACTATAACTTGAATCAGGTTAGTTTGAATTCAAACCTGACAGTTGGTACTACATGTGTGTAGGTTTTGATTTATGGAGTCACAGAAGGTAGTGAGTGAATTTATTGTGCCCCACTTATAATGGACAATGTAAATGTATAATTTTTGTTCCGAGTATTGCACTGACATAAAGATCTACTACATGTATCCAACAGATTATGTTTATGGCAGGCAACGACACTGTTGATATCCCAAGTGTGTCGGTGACTGGACAGACAGTCCTTGCCGTTTCCACTATGCTGAGAAAAGGTGACGTTACGGTCACAATCACCGTAGGGCCTGATCTCCTCAGTCTTCAACACGGCTTTGTGATTATGATGATTAACACTTTGGTATGTTTGTTTTATTTTCATACGGTTATGCAAGCAATAGTTCTACGTAGTCCAGCAGAAGAGTCCAGCGCACACCCTAAACACTGTTTTCTTTTCTTTTCCTTGTTTCGTTCTCCCTGCCTGTTCTCGCCGTCTATCGCTCACAGCAATATCAAGTGCTGACAACTATACATTCAAATCTAATAATATATTTGTTCATATTTTTGTGCAGGCGATTCTTTTCGCGTTTGGTTTGTCAATGGGATGTTTCAGTCTATTTATGAGGTATAAGCGAATAGCATTGGAGCACGCACGTTTGCAGGAAGCCGAGGAGGTCAAGAGATTAGCGAAAGAAAAGATTGAGGCTATTGTTAATGCCTTAGAGGTGAGTGTATATAAGAAGACTATGCCTGGAGCTGATTTAGAGGCTGGTATAATGCAAGATGATGAGGAAGAAGCAGATTGTTGTGCCATATGCCTTGAAGAAATGGAGGATGAGGATGAGATTCGTCTTCTGCCATTGTGCGTGCATGGTACGAACTTTCATTTGGTGTGTTTAGACCAGTGGTTGATGGATGTGCAGTCGTGTCCTATGTGTAAAGCCAAGCTAAATGAAGAAGAGAGTGAGTGTGAAAGCGAGGAGGCGGAGGAGGCGGAGGAGGCGGAGGCTGAAAGTACAGAAATAGACCCTACTACGGACAATGCACCAACTGATTGTTTACTGCTCACACGACGTGGGAGTGACGGTGACAGTGAAGACGACGACGGCGTTGGGCACGTTATGGGATCGCATGCGTTATCGAGTACGATTGATGGAGGTGTGGAGGGAAGTGATAGTGACGAGGAAGATAGTGTGGGGCATGTAGGGAGCTCGCATTTTGCCTCAATGTCTGATAGATTGGATTTGGTCGCGAGTGTTGATATGAACACAAGTGTGGATATGGATATCGATCCAAAGAAGGATGGTGATGTAGATGAAGTAGAAATGCATAAGCGTACTACGGTGGTAGCGTAGCGCCTTGGGTAAGAATATAATATGCGTTTATAGACCATGATCTTCGTCTTTAATATTTTGCAAATACATAGATATGGGGCTAGTTAAATAGAACGCTGCGAAACAGGAAAAGAATCCAACGTGTTGTCATGTGTTTAGTAACAAAAGGAAAGATTGATCCACAACTCTAATCAAATGCCCTGTCCTTTTGTTGTCCGCCTACTCGTGACAAGCTGAATGTCATAATTCATATCTTCGGAGTTTGGTGTGCGAGCGTGAAGAATCACTATATCAGTGTGTAACTGATGCTTAATTCATACCGACAGCAAAAAGTGGAACCTTGTTTACCAGTTTATCAATGATCATAAACGAGAACAGAACGTCCATGTACCGGTGTACTTGGACAAGGGGAAATTTCAGCTAATACGTATGTATAGAATATTTGAAATGACCCAAACTACAGCTGGAAATATAAATAAAATATAAAATATTTGTAGTATTGTTTCGCTTATGTTTTTTCCTGCATACCAAGTTGATAGCGTACATGGCAACATGGTATAACATTTAGAAAATAGCAAAAAGAATGCTTTTCACCTTATATATTTATTTCTATCTCTGTCCACATACGAAAGGATTCAAGCTATAAATCATATTGTACACTCCGTCTAGTACTTATCTATATTTCTGGCTTTTATGAAATCGATATCAATCTTATCTTCTTACTGTATCCTCACAGTTCTCAACATTGTTTTTATGTGCATATATCCCTCTTTATTTTGGTTTAAGGGTTGCTTCCTAACATGTCATTCATCGATGAGAACGTCTAAGAGTTAACAAAAACAAATTATGATACATTTATACATGTTTTATCCGTACACTCACAATCGCCCGTTGGCTCGAAGAGTTCTGATTTGCATATCAGACAACTTTCCAGCTTCGAATAAACCTCTAATTTGGGCATCGTCAAGATCGGCGATATTTACCTTTAATGGATAGATTGAAGAAAAAGAAATATGATCACCATCCACCGTAAGAATTTACAATCGAACGTTGCATATACACAGACACATGGAAATAATAAAATATACTCGCTTGCGAACACGTAAATATACAAGCATATATTCATACTGCGCATAAACAGTTACACCTGAAAAATAACATTGGAAGAAGATATCGAGCAGGTGAACATACTTCCTTTTAATTGCATTTTCAATGCAAAATAAATGAGTACACTTAATACACTAACCTTGCGTTGTTTAATTGCGTCACCGTAGTGTGACCTTAGGTCCACCTTTGCTACCTAGTGACGAGACATGAAATAAAAATTGCATTAGTATAGACACATCGTACTTTCACAAAAATACAAAGAGCAATAGATGACGAAACTAATATCTCACAACGATTCAACATGCCGTGTCTCTAGAAAAGAAAAAATTCCAATAAATATATATTTTAGAGATTTGGAACCTCAACATGTATTGAACATAAGGACCACAATAACATAATCGTTAGTAAATACTTACACGAGCAATCAAACTGTCTGAGAGTAGAAAGAACAATGAAAGGATTCCAGAAATTATTTCGCATAATCAAATGCATAATTCTGAAATCCTAAAGTTGTTTTCCATTGCAACCTCAGCCTACAACACTTGCGTACGCAAATACACCCACACATATATGGAAAATTACATGCATAATACATGAATTTGACACTCACATAGTCGTACTTGAACACAGATACACAAATACACACACACAAATACCGACACTTCGTGCAAATCAAACGAAAATAACAATTTTACCGTTGGTTTGTTGGAACCGGATGATTCTGAGCTCGACTTAAACAGATAGAAACAAAGACCCCCAACCACGGAAAGTAGGACGCACAGAAGCACCGCATCCGCCCTCAGTGCGCTCTCTGTCTCAGACATTTTTTATGTGAATTTGTGTTTCAACTTCTTAAATATGTGTTAAGCTACAATATAAGGTGTGATATGCGAACATACGGAAATGTTTCATGTATTCGTTTTTTCTCTCACGTTGGCAAGAAAAACAAAACTGATCGATGGTAACAAAGTAGCACGACGCGGCATAGCGTATCGTGATTGGCGGGTGTATTTTTAAAGGTCCACATTCACCCCGCCAACAAATAATAGAACAGTTAAAATATAACCAAGAGTTCGTGTCATATATTATAATTGTGGTCTTTTTTAACTTTTTAACAAGAATAGTTAAAATACAATCAAGATTCATCCTATATACACCTTTCTTTTTTAATTTTTTAACAAAATTAGTTAAAATGCAACTCTAAATTGTGTTTTCTGTTTTCAACTTTTGTTAAAGCAACCGCATATGTCTTGTCTATATATACTCTTTTAACCTTCCGTATTGCATAGTTAACTGGACTATATATCAAGATGGAATGTGTCTTTGTTATGCTTAAAGAAGCATACACCGATAGTTGACTATAAAAGTAAGTTTTCACTGTTAGGTTTGTATGCACTTGCTGATAGGGATATGCTCAAGCCCTTTGCATATGAAATCATGTAAGGCAACTACATTAGCTAATAATTATATATATATTAGATTAATTTACTAGATTAATGCTAGGCAAACACATGCGGCAGCATTTTCTCAAGTGCTGGCGACGTATCTCCTTGGGAAGGTAAACGCTCTCATCGTGCGTCATGCTGCTATAAACCACTTATATGTGGATGTCATAGGCCAAGACTTCGTTGTAGCTGGAATCGATGCCTTACATATATTCTACTCTCTCAACAACAGTCACAGGTTCAGTTCTATATTACAAACGTGAGAGTTCATGAATACGAAACTATCAGATCCATGAATGATACTGTCTCGCATCTAAATATATGTTATATCTACTTGCTCTCCTAAAACTTTAAGAGTTCAGTGTCTCATAAGCAAAGTATTCTTTCTGATCTTAATACTTCATGCAGAAGAATTTTGAATGTGAAATACACAATGCTTATGTTCCGTATTGCCTTTGTATTACATGTGTATGATGGGGTGCGAATATATATATGATGTGATATTGTATAAATGCATTGCTAAATTACGTTGTTGCCGAACAGTGTTCTTCGAGTGCTGTCGTCATCAACTTCAACCTCTTCGAGAATCGCATGTGCCAACTCTTCTATATTTTTTTTCACCTTCTCAACCTACGTATGAAAAAAAATACAAGTTGAAGCGGATTGATGTCTGGAAACTATCACTTCCCATTTTTCGTCAGTTAACGATCATTAGAGAAATATATTACAGCTGATATTATAAACAAAATACGTATTATGTTTGTGACTTCTACCAAACCCGTACGACACAATGTAGGTGCAGGTGTTGCTGTGTAAAGTTACAAACGTGGAAGTATCCATACAAGTATTACCAAATTACATACATTTCATTCCTGTCCAAAGTTGAACCAAGAAGATCTTCATACACAAGTTATATTGTGAATAAAAGAAGATTATAGTACACGAATAAATATCAATATTCACAGTTGTAACATGTACACACATTTAGGAATATGAGCGCAAATATATCTATACCTCGCAGTGCGTTTGCGCATTAAATAATTTACCAGCAAGGGTATCAATACGCTATTATCCATACATATACACACGACTGTGGCGGTTCTCGCGCGTACAATAATATACAAAAAGATCAATGTACTTACCTGAATAGCATTTGCAACAGGAAGGGCTTCATTTCCTATTTTCACCTTGGGCCATGCCTTCAGGGGTATTGTAGTGCTAAAAGGGATGCCGAAAAAGGCTGCCAGACTACCATTTGCCCCAAACGTGCGTACACTTGTAGATATACTCTTCACAAATTCGTCTCTTCTTATTGTTGGCGCTGCGAAAAGATGTGGAAAGATTTCTGCAATCGATAATATCACCCCGTTGAGACCTTGTGCCATCTCTGTTTCAAGTGAATAGCAACATATATGTAAGTATGTCAGGTGTCTGTAGATTCTGTCACATTGCGTTGTTTCTGCCATTGCGACTAGCAGATGTTTCGTTATCGTATATTAGATATATGTATACATATGCACGCTTGTATGTGAGTGTGCTTGTACCGAGTGTACGTTGGTTACGACAGATTTGCGTATTTGTTTCTTTTTTGTGTTTCGTATTTAGTCGTATCGATATATATGTAGTCTGTACTCACGTAGGTCAAGTTTTGCTGGAGTGAAGAGCTTACTGACACTCGACGCCTCATCCTTGTAAGATGGCACCTTGTTCCAGATAATTTTCTTTACCTAGATAATGCGTAAAAATCCTAAAATGTGAAATAGCGAATATTTCGAGAGACAAGAGACACTTAATTTATACGCCACTTGTTTAATCAAACGTATGGGCACACAAACTTTGGGTTTATATGTATATGTGTATCAGAAGAACTGTATTAACAAAATATGCTGCTTATACGCATAAACAAAATACACATTACGTGAATGTTTGATTCAAACCGATCGGACCACTTGACTGGCAGTAAGAATTTCATTAATTTATGAGAACCATCAAGTATGTATATATACATAGTCTCCATACCTGGACGCTTGTTTCGTGAGCCTTGCGCATGTTATAAATCTCTAGTAGAAGTGTCTTCACTCGCTTAAAGTCCGTTGGATCCGTCTCGAGAGGAATCACAGCGTACCTTGCTATTGCGAATGCCATCTTTGAGAACATACTCAGCGTTCTGCAATATTCGCATGTGTGAGGCGAGAAAGTATTCGTGTTGTGTACACTTCTTGCCCTTAGTCCTTGATCTTTCTTGTATCTCATTGCAAGGCGAGTTTATAAGTGTTGATAATGATTGCATATATGTTTTATGACATGATCCGTACATGATATATAGATACGCACGTACAGAAACATACAGGCTGACTTCCATCCTCCTACATACCTATCACCGTCTGTGTCCATTAACACAATCCAATTAGACAACTGCTCCTCGAAGATAGCTTTAAATTTGATATGAATGGTTTGAAGAGTACCCTCAATATGTGCTTTGTTCTTTTGTTTGTTACCTGCTGATGCTATAAGATACAGATTGCTCGGTATGTGCCCATCACCTCGCACGACAGACGGCTACATTTCACATACACGATATAGATTTCACCGGTATGTACAAAGTAAATGTACACATCAGCAAATATGAAATACATGAAATAAATACATGGTCTGGTCGTATGAGCGTAGACATGAATATATATATGGTTTCATACAATAAAATCATATATATATATAAATAAAAATAGAATAATAGACTCGACAAATTAAATTGAGACGAAACGTGTTCCGGGTATAACTCAGTACTAGCCGTTCGAATATCACAACCTCAGTACTATGTGATCACGCAGTAAAAAAAACAATAACAGATTTACCTCTCACTCACAACTCATTGACACTCGTAAATAATATACATGTAAATGCAAATATACAAATAGACACAACCTTTTATAGTACGCATAGAAGAAGTCAAGAACTTTATTACCTTGGTTGCGTATTTCAAAATATCAAAGCTGTCGATCTTCATTTTGCCCAACTTCTTCGTAATATCCAACTCCTTGTCCTCATAATCGGAACGAAATTCTTCGTTGACGTCTTGAAACATATCTGTTGTTGTGTTCTAAAAGAACGGTTGAAAAGCGTGATAACAGATTGTCGTTTTAGGCGTTTGTATGTGTCTGCTAACTTGATTAACTGAGAATAGCGTCGAGGTGTGCATTCGGTACGTGTAGGGGTCAAAGCATTCGCACTTTACGCATGCGGCGTACATACGATTTGTTACTTTTGTGCCAGTATCCACAATAGAATGTGTAACGTATATACATGCATACATTGATAGTTCTACATCTATACATACAAGCAGCTATAACTGTAGTAAAAAGTGATATAACTATACAACAACCACTCGAATAGAAAAACAAACCTTCCTTTCTTCTTGGTCGCCCATATATCTCTCTCCGAGTCCAATTTCATTCATATCTCTAACTGCGACCCCTCCGAAAAATTGCTAGGTTTAATTAGCAGCACGAGAGTTAACGTTAGTCACAAAACAACAGGCAAGGAGAACCCCAAACAACGCAACCCCATTGTACACAATATGCGAATAAAACATATAATCTGTTCAGTATCGTCATGAGCATTACATACGATGAGAGTAGGAAAGATGCGTCTCTACAAAACGACTTGGTCGATGACTAACTTCCTCATACCTATGTAATAGTAATACTCAACAATAACTCAACAATAACTCATTTGTATGTATGAGTACGCATGTAAACTTACTTGCACAAACAGAACGATAGAATACATAGGTGTAGATCTACCTTTTTTACGCATGCACACATAAATGTAAACAAAATACATGCATCAGTGTAAGAATGTACATGTGAGGTAGCCACGGACACGCATATCGACTTACCTTACTCAAGTCGCCCAATTCAGTAAAATCGATGACTAAAATGTTTTTCTCCGGACACATTTTAGCAATCTGACACGCCGTGTGGAAGCACAGCATAGTTTTACCAACTCCACCTTTGTGATTTCCAAAAACGTATGATTCCGCCATATTGATCGACTATGATATATGCGGCGTCTGGATGATAAAAGTATGTGTTGTACAAGTGTGTATATATAAGATACAATTGAATATATTAGTATTGCTCAACTACGTACGTGATTATGCATATGTCAAGCTCATGTACGTATGTGTGTACCGCATCGCTTCAGTCCCTCGTTTTATATGAACGAAAAGGGCTGAGAGATGTGAGAGATATGTATGCATGTTTGATTGTTGATGCCATATGATAATCAGTTGCGATCAGTGTGCAAAGTGTGTCATTCGTTGATTCGAGTCTTTGGTTGAAGACTACTATGAGTCATCCATGTTTTGGATAAAATTAAATATTCGGCTAAATAATCTATTTAAATTATAGTCAAGTACGGTACAATAACTGAAGAAAATCAATTATTTTACATTGAATATATTTAGCTGAGTGCATATTTATCCTGACGTTTAGAATTTATATAGTGGATTCTTTCGATTACTTGACATTTTATTCATGAAACGTGAAGCAAAAAAAGTGAAAACCTGAGATTATAACTGGTGCGCTATCAATAAACGATAAAAAGGTTTAAAATGCCGAACTCTATAATAAATACAAGGACGGGACCGGACCGATGTGCAAGGTTAATTTCACATTGTCAGCACATTGAACAAACAAGCAAACAAACAAAGAAAAACACACTGCATAGTGAAGATTATGAAGCTAAACCACCCATTCGATGAGGTGAAGCCAATATGGGAAAAGAGCAAATTAAAATCACCAACGAATATTACACATATACTATTTTCCGCTCGGTACCACTAAGACTATTAAACTTACTGATATACGAAACATTGATCTTATACGTACATCACGATTTGACTGCATATCTAAGTCATGGGGCATGTCACTGGCACCCATCTGGTGGCACTGGGATTTCAATCATAATCCCAGAAATGGATCTGCCCTCGTTATACGCACCAGTGTTTCTGAACCCAGCTTTTGGAACCCACAAGCCGGGATAAGTGTGGATGAAGATAATCTGGAGACTGCATGTGGGCTACTGACGAAACATTTGCACTGAGCACAGCTGTCAGTATACATGTGGCTGTTGAGGTGAACGGTGTTGATGGTATTTATACAGCATCTGCAGTAGTGTAATGACAATCATGGTGGAGTATGCAATCGTACGTAGTCTGGCGATCCTTTTTCTGGTTATGCAGTCAACAAGATCGTTAAGCTCACCAAAAAAGACTAAAGTCCATAATTCGCTTCAAAGCCTTGTACGCAGTAAGTTCATATGAGCGTGTGTGCCTCAGTGATTTATTGTTAAACATCAAGAAGAGAAACAGAACGTCAAAATACACCTTCAAAACAGCCCCTCGTATATTTTCAAGTACAAGGGAAAACTAGTTTGATTGACCTCATACTTGGATGATATACGGATAGATCTGAACTACTGAATGGTACTATATACTGTTCTTCATGCATAAGTGTATGATCATCGATATTATATGTTCGTTCTGATAATGCATGAAGTCCTTCTCCGTACTGTTCTTGGTTGAAAACACATTTTGTATTCGTATTCAAGGACAGTTTACATGTATGACTTTGTGCTCATGTTGCTTCGACCCAACCACTATACACATTTATGTGTTATTTCTACTAAACGCTATACTCGTAAGTATTAAGAGCAGAAGTCAACTTTTAAAGTACTTGCATCCACATCCATTTGTCTTGAGTAACCCGATAACTGCTTGTCAGTGCTGCTACTATCGCCTTCCCCCACGTACGGAGGAGTCTCCCTTCGCTGTTTTTCGCATACTTGTAGGGAAGACAGCCGTTGTCCGGGACTAGAATGAGTACATTTGGGACATTGTTGTGTTTGCGGTTTTGATATCTGTGGACCTGAGCGGAATACATCACCATTTGGCTGCTGTATGTATTCTACTTGCCCTGAGATGGATCCCAAGTTATTATTGATAATTTCGTTGATTATTCGTGTCATAATGGACAAAGACTCCTCGTCCAACCGAGATAGATGCTTGTTTGTGTACTGAATTGCATCTCTGTGAACTAACATCTCTGTCAGTTTATATGTCATGAGCTCAATGTACAAATACATCTTCTCGGTAGGGGAGAGTTGTGGTCGAGGAGCACAAGTTCGATCGTACGAACGGAGTGAAAACGTCGATGACTTGGTTGCTTTCTTACTGAAGCGAACTTTCTTTCCACCCATTGTCACACTTGGATGCGACTTTATAGTCTGGAAGCATGACCTCAGTGAAGGAGAAACATCACTGACGATTGATTTGACCGAGTACCGGAGTTTGCTGTACCTTGAACTCTCGCTGCCATTAAGTGCGCGTAGGTCGGGGCAGCTACCTGTGTTCATCACCTGTGCCGCTTCTTTCCATGGGGATAGAGATGGAACTGGTACGCACTGACGTAAATCTGAGGCACAGCTTCTGCCCGTTTCATTCTTCGCGGCCGATATACGGTTACCATTTATGATCGTACTACCTTCGCTATCGGCGAACCTGATAGGAGCACTCAGAATCTCCTCAGGAGTTTTCAGAGTTGTTGCATGAATAGACGACACCGAAACTACATCCAAAGCAGAAGAAGTCGTACCTACAGCGCTTTTTTCCTTCATGCGGAAAGATCGCACACTTATTAAACTGGATGTTTGTATTCCATCGCCCGTTTCCAATTGTATCTGTTCCTGATCATGCTGATTCTTCTGAACACCAAGTTCTGGACCTGCAAAGACCTTTCTAATTAAACCATTAACTTTTGGGAATCTCATTTTCTAGTATCTAAGTTCAGTATTGTGTTGTTACTGTGTACCATCGATAGGAAGAACCAACAACTCTCGTGATATGAAGTGTGATTGTGCTGGACCCGCTTTACCAGCTAGTGCGTGCAAGTACCAATATGTTGCTCAGAGAACGGAGAATTTATTGCATTATTGTTATCGTCAGTGCACAGAAAAAATATAATAGAATCTGCTCATGAACGAGATTCTAACAAAATTATAAAACCTGTTCCAAAGTAGTATAATATCATTTACTTTATTCGTGCGTAAAGAAAACACTTGTGAATAATACATTTAAACGCCAAGAGATACGGTCACCTTCAGCACAATCTACGCAATATCGCATCATTCAAAACTTTGACGCGCTGAATAGTAGTTCAGGAATGTAACATTTGTATTAAGAGCACCTGGCTCTCACACCACATCCCACTGTATGTCAGTCGGATTTCCTGACCTGGGCATTTATAAAGTTTGTATTAAATATATCACCACAACTGCGCTCATAAGCTCCATATGTTATAGAAGCGTGTGTTAGTTCCACATAATCAGTACTACATCATTTCTATTATTGGATGTTAGTTGAGCTCATTCCAGATTGGTGATGTGTTAATCTAATCCTCACATTCCTACACACCTAGTGGAAAGGCGAACATGACTATTACAGCTCACGTCCAATTGTTCCTCGCCGTTATTCACATAGTTTTTATTAGACTACGGTACACCTATTTAAAAGAATAGTTTTGGTCACATCAATTATGACCGTTCACATGAACTCTTGAACTACCCCCGCATTATGGCAGATACGACGAATACATGGAAGTAGAGAATAAAACAGCATAACGATCAAATTTAGAAAACAGTCGCCAAGGAGCTAAGAATAGATTACAAGTTCGCGGTAGAAGAACGTTTTACGTAATTTGGTACTTCTTAACCAACTTCTACTACGTTGATGATATGTCCCCGAACGAATTCATCTATGCGCTTGACCTTAATCTGCTGCATTCTCGAATTTCTTCACCATCGAAACTCCGTATTTTTTAATAAGTTGTGATTCATCCATGTATACAAATTGCTTTAATTGGTATTTACTTTTGGTTTAATTTTTTGTGCGCCCATCGTAGAAAACTATTCCGTATAGCCAGCTCTGTCACCCAAAATCGTATGTATCAATAAATGCTATGTCGGATGTACTGTATTTGAAAACGATGCGATTCATGCACATCGATGCCACTAGCACGAATTGGTTGCACAGTGGTTACTACCTTTATCAACCGAAACGACACTTATATAGGGGCTCTATGATGAAGTCAGTTGTGTATGTACCCTATATTTTATGTGTACACGAAACTAGCGTGAATTCAATTTGTCCTCCATGAACTCGAACAAAAGCATTCCGTGTGGCTCCTTTACCCGCACCAAAATATTACTAAACTGTTAATATCTGGCATGTAAACAGCTAACTATCTCGTAGACCTGACTTTAAAATGTGGACAATCCCTAATCTTAATCTTGTACTAACAGTAAACCACAGAATACAGAGAAGAAAAAAGTACTCTCTGAAATTGGTGGAATGAGCAACTTTTATTAAATAAAATAATGGCTACTGCACATGCATGTACAATCTTAATCTTGTACTAACAGTAAACCACAGAATACAGAGAAGAAGAAGAAATTAATCCCTGCGATTCGTGGTATGAGCAACTTCTATTAAATAAAATAATGGCTACTGCACATGCATGTATACCCCGACTTTAGAGGCGATCATCTATATACAACCATGTAACTTCCAAGATGCGTTACAAGAGTATCAATCTCATTGTACGTCTGTCATTTCGTATTTCTTCATTTAAGTAGGAATACATGTAATGAAATGGGTTGATGAAGCACATCGTCACAGTTTACATACGTTGGACGTATTTTAGTCCAAGGATATCGAAGCACTTGGCCATAACAGTAGCAACGGCCTGTGTGATCTTGATACGACTCATATTCACAGACACAATCTGCCTGTCCTTGATCTCCGTACACTATGCAATGGGAATTAATATGACAGTGCAGTGTTTAACCCTCTTTTCATACATGCTACACAATTACCCACAAGTGCACAGACATACACATACCTGCAAATGTCGCAAGAGTTCAGCCAATACCCGTGACAAAAACTATAAGACCACAATCACAACAAGATGTGATCATATTTAACTAGCATACAACCTACATACACACATAAATATATGTAGCCAAGCATACATATATAAAAACATACTCGGCAGTTATCATAGAACTCGGTGAAGATCTGAGACATCTGGAACATATACTCACAGATGACATGGGGGTATAGTTCCGTATAGAACTTGTCAATGATCTCTGGGAAACGTAGAAGGTGTAGCGCCATCTTAATCTCCTTATCGTGTTGTAGCACGATTCGCGTGTTGTCATCAGCAATGTCGGCTTCAGACACACCAGCACGACGGGCGATAGACATGATACGAGTGTATGCGTACAGAAGATACACCGCCTGCGTACGTATATACATGTATAGATGTACTTACTTATAAATGTGTTTTACGCAATGCAATGTGCATATATAATGCGTGTGTACGAGTATGGTCAAATCTAGTGTATAGAACTACGAGTGTGGTCTTCCCCACAATTGTGACAATACAACAGATGTGAAGTTGGCGGACATGATATGTGTGTATGCGTACAGCAACACAACTCGGCCGTATGTGGGAGAGAATACCTATCGTCAAATATACGTATACACCTGCGTAAATGTAGGAATGGACAGATCAAATTTGTTTGACACGTATAAATATAGTCTAATAGTAACGTACAGTGTTACCACGGAAGTCCAGGGCACGGTCGAATGAGAAAACATAGTCTGCACTACGGTTACTCTTGAGATCCGCGTACTTGATGGCACCGTATGCAATGGCCTGCAATAAAAAAGAGCTTTATGTAAATATAGGCATGAATAAAGTCAACCGTAAGTTGAGCGGTATCCTTGTAAATTTTGATATCATTCATTTCATATTAGGATAAGAACGACCGGCATACGTTGATGGCGGATGCTCTGTCCTCGGCAGAAAGTTTCGCATCTTCGTCCAAATTTTCTTGTTTGGTATCGACAACACGAGTGGAGCTGGGCATTTGTGGGCGCGGGTATGTCAATTGTTGTTGTTGGTAACGTACAGGCGTTTAAAGTACACATTCGCGTATCGCATGGTGTAACTGTATCGTCGTCGGACAAATCGCACTCATTTACACCATAAATCCATGCATATTCGTACATATACATTTGATACACATTATGAACGCTGCATACATATACTTCCTATGGGACGGGCTTATCCACTGGTGAATTCTGCTAAAGACTATCTCATGAGCGGGTCATATGTTTTCCTTTTCCCTGATGACACTTGTCTTGACAATAATTTCTGAGCGTGTGTCCCCCCAGCCTCAACATTCTATATTTGCACGCATGTATACTTATAACGTACGCATATAAACAGCACTTACAGATCCACAGCCTCGTCCAATAATGCACTAAGTTTGACGGTATCGCCTGATCGGGTCTTCAACTTTTTCTTATCCTCGCCTAAAACCAATCCAAACGAGACGTGTTCAACTCTGTTGACTTTGTCGTCATAGATACCTGCGTCACGCGCCGCACCCCATACCAACTCAAAGTGAAGGGACTGACCAGCATCTACTACGTAAACCAGAGTGTCCGCCTGTATATACCACATACATAAGTATGATGTGTTTGTAGTCAAAGAACAGTATATATAAAGGCATGAGAATGAAACATCATGAACAATACAAGCAATGCTGTAACTTATTCATGAACATAACCGCATATAGCGTATACCTTGAGCTCATTAATGCGGTAGTTTAGACACGCAAGATCTGATGTGTCATATGTGTATGAACCGTTACTTTTCTCAATGGTGATAGGCACCTCTTTGCCAGATGGGAACACTAACTTCCGTCCATCCTCAACCTTGACCAGATCGGCATTTTCCATGTGTTTGACTATCTTGTCCATCATTGGCTGGTAGAAAGATTCTCCGACCTTGAAATGAGAAATCAACACGAATGAGTACGTAAATACAAGTATATGCCGATGAGTCCGAGCGTAAGTAAGTGTATGCACACGTGAGAAAATGATTACATACCTCTTTAAGGCCGACAATATTCAAACGATCGTAAATGATAGCGAACTCTTTTCTGGAGGCCTCGCAGATCAATTCCCATGCCTTGGTGACCACTGGGTCACCATTCTGGTTTTGGAGTTTATGTTAAAAGCACTGTGATTAATACATGGTACAGCTGGGATGAGGCCACTAGGACCTCACACGTTAAACCAAATTCGCAATACAAACATTCACACATATGAGTGTACATATGTATATTATTCCTAGCATAATTTAATAAAATAAATTTCATTTCTTAAGTATGTTTGCATCTAGAGATTGTTTGAGTGCTAGTTTGTAGAGTGCAGCATCATTCTCTATGCATATATATTGCACACAAACACGTAAATCAGCACACCTGAAGAAGGACCACTTCATTCCATGCGCGTGTTTTGAACTCTTCATCCTCATCGAAACGTTTCTTTGAGCGCTGGTAAAAGGCTTGTAGATCCGAAATAGGTGGGGAAACGGTCTCAAAGTCAGGGAACTCATCTTTAAGGTGCGCGATAAGCATACCAAACTGTGTACCCCAGTCTCCAACGTGGTTAACACGAGACACCTGTTGAAATGGACATGAACAAGGAATGTATGGTCTCAAACGTCAGGGCACTGGTCCTCAAGACAGTTGAAGTTGTGTGGTAAGCACAGCAAATCGCACATTCGAATAGAACATTGTGATAGTGCAAGAAAGCTGTCATACTCATAGTAAATTTGTGTTACATATGTGTAAGCAGCGCAGTGTGCGAGGACTATCCTGTGATTTACAGGCAAAATTATATCATACATATACAAAGAAATTCAAAACATACATCGTGTCCAATGAACTGCATTAGATTAGCAATGCAGTCACCAATGATGGTGGAACGCAAATGACCCACGTGCATTTGTTTGGCGATGTTAGGCGATGAGTAATCCACTACAATGTGCTGTTTTTTCTGTTCGGGTGGTCTACATATTTGCGGGAGACGGAAGTGGGGATAGTAGTGTTGGTGTGAGAAGTGCTTGAGTTTCATAAGACGTGCGAACATGTAGTGTATATGTGATGTTTTACTTGAGTACGAGTTTGTATGCAAGTAGGCGTTTGCACCTGTGTGTACATGTGAGTATGTGCACATTCATAATACCTGGCTCCAAGAGTTAGAAGATCATTGACTTGTTGTTCCAAGAATTTTGTACTAAGAGTGATATTGATGAAAGAACCTTTGACGGCCTCGACCTGAATTCAATCAAGAAAAACCGGAAGAGGATATAGCACGAACGTAAGCATGTGTGTTAACCGTATATACATACACATAACTGATTCATCGTTAGGGTATTTACGTGTCCTTACGACTAACACACACAAAACAAAACATATACAGCTACATGTGTATAAATTGTCTACACAGCTACGTACAGACTTGGTTCATACTACCCATACACGTATCTACATTCACATGGAAAGAGAGACAACATTAAAAGCGTCACAAGCTCTACATGTCCATACCTTCTCAATCATAAGGGACTTGGGGGTATGATCAACAATTCGCATAGCAACGTCCATAGCCGTGTCCGGCTTGAAATCTTCCGGCCCAAAAGATTTTGCCTTGGAGTAGACAGACATTGCACTGTTGCATTGGTACTGCACATTAGCCTTGTTGGACATAACCACAGACACGGGCACAGGGGGAAGGGTAGGAAATGCTGAAGCAATCGCCAGCTCAAAAATTTTGTTCAGGTGGTGGAACACGTCCTGCATGTACCTGTTGTGAATTGTATGCGCTAGTAGGTGAATGTGTGCAGTTGTACATATGTGCTAATGTGCTCGTACACATATTTGTGGTGATTTTATGTATGTGAGTTGTATTTCATAACCTGAAACAGGTTGCCGTGCTTTTTCAGTGAATCTTGACGGATTTCATATCCATCGCATACAAGAACATGCATAAACACGTATTGGACAACCATATACATTCTCACAAGATATACACACTTGTACGGAAGTAGATACAGACGAGTGCAACAATATTCATACTTGGTGTCAAGGTTGGGATGTAGCTCCTCAGGTGAAGTGCGAGGAGGTGAGGGTGTACGCTTACAATCTTTTGGCTCAATGTTATTGGCATTCTGTACGCCAGCAAGCTTAGCGGCCTTCTTATCCTTTTTGCTGACCTTGGGTTTGTTTACGACGGTATTATCAGACGCAAGGAGTTTTAGAGACTCATGTGCTGCAAGAGACCTGGTGCGATTTTGGGTTGAAAAAATAGTGATCAGAGACAGTGTGGTCACTCTCTGCATCATGACGTAGGTTATGTGACCATAAACGAGTATTTATCCTCTTGTGTTTGTGTTGGAGAATTATGCTAGTATGCAATCATATTCGTCAGGTGTGCATCCATTGCCCGTTTGTATGTACATTGGCATGGGTGTGGGCGCATACAAACACACACACACATTTCAATGAAAACGGATTGGCCGTCGGATGCGCATAAATGTTTTCAGTGCACATGCAATGGTTGATCAGAGAACTTGGGATTTAACATACGCATCGATGCAGGGAGATATATATGGGAGTTGAGGAGTGCTATTGTGCGTGAGTTTGAATATATATATATATGTATGCGAGTTGAGGAGTGCTAAGTGTGTGTGAGTTTGTACATATATATATATATATATATATATGTGTGTGTGTGTGTGTGTGTGTGTGTGTGTGTGTGTGTGTGTGTGTGTGTGTGTGTGTGTGTGTGTGTGTGTGTGT
>JAWQFL010000005.1:829949-872503 GCA_033442365.1 Creolimax fragrantissima
TGTGTGTGTGTGTGTGTGTGTGTGTGTGTGTGTGTGTGTGTGTGTGTGTGTGTGTGTGTATGGTCTTGCATACGAATATCTATATGTACGTGTACAAAAACATGGGATATACTTCTGAAGATGATCCCTCTGAATCATAAGCTTCTCATTCTCCTTAAGAACAGCTGCGAGCTTTGAAGAGGGCTCTGGTCCAAATCTGGACTCCCACTCGGCAATCTTATGATCCATTATCGTGAGTATGTATACATACGTGTGTGTGTGTGTGGCGAAGGTGAGCGAAGGGGGGTGATTGTATGTTTGTTGAATTTGTGTGCAGTTGTCAGCGTCTCGTGTACAGATAAGTACGTATATCGAATATATGTACTTCTCAGGGTTGGGACGATTCGGCCGGCTCATGGAAAAACGTAAAACCGTATAGCCATGTGGTAGCGATGATTGTACAACACACATTACACATAAACACAATACAAACCTATACATAAACACACATACATACACAAACACAAACACGAACACACACACAAACACGAACACACACACAAACACACACACACACAAACAAACAAACACAACACTAATATCATTCACTACGCAGTACCAGAGGACGTACACACACACGTCCGGAGACACACGTGCGAGTCTGACGCATCCTGAGACATCCGTTCACGTTGTACATATCCGAAGATACTCACTTTCAGAGACTGCGATTGAAATACACACACACACATACACACACACACACACCTACTCTCTCTCTCTCTCTCTCTCTCTCTCTCTCTCTCTCTCTCTCTCTCTCTCTCTCTCTCTCTCTCTCTCTCTCTCTCTCTCTCTCTCACTCTCTCACACACACTCTCACTCACTCACACATCCGGTAACTCTCTCTTCCATGTTCGCGTACACAAAATCCAACTGATTTATACATGCCTATGAAAAATCATGCCGCCAAAAATGAAGAAAATAGTAGCATCAGTAAAAGATGCCGATGATGAATATATGAGTGAAGGTGAAGCTACAAGCTTGGGTGAGAACGTGCAGTCATTGTCGGAATATATTGATAGTGCTGGAGACAAGCTTACAGAGGGTAATACCTTTAGTGAAGGTAAATGCACGTATAGACGTGTTGTACTATACTATGTATGCGTGTTGTATTTACATATGTTTGAGCTTTACTGTATGTTTGAGCACGTGCACGTATAGATGTATAACTTTTTCCCGTATGCAGTCGTATGTGTACACTCCGTCCCACGTACAAGTGCTGTGCTAAATAGAATTGCCCCACAACACCCTTCTTGCCGTCCTCTTCTACGACTCTTTCTGTAACTCACTCACTCACATTCACCCTCACACGTGAACGGGGATTCCCTCACCAAGTAACACAGCACATGCAAATCAAATCGATCTATAATATATATATAGTCGTAGATTTGCGAATAGAATAGGAGATGCGCACAACGTAACCTAGCCCGCGCACAGACATTCACACATGTAAGCATCTCACGCTGACATATTCACACATATGCAGTTCATAATGTTTCATATAATTTTCTTTGCAGAACCTCTCTTCTCTTTCAGTCTCACACGGGCGAAGACATATGAAAGGGTGAAATAAACGATATCTTACTAACGCGTATACATGCTACCATACCCCTCACACTTGCACTGGCGAATTAATACACCTGAAACAGCTGTAGAAATCATGAGGACGTGTGACCCAGATACGAAAGAGGAGTTTGCAGATAGAATGGTTGAGACAAACATTCGCTTACTGCGTTGCCTTAAGCAGACTATTACATTTGCCAATGTATTGAACGACCCTTCAAAGAAATCTGCTAACCCTGTAGATGTATTTCTAAAAGTATGTTTTGTTGTTATTTGTGAATGTGTGGTGAGTATGTGGGTATGGTTTTACATTCGAGTCGTGGTATGCATCGATGTTGGTAAAGCAGGTATTTTTGCTACGTAGATTGATTTAGATGTGCTCTTGGACCATACTATACCGTACATGTGTAAGTTTCTGTGAGGGGGTGGTGTAATCATAGTGCCCGAGAGTAGTCACTTGTTTCTCCTCAGCATGTGTGAAATACAACGTACTCGTATTTAAAGCGGATGAATTAATTGTTGACACTCCATCAGGATATAAAAGAAATATCACAGCCCAACCAGTCCAAGAAGATACCACAAATAGGACTATGGATGGAAGTCACACGCATGAATGCGGGAGTAATGAACCGTGTAGAGAATATTCTAGCCAACGATAACGAAAGATCGCAGTCTGCAAAGACTAAATCGCAAGTCAAGTCGTATAAAGGACAAGATGAAGAGGTCGTGAAGGAAAGGCAAAAGGGCAATGACGAGAGATTCAATGCTATGTATATGGATACTATGGTGACTGGGTTCGCGAATGAACTAGATCAACTTCGACAGGTGCGTGTGCTTGGTGTTGTATATACATGAGTGTATCTTACGCGTATGAATTGCTGGTGAGCGTGTATTGGTCTGACGTTGACTCAGAAATTGTAAAAGCAAGGCAAAACATTTTATCTCTGAGAATATCAGTTGCTTAAAAATCTCAGTTTTAATATTTACGTGTGTTGAGGTGAGAGGATGATGCTCCTTTGTCTACAAGATAAAGTATTGGAGGAGAAGCGGAACTTGTATTTTCGAAACGATGTTACTTTCGCCTTTTTGCTGCATACCGTTTTTCTCGATGTGTATTTCTCACGATTACACCTAAATCGCAAATTTTCGCATGTATAACCCAGGAGGAAGGTTTCGACGAAGAATCTGTTAGCCTTTTAATTGATTGTCTACAGACGGGAGCTGATATATGGGATACGTCCGAGAAGGCTCTATGGCTGATGGAGCCTGAAAACGATGTCATCCACGATAAACGATTAACCGATTATTATGACGAGATTGATCCTGAATGGGAGACTTGATGAAAATCATCACCCTTAGATGGCTTTTAGAAATATTGAATGTTAATCATTCTGTAAACTTGATTACTTTTCTTGCAAATTGGTAAATTAAAGCGCACAACCAAGAGCAACTGTCTCTGGTTCGCAATCGTTGTAAATACACAATAATAAATACGGATAGAACTAGCAACTACTAGTGGTGAAAACAGTGAGGCAAGAGATTGACGTATGAGATACATGCCAGTATAATGTACACGTGCTCTTGTAAGAATAAAAATCTCACAGTTGAATCCACATCACATCGCGGTTGCTTGAATGAGCCGAAAGTTCATTATCTATTCAACGAAGGGGGTGTTCTGCAATACTTTAATATCAAAGGCAGTTATAGCTTAACACATTCATACAATATCATAAGGGAACACGGAATTATGCAGCCATGTCAAAGCGACCTCGTCAGTATTATATACATACAGTATTAGATATGTGGGATACCCACGATATACTCAAATTGATCCCCCTTGTCAGTAAAGAACGTTTAGTAACAAGAAAGAGTCCTTTTTTGGACTCCGGCGCAATGCGTGTTTAGTCCTGTATCACATAATTAAATATCTAGCTGGGAAAGTCATACTAAGACAGTTTAAAAATGTACTGTTCAAATTGAAATATTAGCAAAGTATCAAACGAAACCTGCTTGATAGTTCTCAACGTAAACAATAACGTGTGCGTAATATATCAAACAAAACCATAATTCGATTGTTCACATCGTGAACAATAATATGAGAAATAGGATTCATAGTTATGATAAGCTTAAAACTGATTATTATGAGAAATAGGATTTTGAAGTGATTAGCTCGAAGCTGAATCCTAAAACTCCTGACATCATTGTCTTCATTCCAGGAGAAGAACATTATTCAATGCTTATCAATGCTTCTCAAAACGCTCCTCAATGCTTCCCAAAACTCCTTCTTTATTTAACATTAAAAAACTATTGGATTAATTTAGCAGTAAATGTGAACTTCAATCTAGAACGTCTCAGAAAATGTGTAACGAGCAAAGCTTCAGTAACTATTAGATTAATTCAACCGTAAATATGATATATATTCTAGAGTGTCACAGAACACATGTAAAAAACATGTAATGAGCAAACCTACAATAACGATTAGATTATTTTAGCAGTAAATGTGATATTTGTTCTAGAGCGGAACAGAAAGACAGTATCAAGAAAACTTGCAATAACGTCCAATTGAAATACCAAATGGCTCACATGGCTAGTATCCTTCTCGAATCATCAATCATGGAAGTATTGTGTGTTATATATAATGTGGTTAGAGTATCTTTGTTAGAATTAATGAGAAATTCCCAACAGTCTTGTATCTGCAGTATAATAAACGTCATAACACCCAATGAATTACGATGTCAAAATATGAAAGGTATTTGTACCAAGTTCCTTTTCTTTCCCGACTAATTGGGATTAGTGTCTTATCCACCCAAAATTAGTGCCCTCGTTTTTGGCGTGGCCAAATTCGAAATTAGTTGTGAATTCTTTGAAAGCTGTCAGGCAGTCTTAAGAATGTTGACATATATTTATGGTTTACCATCTCACTCACGTTGTGTTGATATATAAATCCAAAGAAGAATGAATGTAATGTACGATCAGGATTTAGAATTGTTCTTTAGCGGGCCACACCTTTTGGAATTCAAGCACATTCTCCCGAAATCGGATAGAGCATAGAAATTGTCATGTATTCAGACATCCATCCCAACACTCCAAACAACAATATTGACGGAATGAGAAACAGCTACGCGGAATACGTTATTGTGACGATGAATAAAGGCAAATCATATGACTTAGTCACGCCGATGAATCAACATCCATATGGTATATACATACTATGGGTAGGCAATCGTCTATTCGTTGAACGTGTATTGCCAGATTCGATAGCCAATCTAGCAGGCATACGTCTTGGAGATCAAATCATCAAGATAAACGATACTGGTATGGTCGACATATTTTTATATTTTGAAGATTGTGTGGCTTACTTGATTAGGATAGTATGATTAGATAATTAGTCAAATTCTATGCGAATTATAGTGGTAGTTTGAGATTTAGCACAATTCTAATCTCACCGCCAACGGCTTATTCAGATATCAGCGAAGAAAAGCTATCGTCCAGTAGAGCGACAACACTCATAGGCCAGAACGCATCTGTATATCTTGTGATTCATAAAACGCATTTGTACATCCCTCGAAGAGATTTCGCGATGAGGAATTGGGGGTTCCCGTTGTGTGACAACATCATTATCAATACTCAACATACTAGGTAGTTTTCTTACTTTAGTCTGCTACTTCATGCACACATATATTACATCTGTCTTTCGCTAACTGATATAAAAAATGCATACACATGCTCGTAAATACTTCAAACAGCCAGAATAATCAGGTCTTCACAATTACACACACATAACCATATGTACATCCACTTGGAATTATGCAGACAGTCTGCGGCTGACAAAGAGAATCTAATTATGGATCACACCATAATTTCTGTCAACGGTCATGAAATGATATGTTTAGAAGATGAAGAACAAAAGTTATATCTAAAATCAGCAGGGACCATTGTGTGTTTAAAACTATTGTAAGTTGTTTGCAATGTTTACAGAAATGTATATCCTATGCAGACGCATGCATGTATACGTTCATATGTATGCTAAATCTCTACATACGCTTAATGTGCGCGGAGTATACATATCGTTGTATATACATTTGCAGTGGAGTTTAATAGTAATTTTCTGATATTTACTATAGGTCTGCGTCATACCTGTATGTATTGCACCCCAGATATAAACTCATCATCAATTTTCAAACCGAATACACTCCAGAGAAGTTGCTGTATACAAAGAGCTCCTAAGAGTGCGGGGCTCGGCGTTTAAACAACACTCTGCCCTTGTATTATCAGATAGAACTATAGAGGGGGGGGGCATTGGACAGGTAGGTGGCAACTATGTTCAACAATAGGTATATCTGTGCACATATGTACATGTAGATGCGCCCACTCACATATACATCACACAGAGACGCAAGCCCGCAGGTATACACATGCAAATCATAGACAGTAAGGGCATATGCAAATAGTCAATCTAATATATTTACGTACGCCCACATCTTTTCTTCTTTCGCCAGGGAAACTTGGCAACTACAGGACAGGGTCCCCGTGTTTTAGACGAAGGCAACCGTTGCTCATGACTGTGGTACATCAAAGACAGGTATTCATTGCAGATCAATTAACTGTTGAGTGTGCACAAATACGTACAAGGGCGATGTTGAAGTACGCTCAGAACATACACATGTGCACATACTTCTATATACGTCAACAAACATTACATTCGTTTCACTTTTTTAATGAGTAAATACAATTTTTGTATTCTTGTAATGTTAGCGGACTCTATCCCAGAAACGTTGTCATCTGAGAGCAGAAACGTTATTGAAATTTGGAGGACTTCACAAAATGCGGTAGATACTACGCCCTCCCGCTTATCTCGCTCTCTATCATACATATTTCGGCGGTGCAGAACCAGCAACGAGAAGCAACGATCAAAGGAGGACAAAAGACGGGAGGACGGGAAAAAGAGAAATCATGGTTTCAATTTTGGAAGGAAAAAATCGCTTCAGATGTGCAAGTCGGAACCCACATACGAAAGTGAGAAATGGGATTGTATGGAGTTAAATCTATCAGATGATGTACTCAATCTCCGTGCTGACAGTCAGTTGTTGTTAGACGCATTGAATGCAGCACAGAGATGGTCTGGTAGTCAACACCGTTTAGAATTGCGGGAGCAGGAAATCAAGGGGGAGAAAACTGTCCTTAGACAATGCGTAGATAACCAGAAGAAGAATCAATACACGGGGCGGTATAACAAGGTTTCTTACAGTGAGAGTGAAATTAGTTTGTCATCGGTGAATTCTACGGCAAGCAACTGTAACTCCACTGGGGACAGTGATGATTTTGATATCCAGAAGAAAAATGATTATACTTTGTTAAATAACCATAATCTCGCTGCTTACGCTGATGCTATTGCCATGAGGCAGTTTGATGCAAACTCACCATTGTACGTAGTGGACGATACAGCGAGCAATGTCAGGCCACCTCACGCTACAATTACACAGGTACGGTTTTGATTTGTGTGTGTGATACATGTACGCTTTGAACTTCTTATGGCAGGTTAAATACTATATAAAGAACCACACAACCACCACCATCGCTGATATAAAGTGCACTTTCGGTTTATTCTGTGTTACACTGTCAAAGCAAGTATACAGCATGTACACAACGTAGGACTAACATACACCCACATACAGGACCCTGATACATACTCAGAGCATGTAAACTTCACTCACACGGACATAAAAGAGTTAATCAAAGCCGGACGAAAGAGACAACACGGATCTCCAAACACAAAAGATTTAGATGTCATCTTGACGCCGACGCCTCAACCGCGTCCAGACCGACCAAGCAAAAAACCTGTCCCTATCCCTCGGCCTACCGCCACATTAACGCAGACTTGGCGACCAACCACATTCAAAACCTCATTCAGAGAACTTGATTCATCAACTGGACGTACACAAACACACGAAAAAGCAAACAAAGTAAAAGCAAATGTAGTTGAGCGTCGAACAGTGTCGACACCAACCGGAATGTCCAGCTTGACTACGAGCAATTCGAATTGCAAAGCAGTACGAACACGCAACTCTGTTCAGTTATCGGGACATATAGTAGGACAGAAACGTTTAATTATTGTACGTCCTAACGCAAGTTTATATATTCCCTCTTGCTGAAAAGGCAGCGATGTGTCATTCTGCAAGCTAGCCTTCTTTAAGCATATTGCACAATGACCGTATGAGGAATATGCTCAGAGCAAATGTATAAAGAAAGTATTGCTAGACCGTGCACGTGCGATCAGGCAATTAGTCAGAGGTAGGTTTGATGAATGCGACATGAACGTAGGCACGTACAACCGAGATAGGGTCAACCTTTCGCAAATTCAACTCGAAAATTCCTACACGACTGAAATCGCCTTGTACAGTTCGAACTGGTGGCGGAGCGTGTACCGCGATTCCCACAAGTCTTTCCCATCTGACGCTGCCACACAATTCCAATCACGATTGGAACAAGTACATTCGGTTGGTCAAACAACTGGTAGGTGCATATAGTTCTAGAACAAGCCACGACGCTCACACTCACCCGGTGTTATGGGACTCACAAACCATGAAGCGGACATGTACAACGCAATCCGCTTTCGTCGTCTCGGTGAATGTGATACTTGAGAACTTTCCGTGAGAGTCGGACACAACACCGAATACGAAATGATTCACAAACTGAAGCACCCTTGTCCGCGAGAAAGTTTGACTCGTTCTGGTAACGAGTTTGTTGATGAACACCCAAAGCGTATTGGGAAGCAAGCCTAATTGGACGTTATGAGTTCGTGAATAATACAAGGAATATCGTTCACGCGAGCGCCATGTAAGAGTGAAAGCCTCGACTTTGATCCTAAATTCACACATTCGTATCCATAGAATCTGCTAGGGTTAATACAAGGACACAGAGATGGCACGAATAATTCAATACGCGGTTTGGCATCTGGCAGCCTATCTGTGGGAGTGAGTAAAGCAGGAATTTCTAGTAGATTTTTTGACTTCGTTTGGGGATTAGTCAACTTGTCTTTACACCCACCACTCTATGCTACAAAAAGAGTTACCCTGTTCATTGCAGCGATATTCCCAGACAATCTCTCTCCAACTTCCATCCTTACAATTACGCGATTCGTAAAAATTTAGGTCCTTGACCAAGTGTCTCTACACATTGAGACTGAATATATGGACGAAAGCGTTGAATTGGGTCATATTGTTGAAATGACTTTCATTCAACTTCAAAATGCGACATTGCGAGACCCTGGTCACTAGTACAATGTACACTAATATTTCTATTCTGCCAAGATTCGAAAGTTATAGTCCCAACCATACATCACGTAGAGTTAAGAAGAACAGTATTTCTATCGTCGTTCTGCATATTATTAATGAACGTTTTACTCCTAGTTCTGCATACTACGTTGTGATTTTGATAATCCCAACGAACTGACAGGATATCGTTTCGTCTTCACTACGTGAGAAAACCTCACTGTTACGTGAGTACTGGAAGTTTAAGTCAAACGAAATCCTCACTGTTACGTGAGCACTGGAGGAGGTTCAAGTCAATTGAACCGCCAAAACGAAAACCTGTTACAGAATCATAGACTTGTTTTTTTATAGAAGTAAAGAACCGAAAGAACTTGTTTCGTCCATCTATGCCACTCACTGGTTCCCTCGGAAAAGCTACTCAAACCACAAACTGTAGATTTCAGAAATGTCCATACACCACACTGCTTACATACATACAGTGGTTGGGGTGGTTGCACTCTATAGACATCGACAGTTGAATAAACAACAGGTTATAGTGAGTGAGAGTGAATGGGCTTACTACAGTCATATATTTCCTGTATTACCACTACTATAGTAAACTTTCTGTCTAGGACTGTTAAACATATGTCTTATTCCTGTCGTTCTGACAAGTATTCCTGTAATACTGAGACCGAGAAACCGAGAAACCACCAACGGAGTACACGAGTAACCGACGGAGTATCCGAGTAACCAAGCTAGAAAGTACTCGATTCATTCTAAACTGGTTGATAAAATGAAGTCCAGCTTCCTCCAAGGAATACTGACAAATAACAAAGAACACGATTTACTCTTATATTATATTTATTCAATCTGACATTTTATATCTAAATATAATATTATTTAAATATTGACACCAATATGTTTATGAATTTAGGGTCCATTCATCAGTTTTACAAGTAGAAATCTGTTGAATATAACTTTATTAAAATACATGAACTATTTAATAGCTATTTAATAGAGATATGCTAAATATAATGGACCATCCACTTCATAACCTGTCGACAGTATGATCTATAAAATAAGAAACGGCCCCGCTCGACCAAGTCGGCAATTGAAAATCAGCCAATCCTATCTCGGGCCAACTTTATATAGTTTAAAAAGTGAATTTTCTCGTTCTTCCTGACCCTATGATCGGCTAGATTTCCGGTCGGATACGGTTGCTCGATGTTACTGGTGGCACAGGTGTTCTGGAAGTTTACTTGTACCATCGCACATCTATATCCCGTGTAGACAGAGTGGCCTGGTTCCGGAGGACGGGCGATAGAAAAAGGAGAATCATTGTTTGTGTTTTTCAGCAGGGAGAGTAGGTTTCAAATGCCTGTTGTTTGTACCATGTTATATTTCAATTGTGAATGGTATTTAAAGACGTTCAGCTACTATTGATTAGAACCATACTTTCAGTTGAACACTATACAAAATAATGAGAGTCCATGACAATATGGACAACCCTTCGTTAGCCGATATCACACAAAAGCTTATCAATGACATCAATAACATTGATATTGAGCGTATCGGCGCGCAAGTTGATCAGTTGATTACAAAACCACATAAGTGTAAGGGCGGCAAGTTGGGATGCCAAAACGGGTTGACGTGCAAGAAGAGCCATGTACGATTCAAATCCTGCCGGCTCTTTAAAGTTATTAAGGAAACTTACTCGCCTACTGTACACAATCGCACATGCATGGCAAACGATAATTCCACTATGAAGGAGAGTGAAGATGGGTGCGTTGTGGTTGAGGATTCTTCCGCAATGGCACGGGAGCTCAACGTATATAAGACCAAGGAAATGCCAGTACGACCAACGTCTAAGAAGTAAAATTTCCCGGCGAGAGTGGTTGACCGTCAGTAGCGTTGAATACACACTGGCCTTTAGCAATCACAAATTATCTAACTTATGGGAGCTTCATTCCCGCAAAACTGTAAATGACAAATAAAATTAGAATTTAGGATAATGTTCAACCCTTGTCCTAAAAATGGAACATAGTCGATAGTACAAATACTCTGAATCAAATAATCCGTGGTAATACAATCACCTACGCAAATGAATGAACAGGCACCTTCAGCAAAGGTACTTCCTGTTCAAAGTGTGTTTTGTTGGTGTGTAGTGTTTGTGAAGAGCAAGCAACCTGTTCGTATTATTGAGTCATGTATTTATACATTCTAAATATTTTGTCTATAGTTGTTCTAAGTTTATTGACTATCTTTGTATTATTTGTCAGTGGTGTGTCTCACGTCGAAGGGAGAAAATGGAACTTTGATCACTAAACCAACTCTGGATCTTCCGTTTATGCAATACATACATATCAAAATACAAGATACGTGTAGGCTTTCATGCAGTTAATGCCGCAACACGTGTGACGATAGTAGCACGCACGATTGAATGAGGTTATTTTACGAGTGCCGCCATACTTAATTTGGTGGCTAATACCGACGTCCCGAAACAGAATGACGAAAGGTAGATCCTCAAAGTATTGCCGACGAAAAATCACGTCAACGGACAATGGGTGCATTAACAGTAGCGAACAATATAGACTTTCTTTGCATGTCATAAACGCTACTACTGCAGATAAAATGTAGTTGCAGCAACGTACGCAGTACGATGTACAGTCACAACGTACAAAAATTACGTTACTAACGTTCTTAACTAATATAGGGAGAAATCAGTTTTAAAAGAGGGGCCGTTGCCCACCCAACCGATCCCAACATGTAACGTCGAGTTCAAGCGTTGAGGAAGAAAATTCTGCCTGACGTTTACATATCCACCTGGCTCTAGCTCCTTCCCTACTATATATAGACATGTGTTAGGAGTATGATTGTAAGTTACTATGCATGGTACTTCATACGTGGATGGTATTGTGTCGACAGAACTTCATATGTGGGGTCCTGAAATTTCAGTAGCAAACTACTGATCCGGAGGACACAGGGTGAGGGAACTGTATATGTGGTACATTGTGGTACATGAATAAAACATACATATACGGGCATTCAGTGTATTCATGTGAATGGGTATGTAAGAAGCGAGAAAACAGAACTTTCACATAATAAAGCTATTATACCTGTACGTGTACACAAAGAACGAACTACGTAGTATGTATTAGATACCTGCATACATGTTTGCTGCCCTCAATGCATATATTGGTCGAGAATCCCAATATGAAATAGAATTAATAACGAACCTAAAAGCATCATTCATGTCGTTCGCGTCTGCATCTTGGCATGTTCACTGTCAAATAGTGTGCGTAGTGATCTCGGTCGGTCTTATGATACGACGGGTATAAAAAATTTCAAGTTTGAATCTTTTGACATGTATTTGAATGTTATAATACTAAATCCAATCAGCAGTTTACGAGAAAGAACTTTCCTAAAGTTACTAACGAAATTATTCGATCATTGATATGTAGACACACCAAACGAATACCTATCTTAAATAACGATTTGTGGATAGGAAAATCTCTCTTTGTTTATCTCATGTCTCTCAGTTTTGTGCGATACGAAGGAAAGCGCAATGGTTGTAACAGCAGTAGCAAGATTCATGGGATGGTCTGTTGAAGATGAATCGTTAGACAATAAAACTCGTCGTTTCCAATGTTCGAGGATTCAATGACATCGAGGCTAGTAACGAGCGTCATGTGGTTTGACGTTTTGATTGTAGTTAACGAATTGTCGAGCACACAAATATTAACGCCCACAACTTGCTGTCCAATGCCAAAGATCCGAGAATACAAACATTTCTTGAGATGGAATTATAAATACAACAGCGGTACCATAGACAATTACATACAAACCAGTCACCAGCTGTGTGACCAAGTTCTGCATACGATCGCATGGGATAGCCTGATTCTCGTTTCCATCATTCGCTTCCTCGATGCATATCCCAAAATATGATTTTTATCTGTATATGTGCATGTATTGTCCGTGAAACCAACACAGGGCACAGCAGGTAGACATCCACGTTCAGTAGTGGCTAGATCGCATTCCCACATACCTACCCCGATAGTTTAATTTATACTAGCGATGATACTTATTTACAACTGACATCTGGTCGTACGTGACTTGTCAACAAAAGTATACATTGATACTGGGTATATCAAAACCTGCACAACTCGCCAGATATTTCATTTTCAATGTTATCTAGTGAAGTTCGAAAGCCACTATTTGGAGTATTGGAGATGTAAGATAATTTTGAGTATACTTATTGGAAGAACATAGGAGCACCTTGTAGAAGCTGCCCACAGCTTCTTATCAGAAATGCTCTGAATCGCATTCATTGTGGCCTTTTATTATCGATGTAACCAGCTACTACGACGATTGGTTTGTTTTTCAATTGATTTCATGAAGTACTCAAACTTGGATGTACCAACCACTATTTTCACTATATCAGAAGTTTTGTGTATTCAGTCGACTCTGAACAACCACAGAGTTGTGACAATAATCTATATATATATCATATAGCAGTTGTATTGAGTGCGCTATAGAACACCCATCGATTTATATGCTTTCATGCTGCTCGACGATAAACACAACGTATAGACAGCAAGACACGAATCACTAACCATGAGTCTTGCAACCAAACAGATAACACACGCATGAACTGATTTTAAAACGTACGATGCAACTGTGCTTGAGGACATGGAGATATTATCAGTAGTCAGAAGTGAGGATGGTGATGCGAGGCCCACTTTGCAAATGACAGTCTACCAGAGATAAAAGAGCATATTCTCAGTCCATAATTTGAGGGAAATTTTAAAACGGATTCTGAAGTGAGCGAGACTGTAAAAGAAAAAGAAAACTCGACTATCCCAAAAGCCAAGATTTGCTGTGAGATAGGAATGTTCTAAAGACTAACACAGAAAAAGACAACCAAATATCAACCACCACACCAACAACAAACATATCGGATAATATTGGTATCACTTCCCAATCATCTACATCGTATGGATATAACACTGAACAGGAGGTGATCCAGTTTATATTATTCAAATGAAACACATGGAACAAGCAAACGACATACGCCTACTTATATAACCCATACACACATCTGTGTTCACATAGATGGTATCTGCTCGTATTTTATACCGCGGGCAGCAGGTGTGTCCTCAGCACTGAGGCGAACTTCCGGTTGGTGTTGCAGACAGTCATGGATGCAAGAGCGGGTGTGTGCCTGTATGAATGGATGACATTCTCATTCATTCATTTATATACAAAAATTCAACCTCACGTCGAACATCGTCGTCGGCCATGGTATAAACCAGAGAGCACGATTGGTTTATCAGTTGGTGCGACTGGCACGAGGAAACTAACACGAAGCGACTCCGTCGAATCAACATTCATTGGCCTTGGAACGTAAGCAGAGTGATGTGAAGGACGTTTTTTAACGTTTCTCACGATAAGAAAAATTGAATAACCTGTGCACACACTCACTGTCTCGTGCATGCGTAAAGAATGACCTGTTCATACACTCACTCCCTCACTTTCGTATATACAGTCAATATATAGAGTACGTGAGGCATTATACTGGGGTGGGTCCACAATGTTGGCAAGGTCGGGATACTATATTTCTCAATTAGGGCGGCCTCTTTGGACACAACGACAAGCATACACATCATGCAGTAGACAGACACTGGCACTGGGAATGGCTACTAGGAGTCTGGAGACACTCCATACGGCTATTGCTAGCAGAATCCGGAAACGTGGGCATGTCGGTGGTCGTGTTCCTCAATCTGGTACTGTAAGTCCGAGTGTTGGGTCGTACGTGAAGGGATCACATGCCATACCATTGTTGTCTTGCACAATAGGACAAAAGCTTCGGGATACTGCTCATGCACACCCGAACCAACTGGCGTTAGTGTGTGCAGAGGAGGGAACGAGGATCACATACAAACAACTACATGAACTCTCCGACGAACTTGCGGTCGGCCTTTATAAACTCGGGATAGGGAAGGGAGATTGTGTCGGTGTATGGTTGCCCAACTGTTCCGAGTACGTATTATTGCAGTATGCTACGGCGAAGATTGGTGCTATACTTGTAACAATGAACCCGGCATACAGACGACACGAAGCAGTACATGCGATTAACTTGGTTAAATGTAAAGCGTTGGTAATTACACCTCGTGTGTCCAGTACGAATTATGTTGACCTTGTTAAAGATATGGGACTCGGAATATGTGACCATGACGTTGATGACAGTCTGACCTTATCTACATTGCCGTCTCTGAAGTATGTTATTAACATTAGCGACAAAAAGTATGATGGTATGGTGAGGCTTAAAGATATATGCAATACTGGTGCAGTTTTGGAGGGAGACATGAGTTTACACCCAAACGACACGATTAACATTCAATTCACGTCTGGAACTACAGGATCGCCTAAAGCCGCTGCACTTTCTCACAACAACATACTCAACAACGGTTTGTTCATCGCAAACAGACTTCAATATACATCCAAAGACAAGATATGCGTACCTGTCCCCTTATACCATTGCTTTGGTCTTGTTATAGGCAATTTGGCAGCCCTTACAAAGGCCTGTACAATTGTATACCCTGCACGCACGTTTGATGCCGAGACCACCCTTCGTGCCGTGGAGAGTGAGAAATGTACATCTTTGTATGGTGTCCCCACGCATTTTATCACACAACTGGGTCACAAGAACTTTGACAAGTACAAGCTAACAAGCCTACGAACGGGTGTGATGGCTGGTAGTACCTGTCCAGAGGGCGTTATGCATAATGTTATTCAAAAAATGAATATGAAAGACATAACAATATGTTACGGCATGACCGAGACAAGTCCTGTTAGTTTTCAATCCAGTGTTACTGATCCTTTTACCAAGCGAGTGACATCGGTAGGTACGATTCATCCACACCTGGAAGCAAAGGTTGTTCGTGAGGACGAAAGTCTGGCAGACATCAACGAAATCGGTGAGTTGTGGGTACGTGGTTATGCAGTGTTTAAAGGGTATTACAATGGTAAACCTGAGGACAATCCAGTCACACATGACGGCTGGATGAAGACTGGAGATCTTGGTACAATTGATCAGAATGGATTCTGTGCTATTGTGGGCAGGAAAAAGGATATCATTATTCGCGGGGGAGAGAATATACTTCCCCGTGAGATAGAAGAAGTCATTTTTAAGCTGAAGATCGTAAAACAGGTGTCTGTGGTGGGCGTGAGAAGTAAGAAGTACGGAGAAGAGGTTTGTGCTGTAGTTTCACTGCACGATGGCAATGAGAGTGTTGTGCGGTCCGAAATACATAAACAGGTGCAAGACACTGTTAGGCGCAAGTTATCCCACTATAAGGTACCGTCAAGTGTTGTAATTATGCCAATGGAAGATATACCCACGACCGTCACTGGTAAAGTTATGAAGCATCAACTATCAGAAAAGGTTGAGAAACTGTATTCCTAATAGAATTTCAAATTAAGTATCCACATATAATTGACAACCAGATAGGTTCTCTGTTCCGTATTCTACAGCGTTACAAACGAGACACCTCACTTGGATTTTCTGCAAGCCAATGATAAGGATTAGATTTGTGAAAAATGTCACAATAGATTGTTTCTCATGTATGGAGGTATGAACGACGATTATCTGTGTAGCTAGTAAGACTATATACTTCACTGTGATGATACTGATGGAACTGTGTGCGAATTGAGCAACTATTGGCTTCGCCTACCTGTGCATACTTTGATGTACAATAGTCAGGTACAATCATATACTTGCCCATCAGCTTCCGCATCTAAAAATGTACGTACACTCACATAAATAGAGAATACCCTATATGCACCTGCAACTAAGCCACTATCATGAGCCATGTTAATGTGTACCAGCACTACCTCCAAAGGGAGAACGCTGTATGAATCAAGAGCCCTCTATTTAATATAGTGCGCTTCCTCCATGTAAATAGATCGGCATGGGGCATTGTTTATAATTCAGCATCATGTGTGTAGTCTACTAACTATACTAATATAGCCATGGAACTAAACAACCACTCTTTAGAATGTTGTCGTGGTGCTGTACTCTGTGTTAACCTCGTATGTGTTGACACTGACGCAATGACTGCTGCTACATTACGTTTGTATACGGTGAGTCCACTCAACATGAGCGATGAATACGAAACTTGCACTTCACACTGAAAGTTCTAGCGTCAGATTGTTGACACTGCAACAGCACTCGACTTATTATGTACCTTGCAAATCATAGTTATATCCAACAATCCTACCCCTGCTCGAATGTGGGCATATGGATCCTTCGTGGAATACAGTGTACGGCTTCTCCGTGTGCCGCATTAGATTGTGCATGTAGTGTACAGCTTCTCCGTGTGCCGCGATAGATGGTGCATGTATGGCTCTACATGTGTAAAATATCAGCTACATGGAATCACGTTCGAGAATACGTACGTTCGTGAATCACATGCAGATAATCTTAGATTTAAACGCCATATTCTCTATGGACGAACAGACGCGTATTAAAGTTTTCTACGTGTTCGTGAATTCTGTGCTTACACGTACGCACGATGTCATTTATACCAATATGACGGCGAGCGGAGGGTCTGCCATTTACACATGTAGTTGCATCTATACGTACATGTATGTGCATGTCGTATATACTAACAAAACATAAGTTTCCCGATTGCACCACCGACCACAATCATTAGACTTCAGTATATCCGTATGCTATACATATACTATCACATACAATCACGCGTTGGTGCCATTGCCGAAAGGGTGTGGCTGAGTCTTTCGCTTGGACAATGTGTAAAACCGACATACCCATGTTCATGAGTATGTAGTCTTTTGATAATATACATCCCATCAGAATGATGATGTGGTGGCGGGAGGTGTATGGGATTGAAAAGTCTGCATCCAGATGTACACTTGTAAAGACACGGAAATAGACTTCCATGAATTCAGATCTCACGTCCAGATATGTGTCATACATATGCAAGTATGCACTACCGTGTATGTTTTACATGGATGTTGTACATTAAATGCGCGACACGACTATTTGGCATGCGTGTACTTAAAAGAAATAACTGGCAGATGGAAGATGCATGGTAATTTTCACTTGGCGGGTACGTGAAAGGTGTACAGTAGCGAAGACAGACGACCATGAGTGAGATCCACTCTTCTTATATGACGCATAAGCTCATCTGGGTCCATGTCTTGAGGAAGTTTAGTCATGAACAGTGCAACTGTAGATGTGTATTACATAGGTGCACAATTGGATAATTAACAGTTCATATGTAGGTATGTATGGATGGAAGGACGAGGTGCTTGGAAATGGGATATCCTGATCAATATAACGCTCGTGTTTACGAAGGACTGCATACACATATAGAGATTTCGATGAACATGTATATATGTATATAGATGTGTACGTAAGTGGAGAGTGCCGGAAGGCCGTATTATTTGCCGTGCGTTGTGTTATGGATCGTTTGGTAAGAGCAAGTATGCTTGAGTGAAAATGCTGTTGTGTCGTTCTATGTGAACATAAGTGACCTCCTTGAAGCGTCTTTGAAGGATTGTCTATTAAAATATGAATACCATGTGTGGACTGTAGGTGACATGTCAGGTTGCAAGGGGCGTATAAACATGGGAACATCGTAGAGCAGAAATGTATACATAAACACACGCCCAAACATATAAGACATATACACCTACATATATAGGAAATAGTAATTACCATCATCAAAGTCGGCTGCCAGGAGCTGTTTTCTGAATAAACTCAAAATGCCAATAGCAGATTTTATAATGAAAACGTCACCGTATATTATAAGCCCATCCCATAAGCGCATAGCCGTGTCGATCGGACAAGACTTACTGAAACATGTCAGAAGCCTGCAGATCATTAATTAATAACAATGATGTTTAACTATATATTCCTAAAAGTATTATGAAAACGTGATGAACTGCCACAGAATGCAATCCACATCACAGAAAAACTCACGACCTGTAATAAAAATGGCTATGTTCGAATAATACATACATATGAGAGAGTTTGAAGCTCAAAATATATAAACTAGTTTCCCGTTTTTGCCGATTCAAACGAATATACATGTACAGAGCACCTACATAGATACAGTACTAAAACATATGAGTATTCACACGCAGTGTACGTATGGCTGAAAGAAGGAGAGGACTAATCTTAAGACGTACCATTCATGTATAAACATGTGATGGCTGATCTGCAACCGATGCATATGCGAGTACAACTCTGGCAGTTGTCGTTTAAATGTATGGGCAAACGCGTCGATGTATGGTTGTGACTGTAATAGTATTTATATTGAGGGCAGACGGAGGGGAGTGGTTAGAGAAAAGGCGGACAAATGACGCATGTGTTCGTGCGTGTACATATATCCTTCCTGGAGGATGGCTTGTGACGTGTGGGTATTCATGAGTGGATGATATGGGTCTACAGATGTGGGTACGGGGAAGTGTGGGTGAATGAAAGTACATACCCTTCGTGTGTAATCGCATATATCATAGTCTGCAAAGCGTGAGAATACAAGAAGCGTACAAGCAGCCATGCACTTGCGTGCAATATACCTTCGCCGGTTCCATCTGATAAAATGATGATAATAACGGACGGTTCATCATGTTTACAAAACAAATGAATGCATCGTCCTCCTGAATAGAACAAGTACATCGTGACTGTGTTTAATGCAAGTTTTACTTTTATATGTGCATGCAAAGTATGAGCACACACGCATGTAAGACATACACACTTTGCACATGCACATATTTTCACAATCGCATACACATCTTCCACGCCCATCTCCAGAAAACCACATGCGTGCGCACATGCGCATAACCAGACACCGATAATTTGCCACATCAAACGGGCCGTACTTACCTCCATATTTAGAAGCAACATACAGGCGAGAAATGACATTCCTTGTACCTAAGATAATCATTTGAATGTGAAGAACACGACAGTACAGAGGAACTGAGCGTATGAATAGCAGAGTACTACGAATGTAATGTGAATTGTCAAATTGTGCTGTCGTCAGGACAAAAGCATGCACAAATTCGTATCGATGAGCACACATTTATACTAAACACTGGGATATAGTACAGTGTGAACACGGAATGTTATTGTATGTACACAAACAAGGTAAGATGTACGTTCAACGTTGCCTCACACACCCACCACGTATATCCGATATTCCTGCAATAACATGAAATATTCCAAACAGTTAACCAAGAGCGTCATATTAACAGATAGATATTTATAAACATATACTATTCACATGTACGTATATGAAATACGTGTAAGTATATGAACAATATCGAGCACATTTTTTGTGAATATTTATGTAAGAGTACGTGTGGGACATACATATCCAACATCGGGGCGATAACACACGAAAGTCTCGAGTAACCTCCGGAGAGATTCATGGTATGGACCTGTAGGATAGTGGAACAATGAAGATACTGTTAGCCTTATCACGAGTTTGAGTTTTGCCGGGAGAGGCATCGAGCGCTACATAGAGTGGAAGTAATCCCACATGTTGCATGTGCAACTAGTTTCGTCTCTAAGGTCTGATATGTAAGTCATAAGACAGGATTAGAAATAACACAGTAGATTTCTTACAGGACATAGTCATTCATGCACAACAAATGTACATGTACATATACTAATACGCACTCTTATGAGTATATTATATCCATACCGCCCGTACGGAAAAAATCTAAAACGGGAAATGTCCGATTCAGATCCAACGGAATCTGTGTGAGTGTACGCTCTCGTCCCACAGGTTTGACGAACTGTATTTGTACATATATGTAAGAGTGTGCTTGCGATATATTCTTATCTGCTTAATATGCAACTGTGTGTTGTTATCGTGTGGGGAAGGAAGGCATCATAATTATAATATCTGCACAAATGTACCAATATGCGTTTGCGACATACACAAATGTAATATCAGCATAACTATGCTCATATTGTACAGACAGACGTCTAAACATGAGACGTTATAGATACACAGGAAATAAACAAAAGCATTTCAGCTTAAAACTATGCCAATTTATAGTTCCAAGCACAAATGAAATTTGTGCTTAGTTTACGAATATATTTTGAACCTTTTGTTCTGCTCCTTCGAATACGTAGTTAAGACTACAGCACATCATGCACATACCACATTCGACGTTACATGATACAAATTATACCTTCTCAGCGGAAATCTTTGCTTCATTGGGATATGAATTTTTGGAGTCTTTCTCTGCGTGAAGAGCGGCCACCCTCGTTTGCGAATGGTTCCGAAACACTTTGTACAGCTCTTATGTATGTGATTGCAAGCATGTGCGTGAATAAACATAGGCATTTTGAACGTGAGTGTTAGGGTGTATTGGGATGCAGGTGAAGGTAGATATCGTAGTGGTATATTGAACTCTTTCATTTTTATACACGGAGAAAATATACACTGCACTAGTCCACTTGTACGTTATTTAAAAGGTTCCCTACTTGAACTGTTCTGACTATAATTCTTCTGTACCTGGCGTAATTTGCAAGTAGTTACCCACTCCTACTTTCCATACTTTTCCCCGTATGCTTGATGGCACTCCTCTGTAAACCATTTCTATAACGTCCCGGGTGTCGCGTTTCTCAATTAGATCGGGTATTAGCACTTCCCAGTTCTACAGTGTTTGTTAGTGTAAAGGTGAAAAATGATACGCTGCTGCGCACATCCAAACGCATTCACGCATGTGTAACGGGTAAAGCTACGAGAAAAAAGGAGCAGATTAAACATTGCGATGTGACAACCGCGGATCGAGGAAGCCGCATCCACCACCACGCGAATCGTATGTACCACAGATACAAGAACGACGCGCATAGCTCCAAACATGTTTACACACGCACATATGCACACACACGTACACTCATTAACGGAAACTTTCATTCTTGTATCGACTCATACCCTTATTTGATCCGATACTCTTTCCTCTTGCTTCACCCTACTACGCCGTATGTCGTCGTCTGTTTTCTGTGGTGGCGTCATCATCTTATTAAACCTGAATCACAAATATTGTCGAACATATAAAAGAGCTGCTCAATCTATTTACTACAACGAGTGCACACAAACACCTTGCATGTGTATTCGCACTTGTGTTTACGTCTGTTTATACGTATAGCAGGTGCAGAGTTCGTAATATATATATGTAGATAAGCTTCTAAGTATAATATTATTTGTAATTATCATGAATCTGTGTTTGTGCTATGAATAGTGCAGTAAGCACACTTACAGCATCTACGACAACAATCATGTGCCAGAAGCGTATGTAATACACGTCTCAATAAATACTTGAACACGGAACACACTTGCGCGTTACTTGTAATCGCAGTACAAACCATACATGACAAATATTATCTACCAGTTAGTACTAAGCGTATCATTAAAGTTTCGTTTAAATGTACTGGCGAAGTTGTCGATAAATCTGTCAATCCCATGAGGTTTTACTGCAATTGGCTGTATGACAGGAATAGTATTAATCATAAATATGAGTTAGGAAAAGCTTCATCGCAACCTTTCACATCCGTGTAAATAGAAAAGTGCATATGAACCGTACTCACCCTGCGTGTTCTTGAAAGTTTATAAAGATATGACAAACATCTCTATACATCGTGCAGGTGGTTGTATTCTCCATATTAGAGCCAGCGAAAGTATGCAACACAAGAACAATACAGAAAACACATACCTTTGAATTTCGTCTACTCTGTGGTGAACAGGTTGTTGAGTGCGTATTTCTGTGTGAAGGAGATGTATTGAGGGCGCTTGAACCTAAAGTGTAGGACCAGGTATAGGAATACATAATTGATTAACAACCTTATGAATGTGTGCACTTGTTCGTGTGTTTCTACGTCAGAGTATTTCGCCTTGCTATGTTTGTAAGATTGAGGGTCAGTCTAGACACTGCAAACGCATCCGTATCCATTTTAAGATATATAATTCATACTAACACACGTAAGCACTCGCATGTACATGCCACAACCAGCATTAAGCACATACTCGTTTCGGGCATAAGATCCGAAGCAAACAAACTTAAACCTTCATCCTTCTTAGCATTAAGAGCGTGGTTTTTCGTTCCAAGGCTGTTGTTTCTAGCACAGCTATCAGTGACAGCTTCACGAAGAACCTTTTCATCAACACAACTATCTGTACTCTGCTCTGATTGCGTATAAATACTACCGCTTTCTATGCTCTCAGTTACAATTGCAGTCTTCGAAAGTATATAGTTTGTTGCATTAGCACATTGTGACTCCGTCATATCCGCACGGCAATCTCCTACACTTTCCGGTACAGAGACTTCTTTCGTCAGAGTTTGATTTATTGTTTGCGCCAACAGTCGCTCGCCTGTATCGCACGTACGAATAGATGGTGGTGAAGAAGTGCCAACATTGTTGGACGACAAACTAAAGACTGTGAACTCCTGTGTTAATGTTATATCAATGGACGATGATGACGTACTATTCGTCATTGTGCTAGTATTTGCTTCCGTGCTTCGACTGATCCATTCAGGCATGTGAGCATGCGTGCTTCAATTCGTCACCATATATAACTACTATGCGTCAATCAATGAATAGACACATATACTCTCTACACGAGCGCGAATACTAAAGTCGATGAAAGCATTATGTTGAGTGTGTGTGTGCATGTGCATGATAGCGGTGTGTATATATGGGTGATGAAATTACCCGCCCGAATTTAAAACTCAAGTTAGGGGCATCTGGACGTAAGTTAGGGGCATCTGGACGTAACTTCCGTATTGAATTGGGGATACACCCAACTAACGGATGATTAATATCACATTCTCATACGTTTATGCTGTATGTCTGTATGAATACGATGAGGTGGTGGTAGATGTGCGAGTATCATTAGTGTATACTCAAGTATTTACGTTGTACTAAATTTGCCTGTAGTCATGAATAAATGCACCCTTACTTGTCATAGTTCTGTCTCGAAAATTATTCCCGTCCTTGAAAGGTGTGTTACTAGCATGCCATTGAGTCAACTCCAAATTCTTGACTCTCATTAATGTGCAGAATTTGACATTAAATTCTGCGTGAAAGTATGAGTTCCAAAACACTAGATCGCTGTGTCTTTGTGTATAAATGGTCTGTTGAAAGTATGAATAGGCAGCATATCGACCAATGGCGAACGCTGTGAAAGCTATCGATATTACAAGTGAAAGTTAAGTACAGATATTTGAGTACTTGTATCTGATCCGCGTTCATTAATTTATTATATATATTATTATGAACGGGTTAGTATGATACTATGGTATAATTATACAATAATCGTTACGTGACTCCGTAGAAGTCCTATCTGCCAGGGCATCCGCTTCTGCGAGACGTTCTTTCAGAGGTAAACCAGCACAGACACCAGAACCATCAGGTGCAATTGTGTACGAGTAACAGAAACGCCAACAACCATTTCATAATTCAAATAGTGGCAACTTATCTACGACCAACAACCTTCTTTCCAAATACACGACCTATTCTTGTGTTACAACAGGAATGCACATTATCAGTCGTTACAGCTGGAGAAGGTGCAGAAGCTCCGCGCACACGTATAGCGCTTAATATACGTTTCGAGGTCCACATTGTTCTTACTATGGTTTGTTTAAATTTAACGTTATCGATGAACAAGCAGTTAGTTCTTATACTCGAGCGTTAAGACTTTTTTCTTTTGTATAGGGGGAAGAACATGTCAACTGGGACTAACCAAAAAATGTTTGTTTCACAATTCTTACAATATCTAGCAGGGAAATGAAATGTGACTGCGAATTAGATATGCATTTTTTCGTATAAAAATTATGAAATACCAACCACCAGAGCGATCGAAATGACAGATTACTGCTTTGTACCCATATGTTCGCAGGTCAAATTATATACCAAATCAGTGGTGGTGATCTAGGAACATATTATTACTTTGTACTCAAGAGGTTTGTAGTTCAAATTATAAATGGAAGTTCAAATTATAATGGCGCATCCATGAAAACAGAATTTTCGCTAGATGACTACATCATAAGTACAACAAATGAACGTTATTCTTTAAGAACAATCATCAACATGAACTAGGGCACTATGCTTCATCCGTTCCTCATTCGCTGCTATTTAAGTCGCATTCCAAAGTCTTCAAAAGTATATAATTCGTTGCACTTGCACATATGAGGATTATTGTGTCTTCTACTCTCCGGTCCAGAGATTTCTTTCACAAGGGAATGATCTATTGTATGCACCAACAGTCGATTGCTTGTATCGCGTGCATGAATAAATGATGGTGAAGAAGTGATGGTGTGTGGACTCCCGTGTTAATTTTATATTATAAACGATGACGATGCACTATTCTTCATTGTGCTAGTAATTGATCCCGCTTCGGTGCTTCGACTGATCCATTCATGCATGTGAGCATGAGTGCTTCAAGTCGTCACCGTATATAACCACTACGCGTCAATGAATGAATAGACACATATACTCTCTATACGAGTGCGAATACTATAGTCGACGAAAGCGTTATGTCGAGTGTGTATGTGCGTGCATGTGCATGTTAGCGTTGTGTATATATGGAGGATGAAATCACCCGCCCAAGATTAAAATTCTAAATTAGGGACATCTGCAGTACACTTTACGCATTACAAATATCGTTCATCCGTTAGTTGGGTGTATCCTCCATTGAGATGCGTAAAGTGTACTGCAGATGCCCCTAATTTAGTGTATACTCAAATATTTCCGTTGTACTACAATTGGCTGTAGTCATAAATAAATGCGCCCATATTTTTCTTGTCATAATTCTGTCTTGAAATTTATTCCCGTCCTTGGAATGTGTGTGCTATTAGCATGTTAGTGGGTCAACACGTTCAATTCTGCGTGAAAGTATGTGTTCCATGACACTAAATCGTTTTGTCTTTGGGTAGAATGGTCTATTGAAAATATGAATAGGCAGCATATACTACAAAAGCGCGAATACTATAGTCGACGAAAGCGTTATGTCGAGTGTGTATGTGCGTGCATGTGCATGTTAGCGTTGTGTATATATGGAGGATGAAATCACCCGCCCGAGATTAAAATTCTAAATTAGGGACATCTGCAGTACACTATACGCATCTGAATGGGGGATACGCCCAACTAACGGATGAATGATATTACTTCCTCCCAAGTTTATGTATCTATATGAATACGATGAGGTGGTAGTTGTTTGAGTTTTATTAGTGTATACTAATAGTTTCGTTTTACTACATTTGTCTGTGGTGATAAATATACACGCTCGTACTCATCATAATTCTACCTTGAAATTAATTCCCGTCCTTGAAGTTGTGTTATTATGCTTCCCTTCTCAACTGCTTTCTTCTGGAATGATTATTATGTTTCTATTCCCAATGTGTAGAGCTTCAAAGTATGCATGTTTTCGTTTGAGGTTGGAGGAACACTTTCAATGAACCCGTCTACGAAATCTCCACGTGAGTACGAAATCGCCACATGACTCAGTATAAGTGCCACCTGCCGTTGTACTCGTTGCTACGAGATGTGCTTTGCGCAGTTAACGAGAATCGCCATCAACCATTCCATCCTCAGACCCTCAGGTAGTCTACGAGAATTGCCGCCAACCAATCCATCCTCAGGTAGTCTACGGGCATCTCAACGTCGAAGAAAATAGCCGCCAACCATTAAAGTGGTGTCCCGATTAGTCGTTGCGACGCCTGTAAGAGCTCCGCGCACACCCACGTCAACCACGTATGTAAAGATATCCACATTGTTCATGCTAATGTTCATGTTAATTCTATGTAACGATGAACAAATAGTCATATTCAAGCGTCAAGACTATTTGTCCGTTTTGTGTTCGTTCGTTCACTCACGTGCGATAGTGAAAAACATATGAGGGTCTAGTCAATTCTGAGTAATTTGTAGGGGGTATAAAATGAATCTGTGAAGTAGAATATGTTTACAGTATACTATTATTTAACCGGCAATCAATGATCTATAAGCAGATTACTTCTTCGCACAAGGGAGGCTCGGGTTACACATGAAAACCTCAGATTAGAGATGCTTGAAGCAGGAATTTTTGCTATACGATTAGGTATGTCGACACTAATAGAACTGAATATAGTTCTTTGAGAACAATACGGACTGTGCTCTAATTGTTGGAATTTAAGTTTTATCTCATTCGCTACCATCCAAGTCTCAATCCATACGCACAAGTTCTGCACGTTCGGGTTCAGCTGTGGAAAATCACATCGCATGTCGTCTTGTATCGCCTTCCTTCTCTTGAGTTTAAGATCTACAACCATCTGACGTGTATGTTGGAATTTCGAAAGCCTAGCTTATGTAAACCATATTCTGTGGGTTTGCTAATACAACCATTCCACGATTTCACTTGGTGACCAATGTATGTTTGTACTTGGAAACATTGGTGAACAGATTCACTAGATAGTCTAACATATCCCTCAAATTTTTGTTTAAGAATAGTGTAACCAATTCAGAAAAACTAAATACAAGCATGGGAGAAATGCTTGTGTTCTATAGACTTTTTCGATGAAGTAATGTTCGTATCGTCGCATTTACAAACGCATGTCAAGACAAAATGCCTCTTGTTACACGTTTATTTGTTCGTCTCAAAATGCTTGAAAACTGGAGTAGTAAAGTTAAATCGCAATTGAAAAACTATAATACTCTTCACTATTTTGTGAAGTGCAATGAGATTCCACGATATTCTAAATGTCTATTCGTTTAACAAAGAAAAGATTGCCTCTGAATACAGAAAATATTATAACCACTATACAAAACTAGTGAAATTTTGGTGCAGTAAAACAAAGATTATAAGAAAAAAGAAAAGCAAGTTTGTGTATGGGAACAGGTGTGGAGTTAAATTTCGCATCCTCTTGTTTGTGTTTGTGATTTCGTTGTACAAAGCTTACATTTGTCGCTGTGTACGGATTTTATGGAGTATGTACAGCTGTGTGTACGGGTATGTTTGTGCATGTACGTGTGTGCTACGTGTGTATCCCCTCGTTTTACGCTTGGGTTCTTGTCAAACACGACTACAATTATACTGAAAGCAACATTTCAGTATGAGAAGCAGATACTTGAAACCGAAAAATTTAGGATAATTCGTCATTTATATATTTTTGGTGTGAATGAGAGTAGCCTGGAAGTCTACTCGTACTGATACGGCAACAAATTTATAAAGAATGGTTAGGCTGGCCATATGGGTTGCTGGATGAAAATCAAATTGTGTCGTTCATACCAAAACATGCAAATGTATATATATATACATACATCCCTACATCCCTTTCTACAAACCTTTAAAAGTTCACAACACAGTCCACTACAGTGTTGAAACGATACGTGAAAGTCCCCTGTCAGTGGACAGCGCTCCAAACACATATTATTTCATTGACAAAAACAATTTTCATAATCTTTACATTTTGTCTTCTTCCCTCTAACCTCCCTCCTTCTGCCAATAGAAAGGCGCAAGATACAATGAGAAATCGCACTGTAGCACACACCACAAAACGATGAATGTAACTGTGCCTGCCTGCGCGGCTTAAAGTAGATGTGTTGGCCATGTTCCCCTCACGATGTTTTAGTATAGCCCCATCTTGACCACTTCGTGCCAATATTAACGCCGATGTCGTCTTAGCCACATATAATTTGACCCTTTTCTCCTCACTACGTGATCTCGACCCCTTCGTGCCTGTACGGCTTGAAGTCGATGTCTTGACCACATATAATATGACCCTTTCCTCCTCACGACGTGATCTCGACCTCTTCGTGCTTGAACGGCTTGAAGTCGATGTCTTAGCCACATATAATTTGACCCCTTCCTACTCCCGAAGTGTTGGCCACACCTCGACCTAATCGTGCCCCGTACGGCTTAAACACTTCGACCTAATCGTGCCCGTACGGCTTAAAGTCGATGTCTTAGTCACATCTAATTTGTACTTTGGCCCTTTGCCTCTCACGACCTCGTTTGTGCTTTTATATGTTTTGTCTCCCTCGTACGGCTATTTCTCATCGCAGTCGCTTTTCCGATTTATAGTGTGTCAATGGGTTGTTTGCTACGTTTCTGTATAGCCTATGCGTGTGCATCACTGGCGCGCACCAAGGCGCTCAGTCAGTAGTCATCATGAATTAGGGTCACGCCATTTTCAATAGAGTATATTGTTCGGTTGGAGAAACCAGCCTATTTTTAGAGCGCTACTGGTTGGTAACAAGTTCACTTCTTTTTCCTTTTATCTGCGAGATCAGAAGGACACTCACGCTATACACAATACAGAACACCTTACAATCAATACACAATCAACACATACCGTACATATAGACATACATACACCTAATACAACCATAAAACATACACACACACACTGTCTCTCTACGCGTATAATATACGTACTCACTCACACACGTTCACGCTTACAGTTAATTTTCTCTCACTCCACTTACACTCACACTCTCTCTCTTTCGAGATCAACACACCTGCGCAACTACAAATTCGCATTCACATGTGTAGGCGTCGTATGCATTTTCGTAGGTCATATGAGTGGGTCGTGTCAACGAAGAATTGAGAAACCTTTTCAAAGAAATCTTCAGTGGATGTTCAGACCTCTTAGAACAAGTCAATTGCATATTGTTTATAGTTATCACCATCACTACGGAGGTGGCTTTGTAGTTTCACAGGAATAATGAAGGTATCTGTTTATGTGTGCTGCTTCTTCTATCTGTGCTAGTGCATGTACGCATGACTTTTTTGTGTTACGATTTCATAGCCTTATGTATATTTGGCGTGTTGTTTGGGCGTATGCTCGTACTCATGCATTCGTGGATATATCATCGGTGTATAGCACAGTTAAGAGACGTCAAGTTTGTCCAAATATTCGTTTATTCTAGGTTAAAAAGTTGTTCAGTTTCCCTTTTTTGTCATGTACACACCAATCCTCCTTTGGAACGACCAATACAAATACGCACATCATACAGTGTGATCACACAAAGTTTGTATGTACTAAGTAAATATTTAACTACCTATTTTTTGCAATGACACCCATGGGTGTAAGGTTAATAATGCGAGACTGAACTAGTCCGCCTTCATATCGATAGTAGAGGTGACCCCACTTCGAAACACGGGCAAATATCGTTTCTATGAAAGCTCTTCATGTGCACGTACATGTGAACGTAGGATCTACACAACCTTTAAGGTAGTCTTCAAGCGTCATGAATTCAAAAATCAAAGACACCGAAGATGTAGTTAGCCTTTATACTTTTCTGACAAGTCGTCACTATGCAGACCAGACCTCCAACGATACCGGTGGCAATGATGAGGTCAGTTTTAACACATTCTGTACTGATACCCATCTTTCTGACACTACGAGGAAGGACAGGACTGACATGACTGAAGGTGAGGTCAAAGGGGATATGAACATAGAGCAAATTCCTTGCACTCCAGGTCTTACAGAGACTACACCAGCCACCAATATGAACACGTGGCAGACGAACAAAGCTACATCCATGAAACGAGCGGAATCTTCTTCCTGTACAATCAACGGTATGTTGATTACCAAGGAAGGGAGTCTGGAACTACCTGCAGAATACGCACATCCCACGACATGCCTTTCTAGTGGGACTTCGAAGTTGTATCGGAAGGATACACGCATTGGAAAGTATCTTACCTCGGGTGCCACCTCTTTGCTTGATCATGGCAATGAAAGCGACAAAAGCGATATGTTTGGCTTTGAGGAGTTCTTGAACGCTACGTCACATCCGAATACTAATGACGACTTGATGAGTTTGGGGGGATTTCTGAACTCGTCGTCTCCTCGCAAAGCAAACGAGCTGACCTGTAGTAGTACTACTAGGTCGAAACCACTGTTTTCTGACACACGAATCTACGATGGTAACTCGGCCGAGGTCCCGACGGCGGAAGATGAGAAGGTGGATGAACAAAGTTCTCTCTGTAATGGCGCTTCACTTGCTATCACTCCACCACTGTCTGTATCTCCTTGTACGGCTGGTCTAATGGTACGATCCACGCGTGAAGACGTCAAATCAGTAGCATCAAATAAAGCTGAATCCCTAGATGTTATCAGTTTAGGCGCATTCTTAAACAGTACAATACCACCGTCTCCCTCGTCACAAGTGTCAGGTGTCTTCGCTCCACGCACCACAACATCTCTGAGAGGTTCAGATCTTGGTACATGCACGGACAACAACAATAACACACAAGGACCCAACATGATGACGGTATTATATAACATTCGACGGAACACGGCACCTCATAAGTCGAATAAGGTAAATTCCGTGTTTGCAGGTAAAGGCTTCGATGTACCCAAAAGCAATCGTAATCGCAAGCAACAAAATACTGTACGTGACCCGTTGTTTGCAAAGTCGATTAATAGCGTAGGGAATGTGGAGAACAAAGATATAGAAATTAGAGATGCGTGTCATACTGGGAGTGAGAGAAAGAAAGTAGATGGAAACGTCGGAAGGAGAAGGGCAAAAAGTACCGGTGCAGGGGTATGGAAGAAGTATATGGACAGGTCAGAGGGTAAGTCCAAGAAAGAAAAACAGTCGAGGAACAAACAGACTGCTTCCTCCTTGCACAGTATAACATGCCTAGACAACATCAAAAGGAATCAGATTAGTGTTAATGGTACTACAAGTAGCTCTGGTAATGAGCAACCTACCTCGGACATCGACGACATGAGTATGTTTACCTTTCTTAAGAGCGAGAAACCATCGTTATCGCAAACCTCCATTGGTATAGAACCGACATGTACGGTGATAAATGACCATGCTATTCCCCATACGAACATGTCTACATATAACCGAGCTCGTTCAGGAAGTCATGTGAGTATGGGCGAACTAAGCCTAGAGTCATTCCTAGCGCAGGCCCCTCCTCCCGGTGCCGATGACCATGTGCACCCCACCCCACGTGGTAAGATGGGTGGGATGAAAACTGAACGTGCGCATCATACGACAATATACAATGACAGAAATGAAAACCTCCATTGTGCAGTTAGCATTGGGACGAGTACGAATACGGAAACAACGAAAACGTGTACTGAGGTTATGGATTCAATGCGCAAGCTGGGGGATAAGTATGCATCTGGATACAACAGCAGGTGTTCAACTGGGAGTGAGAGCTGTGACAGCCAGGAGTCAGACAGTATACTCGGTCTTACGTCCATGCTTTTGAGCGACCCTCTCGCAACCACGGCCCTCCAGTCTGATAATGGTACCGATGATCATAACGACGAGTTAGCCGCACATGTAAATACATATAAGCCCACACCAAGGCCAACGGGTCAGCCGCAACCCCGACTACAACCTAAAGTAACAAAGTCGGGAAGCGTGAGGAGACTAGCCAAGTCACGCGTCATCCACCGCAGAAATGCTACAATGCTCGATTTCGGGTCAAATCTGGCTGTAGATTCAGCTCACCAAAAACTTGAGCTATCTACCCCAACACCGGAAAGCATTTCCTTGCATGGTTCATTCTATCTCAACAGTGAAGCTATCAACAGAACTGATATCCTCGCACAAGTAGACAAGAACAGGCGATTGGACGACGTGGCACAGTCGCGGTCAGAGTCGCCTGTTAGCAAGTATAGTATCACAGGTTCTTCAAAGAATATAATGGAGTACACGGAGGTGCAGAGGGAACTTGTTCGCGCTAGTTGGATTATGGTGATTTTCTTTTCTAATACTCATGTATATGTATTGGTGTATATGGACGTGCACGGTTGTTCATACTAAGTCCCTGACCTATAGAGGTCATTTGAGATTACTAATTGCAAGCCTTATGTACGTACGTCATACAAATATTACAAGTACGTGTGCTGTTTCAGCGGTTTTCCTCATTCTCTACTTGTGGTCTTCATGCATGTTTCTAGATCAAAACACCACCCTTTGCCAGCATAAACACATTTACGAATATTCATACACAACGCTTCAATCGCTTGCAGTCATAAGTAGCAACACCATACATCCCAAAATGTGTTCTATGTCCCTCGTGAGAATGTAAATGTCACTCTAGACAAAGTTTACGGATTCAGGTAGATATATACATCTATATCTTTAATGAATAGCATGTGAATGTCTGTAAATGTCTACCAAATACAGATTATTCGACCATCCGTAGAGACGAGAGAGTTCTCCGCTGCTGCTATGAATAACTATTTCTTCAGTACGTAAGCAGCACGCAATGTTGATGTTGTAGTGATGGTTGTCTTATAGCCTAAGTATTTATGGAACTTCGCTCGTGTACATACATATGTATGAACCTGCGCGTACACCATATTCGCACACACACACATGCGAGTACAAAAGTAGCATTTGAAGGCCATATGTATGAGATGTTTTGATCAAAGTTTGAACACTCGCAGACATGTGTCATGTATGCATATATGCATAGTAGGTAGCTCTCATCTCATACTCATAATTTGTGCACATCATCATACAAGGCGATGTTTTCCAACGTATGCCTGAAATGAAAGGAATATTTACTGATGTGGTTAGTCAAGGCTTAGCTATTACAGGCATTCTCTCGCACGTCATCCGGGAGAGATACGACTTTAACAACGTGCGTGAAACAGTAAAGTATGTTGCTTCTTTATTCTACTTATAAGTATACATGCTCCTAACTTTAGGAGATACCGGATGGTATTCTTTAGTTCACGTCAACAATCACTATCCTGCAGACAGGATGCCTATGTCCAGTGCTACCCATCCATGCTGCAGATCAATACAACTTTCATGAATGAGGGTGACATAGCCGCACGCTCACAAAAACGCACATACCTCCAATTATACATGAATATCACCACAATAACACATGGGCTCCAACATTCATGGACAAGTACACCCACCAGCTCGGGGTATCACTAACACTCTCTCATCCTCGTATATCAAGTAGATCATGATACTCACGCTTCGCCCATAATCTCATATGCTCACGCGCCCATACGCAGACTTCGTCAGATTGGAGCGGCACACGAAAAGCTGGGTATAAACGTCCGTATGTTCACAGAAATGGGCAAGGCGTTGCTTTCCATGATTAGAAAGTTTATGCCACTAGGAGAATACACACCAGACGTCCAAGTAGCATACACGGTTTCGTATGCATTGGTTTCTGCTCATATGTTGCACGGTACGTGGTGAGTTATGTGCATGTGTCTGTTGTTTGTTCGTTTGTGCAGAGTGCATAAATTAGTGCTAATTATGCCGCTGGTTATACTGTTTGAATATTCTGGAGTCTTAAAGTGTGCATGCACTGTTTAGAATTTTTCAGCACTTACTTGAATATGTACACATACGTAAGTTCTTATATTTTATGTTTGCATGTATGTGCGTTAATCGTGCTTGTGTTGAACGGAGAAGTTTGTTACTTGTTGAACTGATTGAATTGACTGACGATTTATCCAACTCAGTGAACATACGTCAGACGTCTAAGGTGAGTTTACGGGGTATACACCGTTCCTTCCATAGTGAGCCTAAAGTAGTAGTAACTGCGCATTTTTCGTTTTGTGTGTGTTTTATGTTCTTCTATCATTATGGAGTGTGTGGTATAAACCATGGTAAACTACCAATTGAAGTATGTATGAGTTAAAACTACGGGTTGACACTAGAACGTATGACTACCTACAGGATTCGTCATGAAGCCACAGAAGAAAAAATTGTCACACACATACAGGCGCCTGTATGATGATATCCTTGATGACACTAACGTCAAGCCTAGCTTCAAGGACTATTTCATGCGTGCATCGTGTATGTTTAATCGTACATGTGCTTTGTATGTGAATATCAATGCGCACATGAATCTCATGGTACCTGACGGATATACATGAGTATGTTGAGTATCACATACGAATATTTTGTAGTATATACACATGCATGAAATTCATCAATTGATATTGTCCCCATTTAAACAGCCGTGTCATTTGATAAGAGTTTATCACGAGGACATTTTTTAGATACACAAACGGACGGTGATTCGGCAAGTGAAGAACAGAACAATCGGAGCGATATTAGTATTGGTGTATGTGCTTGTATATGTGCGTGTATGAGAAATATATGCGTGTAAGTAGATAAAGGTCTAGACAAACGGATTTGTATTGTTTATGCAACGAATAGTGTGACGTGTCTGAGGGTTTCTTCATGCAGCTACAGAATCATTTCAGTACAATGGACAGGAATTTGTATCATTGAAGTAGACTCCCTCACTTTCAATGGCATGTAACACTTCCAACATTCATTCCATGCACATAACATGTGAAAGCAAGAACAATTTCAAAGTTGTTGCGCGTGGCACTATTGGCTTTTACTTACATCATAGTGTATGTACGTTACGCCCACATATTATATTCAGTATTTAGAAAATATAAGCCACATTTACCTAATTATACTCACTCTTTTTGTTTGTCCTACGTGAACATACCGTCCGCATTCATGCATGCAGGCAAACGTAAGTATGAAATTTTCTTTTAAGAACAAGACGTTTGAGTCAACGCGCACACTGTTTCGTAAAAAGGCTTCGTGTGTTTCAGTCTATTCCGCTAATGAAAGTGGTTCCGACATCGAGAATTCGGCTGTTCGTCCGAGGTATGTACGGAGTACTGTGAGGAACTGCATGACCTCCAGGTTTAATGTTGTTATATTTATTACCATAATTTCTGCGGCAATAGCGTACACAAATATATACGGTTATGTATGTGTATAGTGAACACAGATCTCGTCAAAAAATGGTTTCTTTCTCTCTAGTTAACCAACTAGGGTTATATCACCTTGGACACATTCTATATAATCTTTAAAAATTCATACATACACTTACGCACTCGTATGTACGCATGGTTCCGCGAGTGTACTTATGGTAGATCTCATGTTCATCAATCCAGTTTTACTCTATCCCCCAAGAACATATCACTATCGATTTTACTTCTCACCCGTAACGAAGACAAAACTTTTGTGGTAATGCGCAACTCTTGCATGTTCGTCCCACTAGGAATTTAGTGGTATCTTTCCTGTACGTGTTGCTACATGGTTGTATGAGTTGGTAAATGTGCGACTGGCGACTCGTTCTCAAATCAACTCCTACCATAGATGTCTAACACACTACTACCTGATCAAACACAACAGAACATTTATAGCTAAAAGCCGTGGTATACTTGATCGCTCAAGCAAGCGTACATCCCGTATGTTCAAGAGAAGCCTAACTCCAAACCTAGACCCGCCAGATGAAACATCATTAACGGGCTCGCGTCAGTCTCGAACGCCGCATCTATGCTCCAATAAAACATCACCAGTACTCAATGTTAGTTTGGAGCTTGACGGTGTCAATTCTAATAAGATGGAAGTGGTATCTGTTGCAAGTGTAGATACAAACCCACCATCTTCACAGATGCGTCAACTTTCTTGTGAAACAATATCTCACGATTCCACATCCTCACAATCCCGCCCACTTAGTCAGACTGAGAGTGAATTACTTTCATGGGAGGAAAATTCGTCGCTGTATAAACCGATCACGAAATGGACATATGTGAACGAAATCGAGAAAGAAATGTTGAGCGAGTCAGAACTTGGTGAAAACGACACATCGGGTATGTCAAATTTGTATCCTTCCTGAAGTATGCTCCTCCTATCCAATTGTCGTCGTTAACGTTTTCGCTGTGTATGTGTACTGTTGTGTGTGTTGCTGATTTTTCTGAATTTGGTGTGAACCGTTGTGAAGAGAAGGTTGGTGTAACATTTAGCGTAGTACCATATGCGCGCGGTCTATATCTCACGATTAACAATGTAAAGACTCAAAAAAACTGGTACTGTTTTCATCATCCGTAGGCAGCGCAAGCATCCGTCCGATTGCCTCATTTGGAGAATAGCACGTCAATAAATTGTACTGAGCGAACTTGGATGACAAGGACAATTTTCTTAGCCCATGCATGAGTTCTGTAATCATGTATCGATAAAATTACAAACAATACTCTTCGGGTAGCAAAATAATTCCAACGTACTTATTTGGCCTACATTTTATTTACAAATTATGATGAATACGTCCATGAATTGAGAATTTGTCATATTATGTGAAGTTACTCAGCATGGTGGTCCACATCGTACTGGATTATATTTCTTGAAAACACCTGCAGTATAGATGCTTACAATTTAGGTGGTGACGTCATGGTGCTGTGAAGCAGGAACCCACCTGTCATCCGTTTGTACTTACTCTCCCATGTAACCATCCCCTCGAACGTAATCTTCACACCTAGCCCTCTACATTAGCTTACATGTGCAAGACTTGTCCTTTAATTGTACTCGCTAGACAGCATCCAGTACCAGTCAATGACTACTCATATAATAAGTAGACATTAGTTGCCGTTGCATTAGCGAAAAACAATAGTCTATAGTACATTAACGATTCCCTTGTTTACTATTGTTCCCAACAAATGAAATGGTTGAGAATAAGTGTATGTAGAAGAACGCATTGTTCTTGTAAATAAAAGGTATTTCAGAATAAAGTTCGACAGGGTAATACATTGAAACTTAGTTGAGATCTCTGCAGCGCACATTCGTTTTCATGCAATTGAATTGTATACAACTAGAACGATAAGACGGGAAGGTAGGTTATTTTCTAGACAAATAACAAGATATGGTTTTCGTCGACGAGACAAGTGTTCATTGTTAACGAGTGAATCTTTGGTATGAATCACAATGGGTTTCAAATGATCAATAAACGAATGCAATTTTCTTTGAAAACGGAATAGTTATTAGTTGATACTCATAACGCCTTCTAGGGTCAACAAAAAAATTACTAGATTGTTTGGTTTGATGACAGTGTCTGATAAAACTCTTCTAAGATAAAATCATCAACCAAATCTGGTACACATGTACTTGAAAATCATACATAATTTTTGCTGTAGTATGATAGAGGGATAGCGAAAGTGTTTGCCAATCTTTGGAAAGAACGTGACAAATCTAGCTAATAACATCTACTGGAAGGTGGGTAGATAAGTAGAGCTCCGTATACATTGAACGAAATTCCTTTTTATTATCACACTTCTCTTGTTGTGATAATCGACTGCGTATACACATGTGCTTATGCTTTACTTTCTTTTTACCGAAGGTTGTTGCTGAGGTGAATCCAACTCAATACTATTGAGTGCATCGCTCATTACCTTTAACATACCTACTGACACTGGGACTTATTTTGAAGTCAAAACCGTATAGAAGAATAAGGGCGTGCTGCGCAAACAAGATCTGCTGCGTAGGTTGTTCGCCTGTTCAATGTTCTCCGCAGAAGTTCGTCATCCATGAAACTTGCTAGCATGCCACAACACTACTATATGTCCAAGATATGAGTATCATTAATTATGTCGTAAACGACTTAACATGTAGTACGTGAGAGACAGCAAAAAGTACAACCCAGTTTCCTACACAAGAAAGGACGCACCTACTAATTTCTTCAGGTAGGATCTGCAGTAGTCGCAGCGTTGTGCTTTAGTGGTCTTGTCAAATTCTGACGCCTTTTAAATATACTGCTTATTGATAAAAGTACTATATATATAATAAAGGTGTCAAACTTTCACCTTGTCATCCACTACAGAATCTACTTGGAAGCACATAATACACATACAGAATGTTTTGGCCTGCATGCCGTTTGATGCGTATGTCAGCTACGACGGCGTCCACACTCGCCACACTTGCAAATAAAAGTATGTTGGGGACTGTGCGTTGTGCGCGTGTCCACCTGGTACCCATGAAACTCACAGTTCTCGGTGATGGAGAACCTATTACTGAAACGAAATATTCCCCAGGCCAGTTCTTCGCCCACAAAGATTACCAATACAAGTAAGTCAGTTCATTTTCCTACAAGTATACTCATTGATGAATGCTGCCATTGTGTGTGAAGCGCACGTTTACATTGTATACCTCCCTATACGAATTATGCGAACGGTTTACTTACAATTTGAATTTTGATATAGTTTTCATTTTGAATAGTACTGTACTTTTTTTTACATAGAGATGTACATTTCAATTTCCATGTATTAACAGAGGAGTTATACTGGACTCGTGGATTGCAGAAGTAAATGAAATCAATTCCGATGGAAGGAAAACACAGAAAAATTCAATATACTACACTGTTTTACCGGACAACTCTTACACTGCCAGATCGAGCTCGGTTACATATACGTACGGTATGCTACATAAATTATCGTAGTTGTCTGTTCTTTGTTTCGACGGTTGTATTTTTATAAACGTCTTATGTGGTACTCTCGATGTTTGTTACACATATAATTTAACATTAATGTACTATGACTGTTATTTAGCCGCGCATGAAGCCATAATACCGTACAATTTGGACCAAACGACACCGTCACGGTTTGATCACGTGTTTTTCCGAGAATTTTTCGAGAAGGTGTGTATTAAGTCAACTCTAGTAAGACATTTCATCACCATTTCATCACCTGCCAATGCCCTCTTATGAACATCGCCCGCATCAAACCACCGCATACGAACACCGGAGAGCATCAACGCATGCATACCTATACATACGTATCTACACATTACTTATCTCATCATAAAATACGCAAATATATATAGGCGCACGCACACCTATACATACGCGTAGACACTGTACTCATCTTACCAACAACTGCGCACAGCGAAATGACACATCTGAAAGTGGTGAGCTATACAGACCTACATCGATGCTTGGAAAACTTCAAAAACAAAATGCTTCACGCATGCAATATAGCCAAGTGTACACACGCATAACGGAAAACGTAAAGGTTAGTTTGATTCATCGTCCATTGCAGAATAGTGAAAAAAAGTTGGTTTTAGTCTGGTGACCCAACTCGGGCTTACTGTCAGCCGTGCACTCATATGCGTATGCGTCCGTGTTAACGTGTGTGTGCTGTAATTGAGAAGAATTGTATTAGCGTTTGTTCGCTTTTGTTCTATCAGAATTATGATTGTAAACAAATCTTGGTTATGTTGTAGGTCACTGCTATTCCAATGTTTGTGAGGTTCAATTACGTTTATTACTGGCAGTATCACATGTCGATTCAGAATCTGGGCAAAGAACCCTTGAAGCTGCACTGGTGGAATAGGTGTGTGTCTGTATGTGCATCCTGCACACACGTGCGGTCGTCTATGCAACGTTGTGATAGTTAAACTTGGATGTAATGCACACTTACCTTCAATAATGCAGCGAATGTGAGTAGGTACTTCGTTACAGATGTAGTTTGCATTTTTTCCTCACGATGGTCATATAACTGCTACTGACTTATGTACATAACCAAGCCTATTTTGTCAAAGGAGCTAAGTATTTACTTTTCTGTGTATAAAAATTCGCACACCCGGTGAGCCGTTGACTGTATATTACGTACGTTCTACGTACGATGTTATCTTTCTCATTTGATATCGTCAATGGTTAGGATCATCACTGATAATGCGAATGGACAACAGGCAGAGGGTGGAAGTGCACTTGAAGGGGACATACCTACACTGACCGCTAGTGAACAGTCATATGAACATCAAGGCCAATGTACGCTCACTACACCTTGCGGGTATGTCAGGCTTGTGCCTCTATATACATACCTAACCCAGTGTGACTGCTGTTATGTCGCACAGATAAACCACGCCTGTGAAAATATGTAGGAGTGTATATTTGTCACGGTCACCCACACATAGGCATATACCAGGGAAACCTTAAGAAGTCTTTGTTTGTAGTTTGTTTGTTCATACTCATGTTAACAGTGTGTAGAGGAGAGGAAACTCTTTCGTTCTTATTTTCTTATATTGTACTTCCACGTGTATGGCTGTGCTGTTGTTACATAGGAGCTTGTGCGGAACGTATTCTCTGGAGTACATAGCCAGACCTACCAACCCATCCATAAGTTCTATGATCAAAGTCATCATCCCTACAGTCCTTCTAGACAGTCCATACTCAACTGAGCTTGCCAACAACCCCGCCACGAATCCTGAGAAAGACTCATAGCCCACTTGTGTTGTTTTTTACGACTTGGTACGCAACACTGTACACGAATGCCGAGAGCTTATACTCATACACGCATGACTACATCTACCTGTGCAAGCTGACTTTTTGTAAAATTCGACAAAATCGTACACACACCAGCGTAAATACAGCGTGTGCGTCAGCGCCAGCAACATAGCAGTCTTCATAACTATCATGTTGCATAAGTATTTGAGATCGGCAAGTTCTCGCAGTAGCAACATGATGATTCATATTTATTTACATCAGCCGGTGGCATGCATGGATAAGATATATTATATTTAGGCTTAGACGCAGGTTTTGCTATACAACGTGGACGTTCGCGATGTATAGGACATATTATATAGACAAATATTGTGCATAGTACTATACATAAAACGTTGCATGCGTGTTCATGATCACTTATCTGGCAAGGTTTGTATATTGCTTACGGCACTGTTGCACGCGGACGTTTCCGAAGAATATGTGAATTGCAAAATATCTGCTGATTCTTAGCGTGCAGGATATAGTGAAACGGCTTCTACCTAGCAATAACCAGGTTTCAAGCATCATACCCTCTATACTGCTGATTCGAGAAATATGACAAGTCTAAAGCACTTATGTCGACTCTACAGAAACAGTTGGCAACCGTGCTTGGTTGGACTCCGACGAATCATCATCATGCGATATATAGTGACGAATGTAGTCATGGTTATTGACCACCATGGCTTTGGGCAACCAAACCGATTTCCAAGGACATCTATCTCTGAGACCAAGCTACAAGATTGGCACTATAATATTCTATCGTGCTTCAAGCTAACTGTGCACATAGACGTTCAGTGGTTTTTAATTACTCAAGTAAAAGTACACCATTATACAATCTTGTATGCTGGGTTGAATAGTAACTCAATAAATCTGTACACCCAACTACACTCACATGTGTCACATATCTACGCACCTCCGACGTCATTGGCTGGACAAACTACTCAAATGTCCCTAATCAATCCGCACCCTTCTCCCCTCCATCGCAATCTCGTGTTCCTGAACAACCAGTAACATTGAACATGCAAGCTTGGGAGTCAAACATTATGTACCTGCGCAAATTTATTTGTTAATAAAGGTGCATACATATATATGTATACACAATCATCTCGGGTATGAAAAATGTAACCAAAGTGTTATGTTACTTGGAAACAAATAGCGAAGTATACAATAACATAAACCTTTGCACGGTCAGTGCAAAGTACATAAACTCGCACCGCGTCGAATCACTTTGGCACTACATTAACCTTTGCATGGTCAGTGCACATACACTCGCATCGCGTCGAATCACTTTGGCACTGGAGTCACACCATGCACGTCCACGTTTCGCAGTAAAGCATTTATGGGAGGGAGCCTCAGTAAAGCATGTATGAGAGAGTGTGTGTGTGTGTTACTATATGACTTGGGGTAACAGTTTTCTCGCCCGTGTGTTACTGTACCGAACTTTCAGTTCAATTAACCGATTGGGGGCGCTCGAGGGGATGTTGTCGCATGTAAAATCGTTAAGGATAAGTATACGCAGCACATACACAGCATAACCCCTCCCCCGCCACACACACATATACCCTAACACACACACACACACACACACACACACACACACACACACACACACACACACACACACACA
>JAWQFL010000005.1:872605-900938 GCA_033442365.1 Creolimax fragrantissima
CACACACACACACCCACACACACACACACACACACACGCACACGCACACGCACACACACACACACACACACGCACACGCACACGCACACACACACACACACACACACACACACACACACACACACACACACACACATCACTCACTTTCACTGACTCTCACTCACTTTCAAACACTTACACTCAATCACTTCACGCTGTACAATGATGGTTTCAATTCTTCTTCACCGTGAAATGATGATAAAGTACAACAAACACACACACTAGAACAAACACACACACTAGAACAATAATATCTTCCAAAACACGTTTATATACCATCCTTGCACTTTGTTCATTAGATTATACAGTGACAGAGATGGAGTCACGCACACATAAGCAGTCTAGTATTTTAGCTGCACCACAAAGGTCTTCCCCAAATACTCCGACTACACCACGATCGAGACTGTTAACGTCCAATGCGCGCTCCGGTATGTGTATTTTCAGGAGTTATGTTACGCACATACGCAAGTGTTGATATGAGAAGATTGTAACAGAGGTCGTATCCAAGCTATTTAATGTACACTCCTCATCTGAATTTTACTGTACCCACAAAGACTCTCCAGTGGGCATACGCGAAGTCCTCCAAGTTTTATTCCAAGTATATGACATGTAGACTAAGCAAATGCGTGTATATACATATATATGTGTGTGTGTGCGTCTACGTCTGTGTCGTGTCTGTATCTGTATCTGTGTCTGTGTCTGTGTCTGTGTCTGTGTCTGTGTCTGTGTCTGTGTCGTCTGTATCTGTATGACATGTAGACTATACATATGCGTGTATATACATATATATATATATGTGTGTGCGTCTACGTCTGTGTCTGTGTCTGTGTCTGTGTCTGTGTCTGTGTCTGTGTCTGTGTCTGTGTCTGTGTCTGTGTCTGTGTCTGTGTCTGTGTTGTGTGTGTGTGTGTGTGTGTGTGTGTGTGTGTGTACAAATGAGTACGAAAAATCACTGTGTACATATGATCGGTGGAGCTAGGGCTTTAATTGAGGATAGTCCCGTCTCATTTTTATCAGTCTTGTACGAATTGAACTATCTATCTAGCTGACTTTTGTAGGTGAAGCATCATACTAGTCTTATGCGTGTATTGTGTACTGCTGATCTAACATGTTACTCTTAAATTTGCTGCATCATGTACGTTCGTCTGTGTTTTTAGAGTTCGTAAGTTTTCCTATGCGCTCACGTCGCCAGCACTATCGTTTTGTATGTTTTAAATTTCATTCATGTATACATGCACCTTGCATAAACATGCAGCTCCCCCACAAATAAACTCCGGGTTTCTCACAGCTGTTTCCTCGAGCATGGCATTTGTAGAGCCCGACAACCTACCAGCCGGGGTGCGACCTAAACCTGAGTTTCCTCCTTTTCAGTACTGTGATAATGAGTTGCCTTCTTTTATCAATGCTGAATTGCTGATAAAATTTTCACTGCCTGATGCCAAGAAGGTATACACACGTGTGCAAGTAGATTGTATACTGTAAACCTCATTGTATACCATCATCACAAATGGGATTTGTGCTAAATGTACTTTGTGTTATACACACTACAGATTGTCGTGTATGTGGAGTATAACGTTAGTGTGACGTTGGTAAATTCTGACAATGCATAACTTCATGTATTTAACATGTATTTTGTAATTGATTTTTTGTACCATCTGGTATATTCTTGTACGTGTTGCTTACAGGAGAGCTTATTGAAACGTATCGACAAGGTCGATTCCGAGATCACTCAAGTGGAACAACGGATTAAGAACGCTGAGGTAAGTGCCAATAGATCCAAATTGATTTTCCATTACTATTTTTGTTGTCTGAATGATCCCTTTTGGTTCCCGTCACATGTATCGCGTCAATCACCACACCTTATCAAGTCCACCTGCACGCAAGCATCGCATGCATTTGTACCTCTGTGTAAATATGCGCAGACTAGTAGGAACGCTATAAGTACGTAAGTGCAACATCTACTAATTTTCAGCAAACGTGAATCGTACACTTATAGTCATCCACTACATTGATCTCCGCAAAACGAAATCACAATAAACATTTGTACATGCCTCTACACCAGGATGAACAAGAGAGAGGGCAAGAAGAGCTGCAATCGGCCATCTTGGACTCGGATAAGTTTAAAAAGCTCAAAAAAGATCTCGAAGACACTCTCGCGGAGAAAATAAGTACAGATGACCCTGAGGGTGCACCAGAAGAGGATGAAATTGGTACAGATGGGCATCATTTGCACTCACATTCAACCCCAGAGGAGGTTGTGGATAATATACTGAGTACCAATGCACGCGTCGCACAGCGTGCACAAAAAATCGCACATGTGAAGACTTTGTTTCCAAAGGTATGAGACAATACAAGAATTCTAATCATCGTAACCAACATATCGTACATTGTGCTAGCACTGTGAAGATCACTTTGTGTTTGTTTGCTCACTTATAGTGTACATGTACATATGGAGATAACTATGGAAATTTTCTCGTGAGTTTTGCCACTAAACATGTACGCGAATTTGTTTACTTTGCGTGTGTGGGTAGCAGTTTATAGATTCTGTTCTCCGCTACTCCAAAATTGACGGAAGTTTCCCCATATACACGTATCTGTAGATAACTGTTATCTCACCCAGAAGTCCAAACACATGCACATACATGCGAATTTATTTGCTTTGGCTGTGTTGGTAGTACCTTATAGATGAATGTTCGCGACACCAGATACTCCAAAATAGACGCTTCCATCTCACCCAAGTTCATGCACATGCACTCAAGATGTGCAGACAAATATATAAACATATATGTAAGCGTTCTGTATCTGTATGTCCGCCCACAGACTTATCTGTTTATTTCCAAATAAGTAAAGTTCGTTTCAATCACTGTTTGCAGGACATAACCGTGGATAACAACTTTATTCTTTACAATCGTCCCGATGATCTAGCGACGTTTGCATCCATCTTTCGAAATCATGCCTACTTTCGTCCCACGCTGCTTATGTATTTAAAGCGCACGAATGCAGCGCAGAAGCTCAAATTGAAAAAACTTAACATTGCCTACCGCAAGTACCAAGTATGTTTTACATATATAATATGCTGCTGAATATGTCTTGCTTCCTTGAGGGACTATATGAAACTAGCGTTTTCTGGTATATTACGTCAATAGCGGCAGAAAATCATGTGTATGCAGAACTAGCCATGATTCGTTATCTTATCAGCGCCCATATATATATGCACAAAATAAATCCGTTACAGGAAACATGGACTACCCGAATCGAACGTCAAGAGGCGACGGCACAAAAGAGCGGGCGCGCACAACGTCAAAAAAACTTTTTCGACAGCCAGTTTCCCGAAATGGTACGAGGAAAGGCCCTTGGAGGAACACGCGCGGACGAAAATATCAACAATACTTTCTCTACTGGTCATCGTGGTGGAGAGGGGGGTTTCGGTGCAGGTACCAATGCGTTTGGTGCTGACTCGATGACAGTTATGGATTCCAGTGCACCACCGGGAGGTTGGGGTGGAAGGAGTAGTCGCACGTCAAGGTCATCGGGGTGGGGTGATGCAGTTAGAAGTGACGCCGAAATGGAGCAGGTTCGGTAGATGTGGTTTGTGGATGAGTATGCATGTAAATGAGTGTGTATTTTATTTTCTTGGGGGGCTGTCTGGTATTGATTTGAGAACCGATGTATCAATGTGAACTTTTTTGCTGTCGAGAATGCAAGCACCTTTCTTGTGTACATGTTTTCCTTTTTTGGCTTATGTGTATCAAGAAAGAAGTTGCCATTGTAGATGTAGGTACATTTTGTGCTAATTTTTGGCCGTTATAAGTGCATCGTGTAGTGCGGAGTAGTAGTATTTAGATGCTATAGGTGTAGTGTTCTACCTGTGCGACGAACATGTTTTGTATAAGTAGGTACATGTGTCCTGTGTTGTGCATTTTTTTTCCATTACATATTACTGTAACGATGTATTCGTGCAAGAACGTTTCCATGCATGTTTCCTATACTCTACCGTATCAGGCAACATTATGATAAGTACTATCGAGTTTGTTGCCTTTCTTCCATCACTGGATTTGCGGTACTACCTACATGCGCACAATTAAAATGGATACTTACACATACCATCTCTCCAATTTGTCAAACAGGTGCTGCTGGACCTACTCGCCCAAGAGCGTCAGGACGAGAAGTCGTTCACAGCAATTGCGGCTGTGGTGCCTCCTCTCATACTCAATAAAAAAGAAAAGGCCCTACGCTATGATAATCGTAATGGACTGGTGCTCGATTTGCCCAACGAAATCAAGGAACACAAGATACGCAAGCCTTGGCGTGACTGGGAGATGGAGCTATTTACAGAAAAGTGCGTTATGTTTGAACAATCGTTTCTTTACGTGATTCTGTTGCATGAATGTGTACATATCACCCATCAGCGGAAGGATATATTCACCCTGGATTACAGGGAGTGTATTTGCGAATGAACGGAAAGAATCGTTTAATGGTTTGTTAGATTATCAATGTGACTGTGAGGACTCTTAGTTTGATTTGTGCGCAATCTATGGGACATGCGTGAACAGGGCTATGCGTCTGATCATGTTTATTTGTTACTAGATAGGTGCGATCCAGCACACATACAGACATGTAATGAACCCGTATTTACTTTTGTTTACTTCTGTTTCAACCACAGGTATGTGCTCTTTCCCAAGAACTTTGATAAAATCCAGACATATATTCCGAATAAGTCTGTGTCTGAGTGTGTGGCATATTATTATGCGTCCAAGAAGAAGGAAAAGTACAAACAGCGATTGCAGGCTTTCTACGCCAAACGTAAGCGCACGAATGAGAAGGAGCGAGAAAAAGAAAAGGAAAGAGAAAAGGAACACCACGATGATTCAATATCATCCTCATCACATGGAAGGAAGGACCGTATAAAGGTGATTTTTGTTTTAGTAGTGTATGTTAATGTATGTGTTGTTACAAAGCAAATATGAGAAGAAGCAAGCGGAGAAGTCAGACTATGAAGTAGCATCATCATTGTATTTGTTTTCTGTGTATTTGTACAGGCTTTTGATGATAACCCTAAATTTTTGTGATTGTTTAGCTATCTATATACCACATACTAATGAACGTTATTTCAAATTTGATGAACAGGTGAAGACAAAATCCAGAAACCGTACCAAAGACGACAGTACAGGAGGCGGATCAGCTGCAACCACACCCAGGCCTGGAGACCAACCCAAACACACTCCTGGTATATCCCGCACTGACTCCAACCCAAGCAGTGTTACTCAACGTACCGACAAAGCACGTGGTCGAGACGGAAGCGAAGTGTCGGCTGCAGGGATGATATCGTCGGCTGACAATACATTCGCTGTACCCGCACAACCGGGTGCTGGGCGTGGACGCGCTGCAGGTGTAAAAGATGCCGGAGAGCGTAGTGCGGGTGTGGGTGGTGGTGGTAGCAGTGTCCATGGCCATCGGCGTAAGAAGGCGCGGTCAGCAAATCGCCGACAAGCGCGCGAAAACGGCGATGAACGGGCAGACGGTGATGCCAGTGACGGTGAGGATTTGAATTCGAATGCTAGTAAAGATGCTGAGAAGACAAATCAAAAGCCTGAGTTTTCCGGTCCTGCGCCCACTGTGCTGCCGCTGGCTGATGGCAGTGTACTTGAGGTGTTGAATCCACAACTGGCGGCTTTACAGGCAACGGTGGCTAGTAGTAGTGCTGGTGGAGGTAGGTAGACACGTGTTGGAATTTATGAAAATGGATATATGCTTGAAAGTATTCATGTCCATCGTGTCCGTGAACGTGTATGTTTGATGCATAAGTGATCTAAACGCCCCAATCTTGGACTCAGATTGTTGCCATTTACAAGACCTTTGAATCTGCAATCAATGACTTTACTCTCATGGTTGGACATGAATTTGAATTGTCTGTTCTTGTGTTACTGTAGTATGAAGTCGTATATTCACACATGCAGATAAATGTATGGGAGAATATGTCCCCTGTCTCAGCAGATTTGATTTATTACAAACACATGCCAAACCCTATGCTCGTGCCCATTCATTACAAGTACAGTATAGCGCGATGTATTTGCGAGTGTATATCATGCAGCACTATTGTGGTGCAGATCACTTCAATATATTTACCGCAAGGCAACATGAACAGTGATAAATTCAAATTCAAAAAATAATATTTCATACAGCTCAAATCGAAGAGACAGCGCGATGGTCACAATCTGAAACAGAGTTGCTGATTCGTTTGTTGGGCGAGGTAGGCCGAGACTGGCAGGCCCTTAGCAAAGTGATTACTACGAAGTCAGACACACAATGTAAAAACTACTTCCACAACAACAAACGTCGACTCAATTTGGCTGAGATTGTAGCGCAGTGTGAGGCTACCAAGAGAGGTGAGGGCGATGCCGAAGTAGGTGCGAAGCTGGTGGAAGAGGCCGTGGTTGTTGGTGTAGAATTAGTGGGCAAGAGGAAGGCCCAGCAGGAACAGAAGGCACAACAAAAGGAACAACAGTTGCAACAGGTGTGTTTGATGGTGCTTGGATACTTTGCGTTCTCAATTTGTGCGAGAGGGGTTTGTTTAATGTCTCTAGATAAGTCAATGTAGGGGGTAGAATTTTCTGTAGATACACCAGTGCTGCGTGTGTTTGTTTTGGAGAGTTCCGACTTTCTTATTTTCTCGATGTGTACGTACATATGAGTGAGACGAGTTTATGGATAGGTATATGTATGTGGTTGCCAAAAATGCGACGATATAGAGTATACAACGACTAATGATGATTAGGTCTCTTGTTTGTCCGCGAACCCTTTACAAGTTGTGGAGCAGTTACCGCGTAGCTGAACGAAAATACGTTCTTTGTTTTCGGTTAGCCAAGTTTATTTCATATCTTGAACCATAAAGCCATTATGTTCATGTTTACTTGTTGCAGAGAACACGCCGAGCAAGTGACCGAGCAGTGCATGCTGCCGAAAAAAAAGCAGCCATGGCAACGTCGGAAGGCGGAGCTAGTGGACGGGTTGGTAAGCATATATATGCTTATATTTGTTATTCCAGAGTACTAATATATGTATTGAATGTGCAGTTCAGAGCATAGGCTATAGTTATATATTGCGCAGTCTCTTGTTTGCACTTCCGTAGATGCGTCACTATCAGGTTCGTGCTCGTGCACACATGCCTGCATACGCATGTACATTATATTTATACGTTACACTAAAGGGCATATGATGCTTTCTTGTTGTATATTTTTGTCAAGTTTAAGCTAAATTTGTATTGCGTACGCACGTACAGGTGAAAATGAAGGTGCGGACGGAGGTGTGGACGCGAATGTCGACAGAGAGGGGACTGTATATGAAGCAAATGGTGACAGGGTGGATATGAACGGCATCAATCTAAGAAGAGAGGCAGTAACTGGCGAAACACAGCGGAATCGCAAAACCAAAAGCACACAGGCTTCGCCAAGCGCGAACAAACGCCGCAAATCTGGTAACTTTTGTGACTTGTTTGTCCTTGTGATTTTGAGGAAGCTGGGACTATATTTACCCGTACGTATACATAGGTATAATAGGTTTTGTCTCATTTAGCTTTTTTTTTTTTGTGCGTTTGTAATGCGAAGGATCCGCATCTGTATCGCGCCAAGGCTCAGCTCCGGACGGTGCTGACTCGGTACAGACACATAGCATAGGAGAAAGCCAGTTTTCCGCCGGCACACGCACCTCGAAGTTTATGTCCGGCTACGAGACTGCACCGTTGAACGGGCCGCTTGGGCGGAGCAGTTGGCACGGAGATATTGAAGTTGGACACGGTGGAGTGAGGGTTGATAGAGATCAACGTACGGGCGTCAGTGATCGCGAGACTGACCACGACGATGATTACGATCACGATATCGGAGAGCCTGGCATCCAGTACAACACTTACGCGCTTTCACGATCCGCACCTGATTATGGACAGGGCGGGGGAGAAGAGACGCAGTATTCCTCCTATGGCGGCGGTAGTATTAAATTACAGTCAAATAACACTGGAACGAACGTCTACTCTTCACAACACATTCATCGTGGGAGTACGTATGGACAAGGGACATACCAGGCGCCTCGCCCTCCACTTTCGAACTCGAATTCAGGATCTTTGGAGAGAGATAATCTTGCACACAAACGTTCTGATGGCTATGATGCGAAGCTAGCCGATGGCGACACCCAAGATGGCGGTGCTGATGGTATGCGTTTAAAAGATGTTAATTTGTTCGTATATACGTTAATTTTGTAGTATGTAACGCAAAGGGATGTTGTAGGTACTAATTTGTGTGAATGGCGTAGATGTGCCCTTTAGGTAGTACTATTGCTAACAGAGGAAGAACTTTTCCAGTTGACATTTTTCTGCAACTGTTTTTAGTATACTGAGTCTAAAGATGCATTGTATATAATTTGTTGACTAGGTAAATTGCATTCACCGGCATAAAATGAGACACTTACTCAAATTATTATTTACAAATAACAGACGTGAAGAGAAAAGAGCGGCGTGTAGTATCTTACTGGACGTTGCAGGAGAAAGAAGATTTCCTTGGACATTTTCGTTCCTGTGGTCGCAATTGGTCTCGCCTCGCCGAGCTTATTCCCAGTAAAACACCGAGTCAGATTAAAAACTATTTCCAGAACTACAAAGTATGTGGCGTGTTGCTGTTGCGGGTATTCGTGTGTACGTTACATTGGTTTGGTGAATGTAATGAAGGGTCCACGAAGCTACGTTACGGTTGTGCTAAATGGTATCTCTCTTACTACACAATATTACTGTCCCTACTGTTGTGCAAAAATGTTCATCTGAGTCGTTGAGCCTGTTTGCGTTCCCAACTGAACGCTGGTGTGTCTACTGTTATATTTGCGTAATGTAATGTTTCATTACTTCATATTCACATCACCATGTTTTATCATTGCCTGTCGCAGACAAAACTTAATCTCCTGGCCTTGCTCGAGGAGGGCGCGGCAATCAACCCGACTGACCCACACCTTCACCCGAACCCGCGTAAGCGCCGCTCGGCCAAACAACGTGCCAGCCAACAACAGCGAGACTTTCAGCGTAGCGGTGGAGCCGGGGACGGTGACCGAGAGCGTCGTGGGGAAGGCGATGACTCCAGTTACTGTAGTGATAGCGTACGTAATACCCCATCAAACACCGCCATGTCTGTTGGAGACGATACTGAAGTGGAAGTGGTGGATGCATGGGAGAATTCTGTTACAGACAGTGGTGGCGGTGGGGGAGGACGGATCTTGTCCGTGGGTGGTCCAGCCAGGACTGGTGGCGGTGATGGATCGGGAATGGATGATGACATGGATAGTGAGGGTATGGGTGATGGGTACGGGATACCTCACTCACACGCGCAGCAGCAGGTGCAGCATCATACCCCATGGGTTTCGTCACCTCCAGTTGCGCACAGGCTGTCGTCATACAACGGACTATTACAACAACAACATCATCATCAACATCAACATCAACATCAACATCAACATCAACAAATATCTGGAGGGTACGAAACATATAACCGCCAGTCGTCACATCCCAGCCTCACCGGTATGTCGTCGGTTGGGTCGATGGGTTCTGGGATACAAATTGTAGGCGGTGCGTCTGCTGCTGAAGTTGAACAGAGTGGTGTTGATGCACTTCTCGCAGCTGCAACTGGAGAAAGCACATCAAGCTCAACTGTTAGGGGGGCGAGTATGAACATGCCTGGCTCTAGTGGAACTATAGTGGGTAGTGGTAGTAGAGGGTCGTATATGCGCAGCCCCAGCTACACTCAACAATCACAACACCGCGGCTCGCAGCAACCATTTAAGATGCAACGACAGTCTAGCAACATGTCGACAACGAGTGCATACTCTGGCGTGGGTGCAGGTGCTGTGAGTGGCGGTGGTATAGACGTGTACAGTCAAAACAAGTCTATCGCTGGAGTGAGTGTGAGCGACCAGGTGCACAACCCGTTCTCACGCGCTCATCAACGCCCATCAACGCAACAACCTGACGCTTTAATAAGGCACAGTTCACTGACCGGAACTAAATCCAACATAGCTCATTCCTCGTCACCCACTATGTCCGAATCTCGCACTGGACTGCCACAGTCCATGTCGTCTACGTTCGTTTCACACCCTTTTAGTAGGAGCCAAAGCCGACCAATGACTCCGACTCACTATTCTGTGAGTGGCGGTGGTGTTGGGAGTGGCGGGGGAAGCGGAGGGTCACGATTTCAAACCCAACAGTCACACCCGTTGTTCTACCGCCAAACATCGGCACAGGGTGGTTACTATCCCTTTGACACTCACAGCCAAAATCAGAATGGTCAGGATGAGAGGAGTGGTACACATCAACCAAAGCAAGAGTATGGAGGGTTACCTGCCTATTCGCAGCAGTATAATGGCGATGTGAAGTCCGATCCCTACGGTATACAGGTACGAGAGAATTCGATTTTTTATATTCATAATATACACATATAGAACTATCAACGTACTTCTCCTCAAAATGTTCCTTTTCCATGAATGCTGTTTGTATCATTCAACTGTTACATTCCTTGATACCTTGCTCACTTGCTTTATTCCAATAATCATACTTAATATGAATAGACACCGTCTTCAACGAATAGTATTGGTGGCTCCGAAGCGAATGTGACAGATATTGGCATTGGCGAGTCAGCCAGTAGTGCGCACTCAGTGCATTCTCAGTCGGGCTCTACACGCCATACAAGCCACACAAACAATAGCAACAATCTAAATGTAAGCAACAAAGCTAGTAGTGTATGTTCAGACCGGTCTTCACAGTGGATCGTGGAAGAGGCGGATGTTCTGACTGGTGGAGAGGGTATTACCAGCGGAAGTGGGGGAATAGGTAGTAGTAGCAGTGTCAACGGAGGAGGTGGCTATCTTCAACAGACCCAACAGCACCAGCAACCACAACAGCAAACACGAGACAGAAGATTGTATGGAGGTGGGGAGTATGGTGCGAATGGAAGTGGGGGTGGATATGGCAGTGCATCATCTGTCCACTCTAACAACTCTCCTCAACATGTCGGACGTGAATACTCTAACCCCGCTCAAGGGCATGGGCATAGTCAACAACAGGGCAAGCAGGCTCTACGTGCAAGGTCCTCTCACCCATTCTCGATGGGCTCTAGCACCAAGAACAACAACAGCAGCAAGCCTGGGAGTGGTGGTGTATCTAATTACGGTATGAGTGAGCGAGCAGCTCTGGATGCGCTTGCCTCGGGTGGCAGTACAGGTGGAGGCATGTATCGCTCTACTACTCCAACTACTACGCAAAATCTAGTTGGGACGGGTGGGAACAGTGACATGGGACTAGATGGTGGTATGAGGTACGGTTCACATAATTCACATAATTCACCCAACTCCCTAAATTCGGTTAATTCGCATACGGCCCCCTCCCACAGTATGGAAGGGTCGCCGTACTCCGTCCAGCAGGGAATGTCTCACGTGCTACAACAGCCTACACAACAAGGGATTTATTCACGCTCCTTAAGTAATAGCAGCAGCACCGTAGGTAGGGGACATGGTATCAACAACCCAAACGTTTTGGTTCAACCACCATCCCAAAAAAACATACAACTGTATGGCGCGGACGAAAGTGTTGATAATGATAATATGATGGGACATCGTTCGGGGTCAGTCTCACCTCGGTCTCTGAGGTCGGCCCGGTCGGTCTCGCCTCCCCAAAACTCCGATTCCAACTCTAACTGTAATCAACAGCCTCGACATGGACAAGGACACTCACCGCAGCACGCACAGATGAACTCAACGATGGATAGTGGTAATAGTATGGTTTCCGATATAGGCGTTGGTGAAGTAGATCTCCCACCTGCAGATCGGCGGCTGCAACTCCAGCAAACACCTCACGGTCAACCACAATTCATACAAACGCCAAGTCAAAGGGCGATGCCAACGCCAGAACACGGGGGTGATGGATATGCACAAACTTTGATGCAACAGCAACATACGAATCAACATGGGCACGGGAGTGGTAACAATGGGAACGTTCCTGACACCTCCCGTACGAACTCACATGTGGGGTCCAATCAGAATCATTCACAAATACCAGCTCAAGGCTATACCAAAACCCAAACACAACAGGCACAAGGTTCTGCAATGTCGGTCCAAGTGGATTCTTCCTCATTCAGCGAAAGGGGTGAAGACGAATTTATGTTTGCCTCACAGACGAAGACATCGAAAGAGAACGCCAAAGACGATTATGTACAATCGAACGCACTGAATAGGTCAAGATCTAGTGAGACATTTGATATACCTGATGCTAATTCGGAATGCATAGTACAGCGGACTGGGGACGTTGTTAGTGAAGACGTTGTCGCACAACCTGTACGTAGTCCCGTAGAACCTAGTCCCACAGTTGCCGACGCGAGGTTTGATTCGCGCGTATCATCTTCCACATCTACACCTATGTTACCAGTAACATCCATTTCTCAAGCAACTGAATCCGCTGTTGAACAAGCGTCTGTCAAAGAGAGTACGCAAATAAGTGATAGTGCTTTTGGTATACCTCCGACATCGCACTAACACTACCCCTTTGTAAATTAATTCTCAAGACGAAGAAAAAGCACAACCTTGATGAGGAGTCTCAACCGAAAGAATAATCCAAAGATCGTTGCCGTCATTGCCAACTGCATTCTAAGTGGGCAGTCAATCGTAAACGCCCAAATGTACATACCTTTTAGCTGCACCTGTCCTAAGTTCTGTACTAATATTTATGACGTACAACTAGTCCATCCAGAAGTATGTTCATGTACAGAATTACACTTGGAAACCATAAATAATTAGCTTTTAAGATGCAGTAGCTGGTATATTTGTTTCATATGCTAGAGACAAAGACCAGCCCATATTAAAGAATTTTAACTTACTGGACAATTCGCGATATACCTATTCATTTTTCGCCTGATGAATTATGCACTGCATGCAGTCAGTACTTGTCAATGATTTACTACTTTACACTTTTGTGGAGTTTTGAGTGACACCTCTGAACATGAAAATATCAAGACATATGTGTCTTGTAGTGTCATACTCTGCGATACATAACGGATTTATATATTTGACAACTATTTCATGTCCATGAGAAGATCACTCGTACATTTAAAAGTTTCTATTTTATTATGTTTAATGTGCATATTCCTATACTATATAGGCGAGGAGTAAATGGTCAGTTACCACCAGAAATTTATACTGAAACTTGGTGTAAGACTACGAACGTAATGCCATGTGCCCACTGGAATATACAGCATATCTCCCGGTCTAAGTATCAAATCGATATACCTAGCTTCCTTTGCTAACGGATGTTTCTCGTAGTCTTCGTGCTCACATTGAACTGGACTAATATTCGACCCCTCTGACAAGTAATTGTACAGGCGATGTGTTTGATCAGGTGCGTACAGACGAAGGTATTTGTAGCCTGCCACCTATACGATTGGAGAAAGTCATGATTTGTTTGAGTGAAACTTTATACCGGTTTGTGTGGGGAAATGAACACACGTATGACTTACATTGATATAAGTGGATAAATCGGGTCACACGAGTGTAGCTCACACACCTGGGCCAGAATGTTTTCGTATGTATCGGTATGAAGAGGTGTTATTGTCCCTGCCGTACCAAACCAGCCATTCATTTTCTCTGGGTGGCCGCCGATAAGGTCTTTTATGAACTGAGGAACCTTAAAATCCAATTTCAAGCTAGGAATATGGTCGAATAATTCATGTTGTGCTATGTAACCCACTCGCTCATCTGGCGTTTTTCTGTAGCACGAAAGAGACAAAATTCCTTAGGTGTTGTATGTAGATATGAATCAGACATTACGATCCATTTCTTACGATGAGATGCCTCAGCTACATATTCCGATCTAAAAGAATACGATTCTATGCTCGACTATCTGTTTGTTCACGTTACCATGCGTTGTTGTGCGCATGTAGGTTGTTCACATACTGCCCAGTCAAGGTCAGCAAATGGCTTGGTCGAATGTAGTCTCTGATGAATGCACTCATTTCAACAATCTCTTCTTTCCACCCAGCAGATCCATGAACGCCCAACTGCAAATGTCAAACAATTTGGCGTTAATATGTGCATGATAGCCACATTTGTCGCACATTAAAGAGAGTATGAAAATGAAAAGACGTAATATACTGCAGCGCCATCCTGTGGCTCGAGAGGCAAGTTCATGAATGCAGTGCACTTTCCTCCACATGTCACAACACACTAACACGAAACGAACCTCGCCTGGTATCCATCTATGACCCATACTCCCAAGCAAATGATCCAAGTCAGTCCATGTCTCGACTGCACCCCAGTCGCTTTGTCCCCCTACAATTATCAAGATTTAGTGTGGGATATTAGTGTGTACTATGTAGTTCTGTGCACACTGAATAGCACCCTCGTGAATATGTGCAGGCGTAAGTCAATGTCTATGCGTTCATATACATGTATGTGTACTGCTGCATATGCGTGCGGTCTGTCATACCTGACATTACTAATGGGCAGTTTTGCTTCACGTGAGCTTTGAATGTCGAGTACGACACGGCATAGTCACAGGCAATAGAAATTGTTTCGACCTTTAACAATTCGATCGTAGTAGTTACGCAACGAGTATAAAATTGATGTTAAAACGTTTGTGTGTATAATGGCAGATTGAGGGCATTTGATTTTCTAGTAATGCTTAGGTATTCGCACCAGAATATGTGCGGGCATATATGGATACATCCGCGTATATAGACCTCCACGAGTAAACAAATGCATGAGGTCATACCGGTTCTCCCCCGTCGCTCAGCGGCATCACTGATTCGGGTGGTGACATGTACACCAACTTCGTAGGATCACCGTGCAGTATTTTGTCAGAATCATCTGATAGATTTTGTGTATGAGTTGTATCTTCTCTTTCTCTTAGCATTCGTGCGGCCTGTTTTGCTTTCGGCTCCGCATACCCACACATACTACGGAGTGGCCCTATGAAACCACGAAGAATCAGAACGCTATCTATATGATGCATAGCTGTGATACATGCGTATGAAAGTAAATAAACGATAGTGGAACATCAGTTTCGTCTCATGAGACATAGATTTCACCAAAAGTACTGGTCATATTGCATTAGTTTTTAGAAGAAATGGTAATTGAATATCATCACCGCTTGTAAACGTTGGATTAGGAATACGTACCTTGAAGGCAACCAGGTGGACCAGCGCCAAGCAAAACACATGCCATTGTGGTATGAGTGCACGCCACAATGTCTCCCCAAAAATATTTATCCTCAGCCCTATAGAATAGTGAACAATATTTATCGCGAAAGAGATTAATTCATGCTTGTCCACAACAAAACATCGCGCTGCGCCACATACTACATTTATATGACGCTTTCCTTTTTACTTTTACTATTGAAACGTCCGCCAAAGCTGCATACCTTGACTACTTGTGCTCTGCCTTTTAAATGCCGTTACTCGCTAGCATGAACATGTCTATTTCCAAGCTATGGCAGCTACTTATATATCAGTAATACTCCCTACTAATTCCACATCGAACAAAAGATTCCTGCATATGGAAACGCACATAAGCCAAAAAACAATAAATCTAGTTGACATACCCTGACGTCCTGTACTCGCGCCAAGCACTGGAGTTAAGGGACTTGGCAATTTCAAAAGTGGTATCGTTCAGTTCACCCAGTTTCAATGCAGATATTAGCTCCTTATATAAACTAACTGCTTGCACCGACTGAGCATAATCATTACTGAATTTTTCAAACACTCCCTAAACATCGGATCAAATGCCGTAATTGCCATTAAGCGGCAATTAAAGTATTTTCATAAGTGGATTTGTTTCTAAAGGATACGAGACATATTTCCATACTTGATGTGCTACAAATATACCCATATCAAATATGAGATTAGAGTATAAGCATATGTTTAAACTTTCAGTCAACCCCGTTTCTCTATCAGCTCAAAAATTGCATCACGTACTCACGTAAGCATGTCCGAGTAAACTTGAGAATTTTGAGACTACACATCACATACCTCTGACATGTCTATAAAGTACTTGCAAACCTGCCTTTTGCAAGCTCCGACACGAGCATTATCTGCTGCAGATGACATCCCGTTGGCTACTTGCAGATAAGAGACGGGGAACTAGTTGCCTGTTTGCCAAGTATTGCAAAACCGACACAATGTGTTGCTAAGGTGGTTAATAAAAGGGTGTGCACGTGTCATGTGTTGTAACTAACATGACACTTTTGACAATGACTGATCTAGAATTGATAATACTTTTTTTGAAAGAATCTTTTACTACATTTGGCTACCCTTTACGCCCGCTGGTGACTTCTTATTTCTTCCTGTACTGAAATCGGGTGAATCATTTTGTGATGTGCAAATTACGCACTGAATATAACTAGCATGCAGACAGTTGCTACTAAAAAATATCTACAACATCTAGTCACGTAGTGTTACGGAGAAACACATCTCACGAAGTAGTATTGCAGGTGTACTTGTCATGCATGACTAAGCCTTTCTCCTTTGCAAAGTAACACGTCTGTGGAGGTTAAGCGCTGGTCAAAAGTCAACACAGTATTTAATAGTTATTTGTTACGAAATGAAGAGAAGCGCTAATTTTTCGTATCGGTGAAGGTGTCGAGCAGAGGACCATTGGAGAGTGCGAGGGCTGATTTAGTGTTGTTATACTGCTGATGTATGTCGTACCCTTCGATACATGTATACTACAAACCTCGAAGTCCTCAACTGATAACTCAGTCATACACGAGTGCATATGAATTGATGTAACTTAAAAGTAGATATACATTTCCACTTTAATAGTCAGTTAGTGAACAACCGCCGTGTTGTATGCATGTTCAACTGTGTCTGCAAGCAGTACAAGACTCTGTCGTGTTTACACGGTCAGGTGTTCAACAATAGAGAAATAATCAACAAATCGATGAGACACGTCCAGTGTCACCCACACTATGATTTCAAGTACCTGTTTATGTAACAATACTGTGCTTTTATTGTGATGGCCGCAGGTGCGAGGTGCAACACAAATACATACCCGTTTAATTCACAAAATGGTTTGCATTGAAGATTTGGTGGAAATTACATCCCTATTGATACGACCGTAGCTTTGAATACATGCGTTACAATCGAAAGACATCGCGAATATAGCACTGTCAACAAGACTGTTGTGAAGTTTACGGCGTCCACAGAAATGTTTGAACGCTCTAACGGAATTTCTAACTCAAATGTCAAAAAGAACGAGCAAGTCTTTCTCGTTGAGTGACCATAGATAGAATAACGTGGGCGACAACGAACCCTATTGTCTCAAGCGGTACTGGCACAATGCTGAGATAGCACCAGTTGATACGCAAGGTTAAGAACTATAATAAAAGGGTAGTTCTCATAGCTTACGTTGAATCAGCGTGGACACATCGGTTTTATAAAGGATGGAAATACCAAAAACTCGCATATACTTGTCAGCGAAGGCAATTGTCAAGCATCATTTCTCGACCAGCAGCAACTAACCCAAAACATGCTGACAGTTTCCCGTGATGACATTAGAAATTTTACCACTATTATCGAACAGCTAAACTCTAAAAAATAAGTGTATTTTGGTTTCTTTCTAGCCTCAAACAAAACCAATCGGCTGTTGGAGTGTCTTTATATAGCATACATTCACACCGCAACGATGGAGCTCAAACCTCAATAGTCAGATTCTCAGGGAGATTGTCGAGCTCCAAAGAGCTGAACACTGGCGGTTTTGCAGGTTTGGCATTAAGCGCTTGTAGTAGTAAGAGAGTATCGTTTATCGTATGGAGTGTTTGAAGTTTGGGATTTGGAATCGAGATGCTGAACCGTTTCATACACGAACGAAGTATCTGTTCAAGAAAGTAAAAAGTATGTATATGTGAGAATATGCAAGGTAGAAATCCATATGATCTGAAGTAGCACAAACAAAACACGCGGAATTGACACATGGAAAAAAGGAGATGAGGTTGCCCACGTATAAAGAAACGTCTGAGTATGACGTGATACCCGCATGTATGGCTCTTACATCTCAATACACCAGTATATACGCCATAATAAGATCGATAATTCAAAGAATACAGAAAGGTACAAAGCATGTATGTAGTCAATCATTGGATATAACATACTCTTGCTTTCATAACAGGAGAGGTAAATTCGGCATTTTTCCACTCGTTCGGAGAGTCCACGGCTACGATGTTTTGAACAATTTCGCACAATCCTTCGCTGATCTCTTCGGAGGTAAACGTTCGCTTCTCTTTTATTTCTAACGCCCAAGATTGATCTTCAGTGGTAGGAAAGAAAAAGAAAATTCAAAAGTGTGTTCTGCTAATACATGTAGTACAAGCAGTACAGTCGTTACAAGTACAATTCAAGATGCAACAAGCAGTACAGTCGTTACAAGTACAATTTGAGATGCAGATAGATGTTACATATTTGCAATGTAATTGGCGTCTCCACTACCTATTACGACCAGTCAACACGTTTACCCACCATACATTCAAAACGTGGGGTATGATAACGTATGTTATGGACATGCGACACAAGTGTAAAGGTTCAATATTCCATTGCAACAATGTTCAACCTCGAATGACTTCGGGCGTGCTGTATGATTTCTTGTTATTGTATCGATTGATCAAGTAATCAAATTCATAACTCGGCTGTCACATTTGCTTTCTATTAATGTGAACATTGTTATGAAGCAAGATGACGGGAAATCAAAAGCACCAGGTCTTTAAAACGATGCTGCAATTACCTTTGCTCTCATGTACATCGTCGGTCTCATTTGTTGTATAAAGACGGGACTGGAGTTGTATAATTCCAGATGATATGACTCGGGATTGTGTATGGGGGACTAACGCTCGCCACGCATTGACTGCTCTACTAAGCGACATCTTGGAGTTATTGTACTCTTGTGTCTTCTACTATGTCTAAAGGGGGCAACGATCCCAATTTCTGTTGTATTGACTCGCTCTTTCCGTGACGAGCACAGACGTCAGGGACCTTTGTACGTTACAAAGGATGAAGAGATAATATGTGAGTGCAGTGGTAAGTTGACAGCGTCACACGAAGAAGCATACAATGAATGGTATATTGTGGACCATATGTTATATATACACCAGAGTTAGTGTGCGGGTTGTGTGGGGGATTTGACAGATGTGAGGGGTCAACATACGCTTTCTATCAGGCGTTTAAAGGGGCTTTTTATTATACGAAATGTGGAATTGACAGTTCCCGGAAGCTAACAACCACTTTTAATTACGTATCACTTTATCACTCTCTTCATGAACACATACTGCACTAACACACTGGCTATCTTGCTTGGCTATGTATCGTGCTTTGTCAAGCTAGGTTGTCTTTGTCAATAGAGCGAACTCATACCAACGAGTGTAATCGTAAATTTAGATTGTTCATGTTGCATCATACACATGTCTCGTTACTGAATAGATTTTCTCTCTACTGAAGGTGATTGAGAGGATGGCAAGTTCGGCAAGTACGTACGAGTACAATAGACTCTTTAGTTGCATATATCGGCCATCTACGTATCTGTAGATTAATCATCCACCTTGTACTTGCATGTGATAATCAGTTGAGATAAAAATCTTGTAAACGAGAACACTTGAATCACCAAAATTTAACGGACAGGTCGTTCTATGATGTGTTGTATGGAACCTGGAAAATTCGACCGCGTGGAGCACAAATCTAAATTTATTTATTCGTGCACTGGTTGTTATACACAGGTGAAAAAAGGGATTTGAATGCCAAATATGAAGAGACAGAAAGCTCTTCTAGTCCAAAGGCCTCGCATGCGTCGGCCACATTCTGCGAAGATTTATGCAAAATCAACAGCAAGTCAAAATTGGTTGACATAATCTCTGTGCAAGCAAATATGTACGTTCCAATATACATGATATAATGTTTACAATGTACTCGTATACCCATGCACACACAAAACCCAGAGAGTGCTGAACATAGGCTATGGAAACAAACACGTGATCACTTAGCATAGTACTGAGTTTACGGTTTAGTTCAATTTGCATCCCACGTGTATCCACCTTTGAAATGAACGTTGTTTTCCGCAATAGACAGCCAATTACACCTTGGGCACGCACTTGCTGACCTCGCGCCCCTTACTCGTGCACACTTTGTGTAACTTCTTACATAGTTTCTCTAAATTTGAAAAGTGCAATTCGAAGCTTGTGTCAATCAATGATCTAAGTACAACACAGCTTCCTGCTCTCGTGGCGTCCTTCAAAAAGCACGTCATTGTGCTTGTTGCTACACAACGTAAACTCGCCAACCTTTTTAAGAGGATAAGGTATTCGGACGTCATGCAGGTGTTTGTACTCACGATGGTGTATGTTGGGGTACACAATTGCCTGTACCTCTTTGTTTTCCTAGGATACTCATCTGATGGTTTAACACACCGTCCGGTAGTATGCACGTTGATATCAGTTTTTCATTCTTTATATTCGAAGTTTACAATACTGCACCCGCAGCTGATTGATAATGGACGATAAAATCCCGTCGGCTTTGTTTTAACTCATAATTATCTCTGTGCATCGATCATATAGAGTCATCAAAACTAAGCTTAGAGAAAAGTACCCAGCTGAATATGAACTAGGTACGCATTTTCTCTTCATCCTGTTCTTACACCGTTCAAAGGATCGAATTTATGTAATATAGATTTCTAGCAGTCGTCTTATATTTATCGCCTGTTTTCTGGTTCTTTTTGTGATATTGCATGTAGCGGAGAACAGACACATGGTGGTGATGAGTGACGAGGAGGATGATATATAACAGATGCTCAAAACAGCACGGTGTATTCCGTCAAATGAACGTATCTCTCAACAACACTGCGCTTAGTATTGAGTATGCTCAAACACAGGAATTCTCCAAAACAAAATGGGCTCTTCTTAAGGGTAGACACTCGCAAGTAGTATTTATTGGTTGCATTTCGCCAGTCGAATAGTGAATCCTTTAACAGAAATGGCTCGTCTTATCCCCATATACATGATGGGCTGCTCGCTAGCTACTACAATTGTTATTACTTCTTGATTTGCTACATAGCCAGTACCAACGCTGTTCACCGAAATTCGTCAATCACATAAGAACAAACTTCAGCATAAGTACGCAAATACCAGAAATAAACCAATGGCCTATTCAAGTTCAAAGATCCTTAAGTTTATGCACAATTGCTCAAAATCTTGGTACGTATGAAGTATTTATTCACGTTCTCATTTGCAATAGTTTAGGAATGAAATTTTCCACAAGTAGTAAAACATGTTGCTACGCAATTATACGAAAAGACCGTGAATAAGAAGATCTTCCGGATCTTAAATTAGCATGGTGATTGATTTATGCCGCGTAAGTTATAAACGTTCGCATTAAGTCGCGAGGTTCAAGGCAAACGGCAAGAAAATATATCTAACAAAGAACAATTAAAAAAAAAAAAAAATCTGTATGGGGTAATAGATTTATTTTTTACTATAAACTGAAAAAGACAAATGTGGCTGCGCAATTATACGAAATAACTGTTAATAAGAAAATTATCCGGATCTTAAATCAGCACGGTGATTAATATATGCCGCGTAAGTTATAAACGAGCGCATCAAAATCGCGACATTCAAGGCAAACGGCAAGTAATTCAATATTGCACTACTTAACTACAATCTATGTGCAACACGTATCCGGTTCTAATACAGACAGAGGCATAGCAAAGGAAACCATTAAGGTGCCAAAAACAAACATAAAAGCTATTTGAAATTGCTTTATTTCTGATGATTAACAATAAAAGGTTTGTATGAATGAGCTCATAAAAATTCAATCGGCATAAAAGGGGAAGCTGGCGCGAGCCGTGCATACCCATTATACGGAACGAGGAATTCGAATGTTATCATTGCAAATACACACAGACCTCTTACACATTACGCATCCAGAAACAAGGAACACCACAAAGTAACGAACCAAACCCAAAAGGGTATTCGTCTACTATAAAGAAAAGACTATAAAGAGCACAGAGGCAAGTAACAAATATTTACATGACAGTGAGAGCAGAAATTTATTTGGCAGGAACTTCACGCTCACCAGACTTAATTTCCATAATGATATCGTGAGGGTTCTCACCATCGACGGTGCAACCAATGGACTGTGCAGTTCCGAGGATCTCTCTCACGGTTCCCGAAAGCTCACGGGCCATTGATCGCTCACGCATAGTGCGGGCAATCTCGACAATCTCGTCAAAGGGAATATCACCGTCGTGCTCGACTAAAATAATAGCATGTAAGCAATGTTCAATGAGTTTCGATAGTAGGTGTTGGTACTATGGCACAGACAGAACCGTTACTCCAAACAATCAAAACAGTTGATATAAAACCTCAAGATACAGTTATCAGCATATAGCACAAGGCGTCTGTACAGGTCTGTGTATTTAACTCTCATAGGTATCATCAACAATAACATCGCAAAGAACACGTTACAACAACTCCCGGTACACTAAACATACTGTTCTTCTCCTTTTTACGGTCACGGACGGGTTCCTTAAGGGCACGCATAACCAAAGATGAGGCAGCGGGGATGATCTTGACGGTAGCCACACGGTTCTGGATGGCTAGCTCAACAGTGACCTAATACATAGAATAAAATACAGAATGAATACAATGCATAATGTATAAAAACGCTTAAAAGTGCGACAAGAAGGAAGCATCCCAAAACAAATATCCATTTGTTATACGTACCTTAAGACCCTTCCAGTCCTTTGTGGCTTTGCAGATGTCATCTCCGACCTTCTTTGGGGAAAGACCGAGGGGACCGATCTTAGGGGCAAGAGTGGAAGCGGCGGCAACCTCGCCTCCAATGGCACGAAGTACCACTGTATACAAAAAAAACCAACCGTGAAGAGCATGAGTTGCATTCAACATACCATGTGAAACGAACCGACTCAACGTCCCGTAGGCGACAAACAAGAAGCGATAAAAACCACAGACTTAAACATATATGTACTATATCTTGTAGTGTGTACAGTTGTTTGATGTAGAAATGGAAAGATATGTAGATTGTGAGTTCGAGAGCTCAGCGAGAATTCAATCGGCATAAAGGGAAGCTGGCGCGAGCCGTGCATATTCCCATGTATACGGAACGAGGAATTCGAATGTCTATCATAGCACTCAATAAACTTGATAGCAGATATCCAAGGACAAAGGTATAAACACGTGAAGGTATATCCGGCGGTTTGTTTCAAATACCAAAGATTTCATCGCATGCAAATGGGATGAGAGATAGTCGAAATGACTAGCACGGAGAAGCGCACAAATTTTGAGACGGCATGGGATGGTGAGTTGGTAGTGATTCTGTGAGACTAACGTACGTACCGTACTTGACCTCAGATGCGTCGAACTTAGGCGGCATATTTACTAATTGCTAAGCTCTTGAGAAAAGGGAGAGCCGTGTGTGGTGTCTGGTATATCTTATACATTGAAGCTGTCCGGGGATGGGCGTGCGTGGTATAGGTTAGAGAAAGAGGCCATATACCGTACGTACCGTACCGTACCGTACTGGACTCATGTCTGCGGCAAAGCCTGACCTTTTGAAATATGACTGACACACATGTGGTGCATGGCCGCAATTCAGCTACGGCCCGCCACCGTGTGGCTGGTAGTGGGTGTGTCAGAGACGGAACTTATTCGATTTTTGGGGATGGGGTCGGCTGGCTGGCTGGTTGGTTGGCTGGCTGGCTTGCTGGTGGGCTGGGTGGCTGGCTAGCTGGCTGGGTGGCTGGGTGGCTGGGTGGCTGGGTGGGTGGCTAGCTGGCTGGTTGGCTGGCTGACTGGAAGAAATATTTTAAGCACGACATTGTCGTTAATCTTACGTTTATTTTACGTTAATTATACAAGTGGTTTGTGTTTGTCAGTATAGTTGATACAGATTTGAGTGGTGGGCTCAACTTACTCTTAATATAAAAGGGAAAGAGGAAAACAATACTCTACTTTTTGTTAAATGTCCACTATCAAATAGTGGTATTTACCTACCCAAGCGGGTCTCTTTTGATGCTCTCCATAGAACAAATATATCGAGCATAATCCAGTATATTTGAATAAATATATATATTTTAAATATATTTTTTGTTTAATTTGCTTCACCCGGTTTTGTACGCCAGTTCTCTACTACAAGGAGGACCCATCACACCGAAAGAACCATTCTATTGAATAAAATTGATCAATCGTATTTTATTCATTCATTCTCTAGAAGGTTGGTATCGAGATACTAAACCTGCACCTGAAGTTTGGTTGGGAGGTTAGGTCGAAGGTCAATCATTCACTACCCACCCCTTTCCACCCATACATAACACATGGAACACTGTGAACTCCTGGTTCTCTGGGTATGGGACTGGGCTGGGCCGGCCTTACTCACCTTCTCACTCACTCACTCACTTACTCACTCACTCACTCACTCACTCACTCACTCCCTCGGGTGGGTGGGTGGGTACCTACACAGCCATTGACTGACTAGGCAGCGCGTGGGTAATGAAGCGGGAGCAGGCGTGTGTCATGTATTGTATGTGCGTGTAGTGTGTATGTGTGTGTGTGTGTGTGTGTGTGTGTGTGTGTAGTCACTGAGAACTTATAACAATCGATGGTATTGCATTCAGGATAGCCTCTTTGACAACTGGTATGTAAGACGTAATTTATGTCGGCGTTGATTATGAGTGTCGAATGTGTATGTGTGCGTATATGTGTGTGTGATGATGATGATACACGTGACGTGCTTGTGTATTGTATGTATTATGGGTGTACTAATATTTCATAGTGTTGCATGATCGTACCGACTGGGAGAGCGAGCACACGCTGTGGTTTCGTTGTATCATGTAGTAGTGGCCATGTTGGATCCATATGTATACACGATAGAAAGGAGGAATGGTCAAATATAATACAGTATGTATGCAGAGATTGGAAATGTGCCTGGGTTGCACAGTAGTAACCATGGAAGGAGCAGTTGCATTTTGTTGGAAGTTTGACACAAGAAACTCTACAGTACATCTCTAATCGCGGCGTTTTCATCGAACATGCACATTAGAATAGTTCTCGACTCAAGAAAATGAAACACAAAAGAGAAATTACGTTATCCGACCTCTCCGAGAACAGCAATCATCCCATCAACAACTCTATACAATTGATCGTTTGTTTGTAGAATGAGGAAGTAAGCTGGTAAAGAGACGAAAGTAGTAACATTATTTAATTCGCACATATTGTGATATACTATACTGCATGCTCACCTCACACGCATCCCTACATTTATAGGGATACCATGGTAGCACACGCACCCAGAAACTCTAACTTGACGTTCGGCGTCAGCCGCCTCGGACGGGCCGCTGTCTACAAGAAGCGCGCCTTGTACCGTCGCAAAAAGACAGTGCAGACCGCTGACAAGGCCGAGGTTGCCACCACCAAGACCAAGGAAGTCGGAGGTGACAAGAACGGTAAGACTCGCACAATTCCTCTAACCAAGGAGTGCCGTTTTTACCCCACCGAGGATGTTCCTCGCGCCCTTGTCAACCGCAAGCACGCCAAGCCCACCAAGCTTCGCTCCACTTTGACCCCCGGAACCGTACTTATCTGTCTTTCCGGACCTAACCGTGGAAAGGTATGTGTCTGTTGGTTGTTGTCACGGTTTTTTTTTTTCTCATGAAAATTTACTGGCCGTGAATTGACATGTACTTATTTAAACACAACAGCGTGTAGTTTTCCTGAAGCAGCTGGCCAGTGGTCTGTTGTTGGTGACTGGACCCTTCAAGATCAACGGAGTTCCCCTTCGTCGCATGAACCAGGTGTACGTTATCGCCACCTCCACCAAGATTGACATCTCTGGTCTTACCATCGATGACAAGCTCAACGACGACTACTTCTCTCGCCCCAAGTCTGGAGCCACTGAGAAGTCTGAGCAGAAATTCTTCGCCAAGGGATCCAAGGTAGTTAGTATTCGCATACTTACATATTACCTAAAAGATAGTTTGTGTTGGACCTTTGTTAAATCTAAATATTTCTTTATGTATTTTTTTTTTAGGACAAGAAGTCCCCTGAGGCTAGCCGAATTGCTGACCAGAAGGCTGTTGACAGTGCCATTATTGCCGCTGTCGCTAAGGAGCCCATGATGAAGTCATACTTGGCCTCAACTTTCTCTTTGAAGAAGGGTCAGTTCCCTCACTTGATGAAGTTTTAAATTAAAAATAAGGCTTCCGTCTGGAATTTAAAGAGTATACGCTTCCACTGTTTTTCTGACTGTTTTTCGTGTGAAAAGGTGGTGTCCCACAAATAAATGGATTAGCATATCCGATATTGTTTGTTCAGTGACTGTATGAGACTATTGGGTAGTGCTGGAATTGCATGATGTAAATATTTATAGTGTTTAGAATGGTATTAGTTAGATATGATGTGATTGAAAGCATCGTAGTCCTAAATGTAAAACACCAACAAACAAACGTTGTATTGTTTGGCTTGACTTGTCCACATTTATGATAGATAATTGTTACCCTTGTGTTGGGCAAAGAAATGAATGACCTTAGATAAACAAATATTATATCTTATTGTTGAATAACGTTGTAGCATTTCCTTGATAGGAACATTGAACCTTTATGAGTTTGTCATATTGCGTAAGAAATTACATGGTTAGGATATGACTTTCTTAGGACGGGATTTGTAGATATATGGAACGCCTTATAAGTACAATCTATATTAGTGAAGATTTATTTGGAGTTTGTTTCGGAAGGTTTTATGCGCCCAAGCACGAATGGTTTGCGCAGCCTACATGCGGTATAAATTACTTATGGATTGTCGCCCACCAAAGTTACGACAGTTGGTGGTACGAATCTGCTTGTGTGGTACCATGCTTCTCCGGGAGTGTAGCCCTCAACACCATCCATAAGAGCTTTCTCATCAGCCAAGAACTTCGCTTTCTGTCGAAGATAGCTGTTTCGGGCATAATATATCAGATGTTAGTATAATGGAAAAAATCACACATGGTTACTCCAACGCACAACCAGAAAATGTAAAAGCTGTTTCCATCAAAAAGAATATGCATATGGACTCTTATTGTGGTGCACATCGGCTGTAATGAATGAAATGCCCAAGTATGCACCGACTTCCCACGTACGAATTAAGATCTACCTTGTCATAACAATAAAATTTCTAAGAACAAAATAATTCCTAATACATACCGCCTATCTTCTTCAGCCTGTAACAAAGGAATTATTGCAATTCTGCCAGCGACTTTCTCTTCCTTTAGTCTCCTGTAAATAACGATAAGTGATATCATGGGTATTGCTCAGAATTTGAATTCAATCGGATGTTTATCAATATCCTTGCATACGGATACACGCCGAGCGAAACAAAACAAGAGAAAATGATAGTCTAAACATACGAAGAAAAAAACCGCAAGATCAGATGACTACACTGATGCCAGAAAATGTAGTGAAGGTAGAAATGCGTACACAAATCCCGAAAATCTGCATTAGGATAATGCAAGGTTCAGGGATATACGCGATATATAATCTATTCTCGAAATACCTTCGCTCTCTGTTTCCCTTTCCCAAGAACACGAACCCAATGCCCATTGTCAACGCACCGAGAACCATGATGGTCGTCCCATGAGGTCCTCGACGTGGTAAGTTACGCTTGAAGTCGATTGCAGCAAAGCCACCTGAGAAAAACACAATGTTTAACTTTCAGCGACGGCTCATATACAGTACGTGTAGATATGGACATTGTGACATTAATGTTGATGGGACGAAGTTTGGATGAAATATTAATTCATTTCCTCTATGATGTGTAAGTACCCGCACTGCATCATGCGAGTGTAATGATATACATGCATTGAAAATTGTACCCCGCGTAGTGGAACATATTTTCCTACATCCCCATGCGTTGTTTCGATGCGCGACTGAGAAGTGCATATCTTAATATAGATCAGAATTTAAATGCGTACATAAACATTTGTATGCTTAAATTAGGTGCACTTAATCACTACGGACATACTGGTATACAGTACGCGCATTGGAAAAGAAAATTCTATCCGTAAATTCTGTCTCTTCATACTTCAAGACACAGACCGTAAGGGCCTCATTAGAATGCGCACACGCATGCACACGCATGCACAATACACTCACTCAATTCATTCATTCATACATCCATTCATACAAACACACAAACACACACACACACACACACACACACACACACACACACACACACACACACACACACACACACACACAC